>JAGFMF010011443.1:6107320-6164811 GCA_019455555.1 Galemys pyrenaicus | reverse complement strand
CCTCCCTGGCCGGCAGCAGGGATCGAACTTGTGCTGCAGTGGCTGCGGTTTGCTTCATAGTGTGTTGCTTAACCCACTGCGCCACCAGGGAGGCCCTGTTTCTCCTTTTCATTTGAATTACCAAGATTTTGGGTAATAATTGCTTGTTTTGCATCTAGAAGCTTTCCATGACAGCTATTAATCAGGTGATATTTTACTCCACTCTTTTGTGTGGATTCTGGAAGGTGTATTATGTTGTTCCTCAATCAGGCAAACTGTAGATACTCTTGAGTGTATGTGTGTGCGCGTTTGTGTTTTAAAACACAACTTCAGAATCGTGATTTAGACTCTGATTTATTGAAAAGAGTCATAGAAGACTCAGCATGGGTAGTGCACAGAGCCCTGGGCAAGGATAAGGAGACCTGAAATCTATACCTGGCTCTGCTAATACTCACTGCTATGTGACAGTGAATATGTCACTTCTTTGACACTGGAGTCTTTCACATATTATGTCTATAGGAGATCAACTTAGCATGGATTTGGGACAACCTGTGTAGGAATTTATTGTGGAAGTATATTAGATCACATCTCATTTGTCAACTGTGGTTGTTTTGTGATACCTAAAATATTAGTTGTATTTGAAGGAATTGTACATATTCATAGCTAGTAAGTAAAGGGAGAGAGAAAATTCTCAGAGGAAATATATCATTAGCTGTGATTTAAGATATTCTATTTTCATCTGTCTGATATTGTCCATATGACTTCCTCAGAAAATATTCTTCCTGTAGTATTAGACTGGCATGGACTATATTTTTGTATAAAATATTTTACTCTTCTCATATAAACCAATTAACTTTCATATTTTATCCTTTTATGACTAGCCAAATAAAAGTTTGGCTAACAGCCAATTTGCTAAATTGTAGAGGATAATAGCTTATTGTCTATAAACAGCCTTGTTTTAAAATCTATTTAATTCTGGAAATACTTGTGATGCAGAAGATTCTTGTAAGGCAGTGAGGAAAGGTCATATATTGGGTGTTAGCTGCACTGAGTAGTCCAAGTGATTTTATCTTTCATTCCACAGCTCTTTGGTGTTGTAGAGGACCAAAACATTGACTTCCTAGGCACTATTTGCAATGATCTGAAAGCTTTGATAATTTGATTTGCTGAATAATTTGGAATCTTAGGTATAGCCTGAAAATATAGGAGCATGTATTAATATTTAGTCAAATTTGCTACTTCAGATTCCTAGGCAACAATATCTTGATAGATTTCATTTTCTCTTCTGTAAAATATGACCTCCATATTTAAGAGGAAAAGCTGCTTTCAACTTCAATGAGAGGGTGATTTTTTTCATCTTAAAAAGCTCATTCAAACCAGCATATTAATGATTTATGAACAAATGATTGGGAAATATAAGGGATTACATTTCCTTTGAACTTTGCAAAGTTGTAAAAAGCTTAGAGACAGAGGACTTGGTTCAAGATAAATGTTTGTTGAGCTGATCTATTGAGCCCTTCTAAGTGCTCTTTTGGATGAAAAAAAGATTCAAATCTGAACTCAATTTTTAAATGTTGCTCAGTTTTCTAAAAAATGACTTTGAAACGTGAGTGAACGTGAGTCTAACCATAATTTCTAGTACTTGATTCTCTCAGTCAAGGATGTGGTTGCTACAACTTTAGTGTGAGAAAGAATGGTGATCGATCGGTTAAACATCACATGAGAAAGAATGGTGATCGATCGGTTAAACATCACAGCACCTCAAGAATAAAAAGGATGAACCATGAGACCAGTCTTCTGTGTTTTGAATCCATTCTCATTGCTTGGCAATTCAGTGAGTATTAACTGAGTGCCTTCGGTGTACTGGCACAGGACCACATGTTGCAGCTATGATAGTAAAGAAGAACCCCTTGCCTTCAAGGAGTTTATAGTCTAGTAACAAGGTCTGTTTGGAGGCAGATTGGGTAGTTGTAGAATTCATGGAACACAATCAGAAAGGGCAGGGATGCTTGCTGGGAGAAGGGTGGTCTATACTGAGCTGTAAATGGTGAGTCAGTGGTTCCAGTTGAAAGGTGATGGTACAAGAGGATTGTTGAGAGCAGAAGAAGCAGTATATATGGAGTTAAAACACATGTGAGTAGAGATGGGCAGGTGAGAGATAAACCTCAGTTGCTTCTCATCATCCTGGAAAGAAAACTTTCACTTTCTTTTTTGGGGGGCCGGTTGTGTGTGGTTCTGTACTGGCTGTACTATAGTGTTTGTCAACCATACTTGTAAAAAGTGCCTTCATTTAAAAAATTCTTACATAAACTTTTATGACTTCCCCCAAGATTACTTAATGAGTTAGAATTGAGATTTCTCCTTTTCCCCCCTCCTTCATCTTTTCTTTTCTCTTCCTCTCCTTCCTTATCTTCATCTTCAGGACCCTCTCCATCAGGACCCTCTGTAGAGGAAGCAATCCATGTTCTTTTCACTCTCTCCTGCTCCTTTTTTCATGAAGAACAGGGATGTCCCTTCTTCCATCTTTTCACCTTTGGAAAAGAATGGTTTGTGGGGTGAGCGGTCATTATTTAGTATTCATTTTTTGTGAAGGCCTAATAGGCATTTTATCTGTGAATTGAATAAACAGTCAGGCTTTCCTCTTTGACTGCTGGCCAACTAACTTAGTGCTAAATGTGGATCCCCTGTTTGTGTTCCTGCAAATGTGTAAGACTTTATGTGATGCACTTTTGTAGGAGCTCCATTCATGTCACCATTTCCAGATCATTTTTATTTTTCTTGCTTACACATAGGATATCTTATTTCTGGAAAAAAGGAGGATAAAAATAACTAAACTATAGTTGTATTAGTCGAGCAGAGCAGGGAATTTAGGAGTTTTGCTTTGCCGTTTTCTGTTGCTAAGAGGTGACTTTCCATCAGTTAGTCCAAAAATTTTCACCTGCTCTTCCCCAGGACCTCAGCTTTTGTTTCTGAGTTGTCAGTTTGGGACTTAGGATGCTCTGGGACTGTAGAGACTAGGCTTATATTTCTTTCCAAATCTTTACCAATGGCTTTCGTTTAATCAGCCTTGTGTGAAGCAACCATCAAAACCACTATGTTATGGAAACATCAGTAGTCAGCCTTGTGTTTCTTTCCTCTTGAATTCACTTTTCACTTTTCTTCATGTTTTGTCTTCGTACAGTGTTATTTCTTTTTAAACAGAGAAGCTTCATAAAGAATTCAGAACTGTGCAACTGTGTGTGTCTTTGCCCCACAGTGATGTGCACAGAGTTTACTCATTTAGATTGCAGTGAAGGGACTTGACTTAGTAAATCTGTGCAAGTGGAACAAAAAGAGATAATCTCTCTTTGGAAAATAGAGGATTTCTTGAAGATATTTATTAATCTGTCAATAACAATATTGGACTGGGACAAAGGGCAGTTTTAGTAGGCTGAGGTCTGGAATCATATCCGATTCTGCCACTAACTTTGTGACTTTAGACCCAAGACTTCAGTTCAAAACATTGAGCTGTTTTCTTGTTCTTATTGGTTAGAAAAGAACACATGTTCCTTTTTAGTCTTGTGAGGATTAATGTAATAACTTGGAATTGCTTTATGGAGTGCCCAATGCTCAATAATTGTCCATTATTATCATCAGCCTAATTTCTGATTCTTTGTGTTTGAGATTAGTTATTACATCTTCCAGAAAGGTTTTAGTAGAAATACTATTATAATAGTCACTGTGGCTTGACTGTGTATAGGGGACCAGTGCTTCTGTTATTTCTTGCTGTATTTTGCCACTTGCAAGAGTTTGCTTCTCCCTCTGCTCTCCTGGTCCCTCTTCTTCCTTCCTTTTTCTCTAAATGCTTCTGCCATAAGATTCACTACATATTTAACTTATTTGTTTACTGTTTGTCTTTCTCCTGCTATAATGTACTCTACAAGAGGGCAAGAAGTGTGTGCGTGTGTGTGTATGTAGTGTGCACATTACAATAACTTTCATATCTACAATATGGCCTGGAATTCTGTAGTCACCCAAAATCTATATTGAATCAATGAATGATCTTCAGACATCCTCAAAATTTCATTAATATGAGTTTTGATGATACTTGAAAAAGAAAGGGCACTTGTTTGGCTGAGGGAGGAATCTCTTCCCTGTGGAAGTGGGTGCTTGAAAGGCCAAGGGAAGATGAGTTTCATGACTCTTTAAAGTGGCTGATGTGATGGGATACTATTCAGCAATCAAAAATGAAAAACTAGACGCATTCATAGGAACATGGATGGAACTGGAAGGGATTATGCTCAGTGAAGTAAGTCAGAAGGCAAAAGAAAAATACCAGATGGTTCCTCCCCTAGGAGAAATATAAGGGAACCAAGTAAAGATCAAGGAAAGGAATAAGAACAACAACAACAACAATAATAATAACAATAAAGACACAAAAACCAAAAATGAAAAGACAAGGACAAAGTGGGGACACTTGGTGGGGAGGATGGAGAAGGAGGGTTGAGGGCAGACGGGAGCACAGGGGACCGAGGTGATGGTGCACTGGTGATGGGGAATACATGGGGATTACAATTGATGTCAAATATATATAAATAAAAACAATAAAAAAATAAAGTGGCTAATGGCTTAGAATTCTGTAAAAATTAGTTTTATTCTTTTTGTTACCATTGAATGGAGTGCCCATGGTGAGGGGGGAGACACCAAATAGGAAACCCTGACTATGCCTTCAAAACACTAGTATTTTTTTCTGTTTATAGACAAGAGTATTTTGAAAGCACCAAGAAATATTAATATTGTAGTTAGAATTCACAAATGTTAAGTATTTTTCTTGTGTGGTATCTGGTCTACTGATATTGAGGTTAGGGAAGTTGATCATTTTGTATCCAAATACCGTTTTAGTTCACAACAACCTAAGTCTTGGTGGGCAGAATAATTCAGTTTAGCAGATATTGTCAGGACATACATTGTATGCAAGGATTCTGAAAGAAATAGCAGGGGATGCAAAGAGAAGCCCCTATGCCTGCCTTTAGAAATCAAAAATCAAGTAAAGAAAGTAAAACAAATATCAACACCAACTGTCTAATACTAAAATTGTCAGGAAATTTGTTTCTTGTTTTTATGATTTGTGGATATTTTTAACTCTCCTGATTATATTAATAAAAAAAAATCTCTCTCTCGCTTTAGAAGAGGCTCAGTTGAGGATTATTTCCTGCCTATCAGAGGTAGGAAGAATAATTTTGTATTCTTTGGGCTTTTGGGTTTTGTAGGTAAGAGAAGTACTGTTTATAAATATTTTGTCTGTGACAGGCACTGTCTTATTCATTATCTCAGTTAGTCCCTAAATTTCATTTAGAATCAGGTATAATTATGTCCAATTCAAGGTAAGGAAGCTGAAGCATAGGGAAGCTAAGTAATTTGTCCGAAGCCATGCCGTTAACAAATTCAACTAGTAAATAGCAAGTGGATTCCCAAAACATTTCGTGACTTAAAGCCTATGCTTTTTCTACCCATTTTTCTTATGTTCACCACAATTCATTGGTTGTACAGGCTCTCCTCTCTAGAAGTAGTATTATGGCATCACTTTTTTTTTCTGGTTCAAACGGGAATAGCACCGTATACTTTAATCTACCCAGCAAGTCTGCTTCAACCTATAGTAAATATTACTCTGCTAGCAATATATGAGATATTTGAGCATAAAATTTCATTTGAATTATTCATATAGGAGCTGAGTTACCAAGAATTTTTTTCAAATATACACTACAATTTGGTTATAAAATAGCAGAGACAGTAGTAACCAGTAAGGAACACCATTCTGTGGAGGCTAACACCCACTGGATCCTGAATGGCAGAGGTTGCCACAGAAATGAACGAGATGAGAAAAAAGAACATCGTCGACTTCAAAGTGTTTGGTTTGCTGGTCTGTGTGCCCACTCACAGCAGCATTGAAGAGAAATATATTCTTTTGGTTAACATATGTTTTAAATTGCAGGCTGAAAGATGTGTGTGTGGAACAACAAAATCTTGTTAATTTGAATTAATTTGTGGCAAAGTCAGTCTAAACTCATAAAAATTTGAATCATAGAAATTTAAAAGAAATACATATTTGTTATTCACAAGAAACTTGCAGCAGATCTCTAAGAGCTGGAGGGCTTAAGAGGGCCTCTGGTCATTGCCTAACATAGGACTAACGTGTCCTTTTATGGGGAAGCCACAAGACCCAGGAAGATCAAGTGATTTGGGGAAAATGGCTGATAAATGGGATGAGAAGTGTTGGAATTTGTTCTTCCCAGAGCAGAGCTGTCTGCTCCCTTCTGACTGTGCTTACAGTGAACAAAGTATTGCTACTTAGAAGTTTCATGAATGATCAAAAATTTTTCTAATAAGTGACATTTACTTGTATGTTAGTGGTGCTACTAATATACTTTAAACCAATTATGATTTTATTATTTCCTGTTAATACTGATTGACTTTTTAAAATTAAGATGTAATTTATTATGATATATATGAAGGGTTCCATCATCGAATCAGTTAACACATCCAGTAATCACACACTCACCTTTTGATTAGAACACTCAAGTTCTAATCTCTTGACAGATTTCAATTATATAACATGAAAGAATCAACTACAGTCATTGTGTTATACATTAGGTCCTCACTCCTTAGTCTCCTTGTAGCTGAAAGTTGGCACCCTTTTAGCAACCCTTCTCTGATTCCTGCTCCCCTCCCCAACCCCAGCCTCTGGCAATCACCATTCTATTTCTATGAGTTTTTCAAAGTTGGTTGTTTATTTTTTTTAAAGATTCTGTAGATAAGTGATACCTTGTAGTATTGTGTTGCTTTGCCTGACTTAGCATTATACCCTTCAACATGTTGAAAATGTCAGGCTTTCCTTTGTGTTTTTAAGACTTAATATTCCATTAACTCTTTCCTTCTCCCCCTTTTCTTTCCTCTCCCTTTCTCTTTCACACACACACACACACACACACACACGCTTACACATCCTTTGTGCATTCATCCTTCAACAGACACTTGGGTTGTTTTATACCTCTTGGAAATAATGTTGTAGAACATGGGACTGCAGATATCTCTCTGGGGTTATGATTTGATCTCTGGATTTATACCCATAAATGAGATTGCCGTATCATATAGTAGTTCTATTTTTAATTTCTTTTTTTATGTTTTTTTAAAATTAATTTTTTTTTTTTTTACGATGCTTGCTTTCTTTTGTCAGGTGTAGTCTCCATAGAATTTCCACCACCAGTTCACCTGTGCACCGTCACCACCGTCCCATGTAATTTTCCCTCCTCTTTCTGATCTCTCTCCCTTCCCCTCCTCTGCAGAATGTCTCTGATTTGTAGTTGTCTCTTAATGTTTTGTTTTGTTTTTGTTGTTATTATCGTTATTATTATTTTCACTCGGTACCCTCATTTGGTTCCTCTATATTCCTTCTGTAAGTGAAACCATACTAAGGTGTGTGAGGTGAACGCTCATTGTGATTTTGATTTGCGTTTACCTAATGATTAATGATGTTGAGCATTTTTTCATGTACTTGTTGGTTATTTGTATGTCTTCTTTGGACAAATGTTTCTTGCGTTCCTGTGCCCATTTTTAAATTAGGTTATTTATTTTTTCTGTTGAGTTGCATGAGTTCCTTGCATACTTTTGATATTATTTTTCTTATCAGGTATGTGGTTTGCAAATATTTTTCATTTTGTTGATGCTTCCATTGCTGTGCAGAACTTCTAATTGACATAGGAAAGATGGCAGTATAAAAATAAGTTTAGCTGCCTGGTTTGAATTTCCTCAATTTAAGTTAGCATGTTCCAAATTAATGGGATTTTACATTTATTCTGTTTTAAAGAGCTTAGTATCACTATGAAGATGTGTCTGATATTATCCTGACTTTATGGGAGGTTTTACATAATGTTTCGCAATTAGTTTTCCACATTCCTCACAATTTTTTTATATAACCTAAGACCTTCTAAAGAAAATTCACTTAGTATTTTCTTATGGGATTGAGGATTCATTTACAGAAAACTTTATTTTTAAAGTTTTTTGTTAGCTCTTACTTTGTGCTGCTGTATATGAAATCAAGAAAAAAGAATAGTTATACATGTATGTTTGTAACAAATAATATTTGTATATTATTCAAACACTTGGTTTGAATAATTCCAGTTGTGTGAATTTTTAGAAACTGTGCATCTAAGAATAGCTTACCTATTAGTGAACTTAAGATTATAGTAAAGAAAATGATTGTAATTTGTGATTGGCTCTATTAAAATGAGACTGATATCCAGGTCTTGGGTATTGTTTAGATACCACTTTTAGCAAAATGTCATGTGCTGACCTGGATCACTTCTTTAAACCCTTTCCAGTTCTAGAATTCTGATTCAAAATCCATTGCTCTTCAGTTTCAAGGACTCCAACTTTTTGGCAGGCAATGTTCTTTGCACTTTGAATAATCTGTTATAAGGATGTCATCTTGGGGGCTTGGATTGAGGGGAACTCTGTGCCAATGAAAGCATACAAAACCACACAATCATTTTAAATGTAGCAGATGCCTAAAACTTTCCTATATCCCTACCTGGGGTTGAAACGCAACAAAGCCTGATTAATGTTTCCTAGACTCTTCTGGGGAAGATGTCAGTATGCCGTCTGGGTCCCTTGGATTTTGTGGATGCATGCTCCCCCCTGACATGAAGTGCAGATGACAGAAAGCAGCCCCTTTGAGGTGATCAGTTTCTCAGTCTGTGTTTTCCTTGGCTGGGATATGGAGCACGGAGGTCTCCAAGTCCCTGGAAGATGGGCCCCATGCATGTATGGCTCAGCTCCCAGGCCTATGTTTATGGAAAAAAGTTCATAAAGAAACAGATTGAAATTGAGCAAGATCAAGTATTCACTTGTGGGTTTCCGCGAAAGTTGCTTTTTTATTTTCCCCTTCACTAGCTTGTGGAAATGTCTCAGGGCTGCCTCATCTGGAGAGATTTGTGCACTAAGCCAAAAGAAATTTATAATTCATAGTCCTCCCTGTTCTTCTGGGGATTCAGTGCACAGGCAATCTTATTTGCATTCTCTAGCATTCATCTCCCTGCTTCCTGCCTGTTTTAGGACTGTCTCAGGGAGTTACAATATCCCTTTTTCTCCAGTCCTGCAGTCTGTCTATTGTAAGTCAGATATTTGATTTGCTCAGAGTGGAAAGGATCTTTCTGTACAGCCACTGGCATCTTTTCCCCACATTTCAAATTCTTGAGCCAAGAGCCAGAAGAAATGGTAGGAGACAGAAAGATTCAGTGACAAAGTCTGAAGTACTAGGTACCATTCTGTCTTTTCTTTATTTCTGGAATTAATTTTAGCTTGATGACTTTTCATAAACTTTATCCTAAGTGTGAAGAAAGATTACCTTGTTGTAAAAGATGTTTTTTTAAAAAAAGTTAATTTCTCTAGAAGCCATGTTCATTTTTTCAGACCAGAGAAAATACAGAAAATATTCTCATACTTCCTAACTTAGCAGAAACCTGTTATTCTGAACATTTTTTGAAGCAGTAAGAGATTTTTAGGGAATAATTTATGTCCTGGGAGAATCTAGGTAATTAAATGCTCCAATAAGAACTATTCCCCTTTGTCTTTTTGTCACCATATCAGTGAAGGGCCAGAAACCACACTCTGTGTTGCTTCAGAGAGAGTTTCCTGCTATAATCTGGAGGATGAAGGTGGAGGGGCACTGAACTAAGTCTTAATATTCAAGAGCTAAGAGTTTATTTGTTCCAGATAAACATTTACACAAGGAAATGGACTACAGTGTTGTTCATATTGTAATAGGAACATGTAGGAACAATAGGGAGAGATAGGTGATCTTTGGCTTGATGAGCTACTTGAGATAAGAGGGTCCTTAGCATTTTCTATAGCAGGTTTCTCCAAGAGGTTAAGATAGAAATGGAGGGTCTGATATTCTCTGAAGCAGCTTGCACACTTTCAGACTTTCTCTTAGTGCTTTCTAGTAAGTGTTATGAAGAACCTATACCCCAACAGTGCTGGTGGTAGAGGAGTGCCTGCCACTGGTGAGGACTGTGGTGTAGAACTCAGACCTGGATGGGGTCTGGCTCCCTGTAAGAATCCTTAATGCATTTTGCATACAGGTCTCAATATAAATGAGTTTATGAATGAATCAATGATAGGAGTCCTTTTCCTGGCTTTGCTGTCAATTCATTGGGTAACCTCCTTGGGTTTCCTTTTTAATTGTAAAAATGTCTGTTCTGTTTTATTTCATTGAGGCTGATATGAAAAATAAAATGCAAAAACAAGGAAATAGCAAACTCTATAGGTGTAAGAAAATGCTTGTCATTGTCTTTTGGGAAAACATGGCAGGAAGAAGAAGAGAGAGAGGGAGGGGAGGAAAAGAGAAGAGAGGCAGGAAGCAAAAGATACAAAGAAGGGAGATAGTGAGAGGGAAGGGAGGAGAAGAGAAGACTGAAATGAGCGCATCCTTGGACATCTGAATTAGACTGTGGTTTCTGCAAGATGCAGAGGTATGCAGGGGGAATGGAAAATTTGTCAAGAGGATCTCAGCCACCTCAAAATCTATAACCTGCAATGATGTGTTTGGACTCACTATTCAGTGGCTGGAACTGATCTTTGCTGATTCTACTACATTTGAAGAGTTGGCAGAAACTTTCTGGGAAAATAAATGAAACCAACCCTCACTTGCTTTTAAAATTGTTGTCCATGCGTCCTTTCTGGCTTCAGAAATAGTATACTATTTATGGGAAACTAGCTTCAACATACAGAACACCAAATGCTGCACTAAAAGTGAACTCAATTTTATTTTATCATAGAAAACCCAGAAATTTTTATTATAGATATTCACATTCAAAGAAAAATTGAAAAATCTTAGGCAACCGCCTTGCCTGAGAGCTGCACGAGGTCTTTAGGGGACTGGTGAGGGATTTGGGATATGGATAGGGATGCGAGGAGAACTTCAAAATGTGGAGAATAGTCCTGGTTCTGGTGCAACTGGACTGTTCACAAGGATCCCCACAGTGTTAAGAAGGGCAAAAAAAAAAAAAAAAACAAAACCACAACAGTCAGTGCCATGTGATAGATGGATGGAAGGGCTGGGAATCAGAGGACTGAGCTGGGGTCTGATTCCCAATGTGGATGTGCAGCCCGACCAAGTCAAGTCAAAGTTCTAGCTGACAAGCCCCTCAGTGAAATGAAGAGTCGGAATAAAGAGTCTCTGAGGTTCCTGACAGTCCACACATTTTATAAAATAAATATAAATCACTTAGTACCTAGAGAGTATCAAGTTGTAACATTAATTATAATAGCTAATATAATTTATTATCCTGTGCTGAGATCTTTGTGTATTATCACAGTTCATCCCCATGCAAATACAGATTGCAAAATAGGTATTTTTCCACCCAATTTTAAAATAAAAATCTGAAGCATACAGCAAGGGAGGAGGAGGGTGAGATCTCAAAACAGGGGAGGAAAGAAGACAAGGGAATATGGTGATGGTTCATGGGTGATATGGTGGTAGAAGAACTATGGAGTCCAGCACTTTCTTCTTTTTTGTTTCTTTATTTATATATATTTGACATCAGTTGTGGTCCCCATGGATTTCCCACCACCATTTCACCTGTGCACCATCACCTCAGTCCCTTGTGCTCTTTCTGCCCTCAACCTATTCCCTCCCCACTCCCCACAGTGTTTCTAATTTGTCCTTGTCTTTTTGTTTTTGTTGCAGCACTTTGTTCTTAACTGTTATACTATAACAACAATAATAATAGCTAACATTTACATAGATCTTATCATATGCCTGATACTATTCCAAGCATTTGCAGATCTTACCCGCCCAGTTTTTACAACATACCACTGAGATAGCTATGGTGCTATTTCTGTATAACTTTACCACTAATATCTCCATTAGACAGCTGAGGAAACTGTATCATGGCACTGTAGGTCATTGACCCACTCCATGGTAGATCTGGGTTATAACCCTAGGAGTCCTGTTCCCTATGTCAATTTATTTATTTGTGCACACAAGAGCTGGAGTAGTAGGAGGTGAGAGGATTCACCAGAGACAGAGCGGGGAGCAGAACAGGCAGATGGACTGAAATACACTTCTGCGGGGAGCAGCGGGCGAGGCGGGAGAGGTCTGCTTCGCCATGTGGGTCCGCTCCCTGGCACTCAACCTGCTGCGCCACCAGGGAGGCCCCCAATGTCAAACTCTTAACCATAAAGCTATCCTGTCCTTTATTCTCTGCAGAACTGCAGAAGAGATGTAGCTTTCATAATGTAATGACATTTCATTCCGCCCCGGGAGTGTGTGCATGTATGTATAGAGCAATCATAACGGAATGTATTCAAGAATTCTTAAATGTGACTCGGATATAGGGGAAGTATATGATATTATAGAGAGGAAGCAGGTGAGTCAGCTTCACAGCAGGACATAATTGTGTGTGGAATTAAGAGACTACTGGTGGTGTGAGTAGGCATTCAGGTGGTAAAGGGCTTCCATAGGTTAATTGTCAGTATTGATTAGGACAGATAATAGCAGAGTGAAAATCTTGATCACTATTATTCTGATTGATTTAGGGAAAAAGGACGGATTCTGGGTGCGTGGAAGAGAAACATCTCACAGGTTAATAGCAGATGCAATCATCCAGGACAGAAATGAGAAGAAAAATATGACCCTAAAGGGAGGACTGATTAGATGAGAATAATTCATCTTAGAAAACAGAAAGATGAGGGACAGAAATCATTTCTAGAAATTAATTTCTTTTAAATACTCAAAACTGTGAGACCCAGTAGTGAGTTTTTATGAGACATGATTTTCTTGTCTGGGGACTCTAAAACAAAGCTCAGATTGCGTTATTTGCCTTGGGATGGCAGTCAGAGATGACACATATGTACATGCCTGTCACTAGTGGCCTGTGCCACACCCAGCACAGACAGGACGAGTGAACTACCATGGTGTTCTTTCCTTCTCATGCCACATCTGGTCCCAGACATTCAAGATAGTATTTCAGGAAATTCTGGGAAACTTCAAATGCTTGTGGGTGGCATACAAGTTAAAAGGTGTCCTCTGCGGGGGGTGAATTATGCCATGGCTACTAAGGAATAGATGGTTCCTCCAAAACACCCATCACTGCTTCATCTACTACTATACTTTCTCATTCATTTTCCTTACATGATTGATAAGTTTCCCCTAACAGACTCCCTTTCTTCAGTTTTGATTTCGTCTCATTAGATCTTTACACTTTTATCAGAGTTACCTGTCTAAGACACCTCTGGTCATGCTTAGGTCATTTCTTATCTTGCTTAGGACCCTATACAGGACCTCACTTCCTTTCCAGAATCGTTTCAACACTTGACAGTGGACAGTGAGACCCCTTCTCCTTTTTTACCTTTGACAACTTATCCACATTCACTATAATACTTTATAATCTCACTTATATGTGAATCTTAAAGTGCTGAATTCAGAGAAACAGTAAATGAGTGATTACCAGGGGTTGGAGAAGGGAAGATGGAGAAATGAGTTGAAATGGTACAAACTTCCAATTATAAGATAAATAAGTTCCGGGAATCTAGTGGATGCTTGCTGACTTTGGTGGAGAATTACTGGGGTTTTTGTGGTGGGTGTCATGAAGTAACGGGTGAACCTATACCCCCAAATCATTAATAGTGTTGTAAACAAATGTTATCTCAATAAAAAATAATGTAAAACAGCCATTGCCTGTATTTTATACTCAAAAGTTGCTAAGAGAGTAGGCCGAACTGTCCTCTTTATAAAAAGTAGCTATGTGAAGACATGAGGTGCTAACTAACCAATTGTGATATTTTACAAAATATACATATGTCAAATCATGACATGCATTTTCTTTTTAAAAAAATAACATACATTTTCAACTTACACATATTATATGTCACTTATATTCCAATGAAGATGGGAAAGATCCAAATTCACCATTATTCTAGCTCTGCAGCATCACTTGGCATTCTTAAAACCCACTATGGTATTTCTGATTGAGTATCTTTCCTTACACTCTCTCCTTATTTATGAAATACATTCACTCCTTTTTTTTTCCTGCCTACAAACGTTCTGTGTAGGCTTCAAGTCTCAGCACAGGCTCAATCCTTCTGTAAAGGTTTTTCTGACTTCTCCCCAGAGAGCTGGGTGTTCTCTTTCCTGCATGCTCATGTCCCTTTCTGAGGCAAGGACTTGTCTTTTTTACCTCAATATCTTGATGCTTAATACAGTATCTGTGTGGCATGCAGTAAATTCTAAGTTTTTATAAATAGAAATATACATCAAATGGCACATTGGCATTCGTTTTCCTGAGTCCATTTGGGAATGAATATAATGAAAAAGAATTGAAACTGCCTTGGATTTTTTCCCCTTTCCACCACTAGTCAGGATTTTATTACTTAGACACTTAGCAGGAATACCTACTAACAGGCTTCCTGGATCCATCGTTCCTCTCCACCAATCCACACTGCAGCCAACCCATAAACTCTCCCTAAAATTAATATTCATAATGATTTTCTGTATAAATCTTTAATTTCTTTTTTTAACCCAATGAAGTTCAAGTGACTTAGTCATATATTTAAGGCTCCAGTATGTCCATAACTATCTGAGTGCTTTCGCTACTATTGTTGGCAAGCAAAAACTTCCTGCTGTACTGCTCACTGCGGTCTGTCATACCCAGCGATTGCTCTGTGCCTTTGCTAGTGCTGACCTCTTGGAATATCTACCTTCTTCATTTCTATTCTCATTTTTACATCAACTCTTTCCTGATACCCTTTTGCCTGTCCTCATTTTTTCCCCCCACATCAACTTTGTGGTTCCTTTTTGTACCAAACCATTTAGAAATTGTCCTACCATTTCTTCCCCCACCCCCCCCCCACTTTATTTTAAATTTATTTTCTTACACCAGGTGTAGTCCCTGTATTTCTCCCACCACCATAGCACTTGCGAACTGTCACCAGAGTCCTTTTTGCTTTTCCCTTCCCTCTCTTAATCCCTCTCCCTTGCTATATGCCACAAATCTGTGGTCAGCTTGCAAGTTTTGTGTTTTTTTCTGACCCTTTGTTCTGTTTTTCTATGCTCCACCTATAAGTCAAACCATCACTGTTTTTCTTTTTCCTTATGACTTATTTTGCTTAGCATAATCCCTTCCAGCTTCATGTTGCTGCAAATGACATGAGTTTATCTTTTTTGATTGCTGAGTAATATTCTGTTGTGTATGTAAACCACATCTTCTTGCTCCATTCATCTCCTTTGGGACATTTATTTTTCCTTATCTTAGCTATTGTAAATAGTGGAGTGCAGGTTTCCTTTCGAATTTGTATTTTTGTGTCCTTTCATCCTACCATTTCTAATGTCCTACCACACTAAGGTGATTTGTACTGGCAACTGGAACTTTGCACACACTGCATCATCTTGAAGAAGCCAGGATATATGAGCTTTAATTCTAGCTTCACCACATATAAGCAGAAACAACATATTCATCTTTGACATGGCAACGGTAATAGATACCTGTGTGACTTTGTTATAGTATGGTGTAGATCAGGTATGAAAATGGCATTTGTATTGAAGTTCTACAAGCTGTAGAGTCCTTTGTTCCATTTTAGCTTTTCTTTTGGTTTGCAAGTCTTATGAAAGCCAGACCTGCATCTTGCATCTTAGCATTTTCCCTCTATATTGGGAATGGTTTGAAGGGGACGCCTTGCACATAGCGGGTGCTGAGGAGAGATGTATTGAGTGAATGATGAACCATCCCACAGAAAAGAGAGTGAGGCACCTAATTGTCCTCACAGGGTTGGTTTGTTGACAAATGAGACTAAGTGTCATCTAGAAATGTGGGATCATGGAGCTTCTCTGACACTCTTCTTTCAAGTTTCTCTTACCCAAGCTCCCCATTATTCTCACGCCTGCTTGTTCCTTTTTCTTTGCTACTGCCACTGTGTTTTGGTAAGTAAATAGAAGAACCAGTAGCACCTGTCATTCATTTTACTTCAATGCTTGTGGTCAGCTGAGCCCAGATCCTTTGCCCAAACCAGAGACTGTGAATGTGTTCATGGGACTGAACATAGTTGCCTTGCTTATGATGAATGGGACACAGGCCAATGAACTATCCCATAATGCTGTGGGGAGAGATTCTGATAGCTGGAGGTAGAAATTGGGGACAGATAGCTTTATGACTCTTATTTTTAATGTTTTATTCAAGTCACTGTGTCCTCTAATGGATGCCACTACACTGATTGAAGAATAATAGTTCTGGACAGCATTAGGAAAGTGGACTGGACCTCACTGGAGAGGCCAGTGATGTATCTGATGCCACGGTGCAGTTAACACCTCTGAAGAGGAGCTCACGATAGCTCATCTTTGTGGAATACCTGAGGCTACTGTAAGGTGTCATTTCATGCTAAGACCTGTTAGAACCCAACTCAAGAGGAAAATTCAGTCACACTGAACCTGTCTTAAAAACACTGTGTTAAGTTTATCATGGATAGTTTGGATTTCATTTATTTTTTCTAGTGCTGTGTTAAAATATTACTTATCTGGTTCATGCAGGTTTTTGACTCCACCTTAAATTTGTGCTCAAGATGAATGCTTCATCCTCTGGTCTCAGTCCTAGCCCTAATTGTGTGATTTTATTATGTGTGTCTGTGTGAGCACTGGTGACAAAGGAAAGAGTTAAAAAATTGCCTCAGTTATAGAAAAAGCATACTCCTTTTCAAGGAAGCCTGGATTAAGACGATAATGGATGTATACAACCTAACCTGCAAAGTCATCAAGTGACCATTACCCTTATAATATCAACATTTAGTGAGTAATTGCTTTTAGCTTTCTGCTAGGTGTTTTCTAGAATGCTGTGCTCAAATGTGGTGCCATCCTTCTTAGAATTTGCCCTCTGGCAGTATGTATCAGGGAACATTTAGATGCAGTTGACATTTAGGGAGTATACATGATGTTCTAGATGCTCTGTGAAGCAGGTTTAATGTTTTATCCTCTTGTTTTTCTCACAGTAACCTGTGTGATAATAGTATAGTCATTAAAAAAATAGGCTTTATTTTTGAGTAATTTTTGGTTCACAACAACAATGAGCAGAAAGTACAGAGGGTACCCATATAACACTCCTTCGCTCTCCCCTCCCCACATCCTTAGCCTCCCTCACACTCAATATTCTCCCTCCCCCAAGAATGGTGCACTTGATACAATTGATGAACCTGCACTGACTCATCATTATCCCCCAAGAGTCAATATTTTACATCAAGGTTCACTCTTTATGTTGTACTTTCTATGGGATTGGATAAATGTATAATGTGTGTATCCATCAGTAGTGTAATATAGAATAGTTTCGCTGCCCTAAAGTTTCTCTTTGCTTACACCTATTCCCCCTTACCTCAATCCCAACCCCTGGAAAATACTGATCTTTCTGTTTCTTCATCATGTTGCCTTCTTCAACTCATCACATAGTTGGAATCACACACTACACAAACTTTTCAGTTTGACTTCTTTCACTTAGTACTATGCCTTTTAAATTTCTTTTATATCTTTTCATGGCTTGTTGACAACTTTTCTTTTAGCATTGAATAATTTTCATCGTCTGGTTGTTGTCATATCCATTTTCATATGACAATGAAGCTACGCCAATACCAAAGCCAAAGTGAGAAGAGAGCTGAGGTTTGAATTCTAAATCTCCTGATACCTATTCAAGTGCATTTATTTGTTTAGTGCTTATAATATGTCTATAAAATATAGTTATTCCACCTGTTCTACAGATAAAGAAATCCCGTATTTAAGGAGGAATAACTTGTCCAAGGTCAGAAATCCAGTATATGCTTGTGAAATTTGAACTTGTGTACGTCTGATTTCAGAACCAAGATGCTTATTCACTTATTCAGTAAAATATGGCATCAAAACTATATTAAACTAATGTTAATATTTCTGCACCACACTTGATATCCTCTTTAGACTTTTGAGAAGAATAGTGCAGAAGAACTTATCACTAAACACACATAGATGTATCATTCAGTAAGGATGTTCTAAGCACCCTCAGGTCACCAGAATGTAGAATTGTTATTTGTGATAAGAAAAAGGAGAAAAATGTTTTCCACATCTACATTCATGTGCAGTTATATCAGATAAATACTGTTTCTTCTTAAAAGTAGAGAGGTAATGTATGTTGTAAGTTGGCAACTTGGCCAACAATCATATATTGTATCGACATGCAATGAATAGAAAAGAAACCAACATTTATTGAACACTGTAGGAAAGGTCTTACTCCCTCAATAATGAATGAGGCCTCATTTTTTTTTTTTATTTACGGGGGAGAAAACCAAAGTTTCCAAAAAGTGGTTTGCTCGATTCCCAGAGAGCCAGGAAGTGGTAGAGCTAGGGCTTTCACTCATATCTGTTAGCTTCTAAAGGCCCTACTCTTTCTAGCACATCATACTGCTTCTTATTAAGCTCAGTCTTCTGAATATATGTTGTTTCTGCTTCTTCTGTGTTGGCTCTGTTGAATGTGGTAGTAATCGGACGCCTTGTAAAGACAGGTATGGGAGTTAAAAAATGCAGATTGGGAGAAGGTTTCAGGTAGATATTGTGAGATTCATATTGACTCTGAAAAATTCCAGGGCTCTCTGTGGTGGACCCTCAAATTTACAGGTCTTTGTCTCTCACCTTCATATTATTGTTATCCAAGGTGGGATGAAATACAGGAGTGCTAGCCTTCCTGCAAACAAACCATACAGTTTGCTGTAGCTTTGGGTGTTGTTTTTTTATTTTCTCCACTGAAAAATGAGAAGGGGTTGTATTCTTTGTATTCCTTGACCTGTGGTTTGATAACATGCTTCTTATTGGGAGTGTGTTTCAGCCAATTCTTAATTCTAGTGTCTATCCTGGGTCTTCATTTTGCAAAATCTTTACTTCTTGTTGTTTACTATAGTCACAAAACATCAGTTATACATAGACAACCTTCATTACTTTCCATATTTATGGTGGCTTCTGTATGTATAGTTCTCAATGATTTACAGAGCCCTGTGACAAAACATGTCTCTTTTTAATCTCTCAATAACCTAGGAGAAGGGAGGCAGCATCAAACATAGGTTGAGTTCTTGCACATGTACGGAAGGAAGCCCATAAGTGCCAGAGGGAGCTTGACAAAGTTATGCTTGAGCTGAGTGCTGACTGACAAGCTGGTGTTAGACAGACAAAAAGATTGGAAGAAGGAAGGACATTACAAATAGAGAAAATGGTGAGTTGAGAGGAAAACGCTGTGCGAGAACATGGAACACTCAGGGAATGCAAGCAGCTCTGAGGCAAGAGCCCAGGAAGAGTGGGAAGTGATAGAAATGTAGCCTGAGGCTGAGAGTAGGAGTCAGCTTGAGAAAGGATTGTATCCCACTAAAGGGATGAAGATTTATCTTGCAGGCTATGGAGGAATGTTCCATGATTTTCCCCCCCTTTATTTATATATATTTGACATCAATTGTGGTCCCATGGATTTTCCACCACCATTTCACCCATGCTCTTTCTGCCCTCCACCCATTCTCTCTCCCTTCCCCATCCCTTGCTCATGTATTGGAAGAATTAACATCATCATAATGGCCATCCTACCTAAAGCAATCTACCGATTCAATACTATTCCAAGAAAAATTTCAGTGACGTTCTTCAAAGAAATAGAACAAATATTGATGAAATTCATATGGAGACAGAAAAAAATCTCAAATAGCCAAAGCACTCCTGACTTAAAAAAAGGGAAATAGAGGTATCACACGTCCAGACTTCAAACTATACTACAAAACCACAATAATAAAAACTGCATGGCATTGGAACAAAAACAGACACACAGACCAGTGGAATCAAATAGAAAGTCCAGAAATAAACCCACAGACTTATGAACAACTGATCTTTGACAAAGGAACAAAGAATATACAATGAAATAAAGATAGCTTGTTCAATAAATGGTGCTAAGCAAGCTGGACTGCTACACACAAAAGAATAAAACTCGAATATTGCCTTTCACCATGCACAAAAAACAACTCAAAATGGATTAAGGAATTAGACATAAGACCTGAAACCATAAAATATATAGAAGAAAAAGTAGGCGAAACTCTACATGACATACACTTCAGTAACATCTTTAAAGACAAAGCACCCAAAGCCAAGATAGTGAAGGAAAAGATAAACAGCTGGGACTATATCAAACTTAAAAGCTTCTGTACAGCAAAAGACACACTAACCAAACAAAGTGACACCCCTGCGACTGGGAGAAAATCTTTGCTCTGTGATTTTTAAGTAACAAAAGGGCATGTTCATTTTAGTAGATAACATTCTGGTATTTATGTGGAGAAGGAAGGAGGCAGGGTTTAGACACTATTATCATCTAGGCAAGAGAAACAGGGGTCATAGGTATTTCTCTAGCAGTAGCTCTAGAAAAGTTACCTAGATGGGGGAGGTATTTGCGAGATAACTTGGGAGACTTGGTTATTGGAAATGGAGCATAGAAGGAAACTGGGGTGACTTCAGGTTTCTGGCTTGAATGACTGTGTGGCCCGTTGGCCATTATTAAACAGTCAGAGAAGGTCAGGAGCTGGGGAGTGGGGAAGGGCGCTGATGACCATGAGTTCTTTTCTAGACATGTTGAAGAAAGGGGCCATTGGAGAAAGTCTAGGAGAACTTTGAGAGTATCTAGTGTTCTGGAGAGGGAGCATGGATAGCAAAGGGGCTGTGAATGAGCAGCAATGTCAATAAAGTAGATGGGTGTGAAGCTTCAACTGTGGGAAAGATGGCCTAGGGAGAACGGGTAGTTGAGAAGTTGCTTGATTTTGTGTTTGTAGAGACCATGAGTTTTAACGACATCAGTAAGAATTCTTGGCTAAAACTCTTTTAAGAGGCGCAGTGCCAGAAATTTCACTGGGTCTACACACTTCTCTGATAGGCAACTCCTGAGTGATCAGGCAGCCCACAGGTAATGGATGCTTTCTCTTCTCAGCAACTCACCCTTTTGGAGGTTACTACTTTCCTTCAGGAGAAGGAAAACAAGAGTTCACTTGGTTACATGTTAAAGACTCTAGTCTACTAGGGTTGAAGATAAACCCACTAAACTATTGGCAACTGTGATGATGTAGTATTATTTTTGAATTTGCATTGCCATTCCAGGAAGCTGCTAGGAATGGCCTGGAAATGCTAGTCTTAATTGTGGTCAGTATTCTCCTTTTTGTGCAGCGTGGTTTGGTTTTGTTTTTTAAAATTTTTAAGGTCCCTTCTTCCCCACAAGTTTCTTTCTCCAGAAACTTGATCCAGAGTGAGTTGCTCTCTGATAGTTTTCTTAGAAGAACTTTTCTTTTCAGATAGAATTTTATCAGCAATTCTTATGCTAAGCAGGGTCAGGAGATGAGGCATTTCTCACGTTACCCTTGAAGCTACTCATGAATAATGGCCTATATCACCTCTATTGTCTGCCCCCAAACATAAGCAACCAGACATAAAGGCAGAAGAGAAATTAAAGATTGGTGAATGAGCGAGAAGAGCGGCTGAGCCTGAGCTAGTGCAAGAGGTAGAAAATGCAAGGTAGAACAGATGGTTATGTAAGGGGAAATGTTTGAGTAGATTAACTACCCAACACATAGAAAAGAGGCCAGATTCCCTGGTTTAAACACTACAAGGACAACAGGAAAGTATTTTGAAATCTTCAGAGTGAGATTAAGGGCATCCCTATTGAAGAGTAATGTAACTAAAATAAATTAGGGGTCATTAGCCCAGACTGAATGCATAATGGACTAAGAAGCTTTTCACCACCCCTTCATAACATTTCCTGTGATTTATGCTGCCAGTTCTGCTGGGGCGGGGAGGTGGGGGTGGTGGTGGTGGGTGGGGAGTATCTGTCTCTCTAAATACTTTCTTCCTTCATCAGTGAATTGAATTCTGACTGGGGTTTTAGGTTTATGTAGGTGAGCAGGCAGGAGATGGTATTAAGCGAGACTAGATAAGAAGGAAAACATTCCAAACTGGTGAGTTAGGGTAGGTAGCCTATCCTGGAAAAATACAGTGCCACTTCTTTATGGGGATGCCAGGTGTAACTCACCTCCTGCACACAGGTATGCAATAAATATGAAGACAATAGCTTCTTCTGATTTGAAAGCATGGTACCTGCCTAAACAGAAAACTCATTCAAGATTCTCCAATAGAAGGGTGCTATTTAAAATGAAGACTTGGCTTTAATGATATGGGGGCTGAGTCATTTTGAAGTGAGAGGAGGAAACAAAGAACCAACCTAGGAGGTCATTGAGTGTGACCAGGGGTCTGAGAGAGGGCACTCCGGGCTGCCTCTGGAGAGAAAACCAGCAATTTGTGCCACCCTGATGGATGCTTTATGCACTGGGGCTCAACACCTTCCTGTCCCCAGCGTGGCTGCTGCTGGGCCCTAGCCCCTGAGACGATTGGGTCTTGGGGGACATCTGGCCTTTTCAGCACCTTCTGAGAAGTGACAGCAGATTGGACAGGCTATTGGCACCTGCAGAGAGGCAAGTTTTATGTTTCAGTGTTCCCTATTAAAGTTTGTTAGAAGTAAGTAAAAAGGAGCCTTTTAATCCTAGCTGGGAATAAAAGAGTGAAGACTTAAATGAGAATAATAATAAAACTATAAAAAAATCACTTCAACCCACTAAGACATTCTTAAAAAATGACCTCAACAATACCTCCATTAAGACACGAAGAGAGTGAAGCAGCAGATGCTCCTTCCAACCTGATTCTTCTTGCTTTGTTTTTGAACAAATAGTTGAAGGTGACAATGTTTTCTTCTTTTCTACAGTACTAGTAAAACTAAGCCAAGAGCTGTACCATAGTGGTCTCTGAGAATGTGGTGGTGAGTGGGGATGGGCGACTCCATCCTAGAGCCAAGAAGGGTCTGAGATGGTTCAGGCACTGTCCTCAAGACTAACTGATGTTGACACCATGGGCTCTTTGGGTTGAGATGTAGCAAATCAAATGGAAAGGGCTATGAAAAGTCTTCCTGTCCACCACATGTCACTAGGCAGAGAAGTCCTTCAATTACCCTAGAGGATGAAAATCTCTACATAGGGGACCCTAGGATGAAAATCTCTACATAGGGGACCCTAGGTCTTTTGCTTAAGTAAGAACCAATGTATGGTATTAATACTCTCCTAAAATGGCTGCCAGCTAGGGCTGTCTCAGCTTTACTATTCTTAGATAACTACTTTTTTTTTTTAAACTACTGAAATCTTATAGATGTATGGATTAATTCAGCCATTTGTTTATCCAGCAGCACTTAACAGATGTTAAGTGGGCATAGTAGTAAACTGAGCTCTGTAGGGGATGCAAAAGAAGTGAGGACTAACCCTAGTCCTGGAGAGGTATATTACATTGAGTGGGCCAGAAAATAATTCATAAGGTGACTGGAGAAGAATGCAACACAGTGCTGGAAGTAGGACCCTGGAGGTTAGGGGTGCTATGTCAAGGTGAAGGGGAGGGCTCCTGGGATAAGGCCAGTCTTGAGTGGGCTTTTGAGGGATGTGCTGCATTAAGATGGATAGAAAAAAGAGGATTTGGGAAAACATTTTAACTTTGTCTAGACTTTATAGGAATATAATTTCCCATCATTCCTCCCTCAGAGAGACAATAGCTGCTCCTATCCAAGTTGTAGGAACTAATTTGGGGTTACTGAATAACCCAGAGCCTCCATCCTTCCCAGCTACCAAAGCTTCTGTTATTCATCTTGACAGGTTCCTGCTGGTTCTTCTCTAAGTGGGACCCCCCTCTCTGATGACCTGTATGGATCAGCTACTGCAGGAGTAATTGGCTCTATAGAAATTACTCCATGACCATCCACCCCGTCTTTCCTTTCACATCAGATAGATGTTTGCTTTCACCTTTGTCCCCTTCAACCAAGGCTCATAAGCTTAGGTAGCCGAGTTCTCAGCACAGTGTTCATTAATATTGGCTTAGCTGCTGCTGGATTGTATCAGTAGTTTCTTCAAGCTGTGGACTGCTTCCTTTAAGTCAACATTCATGAAATTTTTATACTGAAAGCTGGTGTTAGCTTCTTATAGATCTTGCTTTCTATCAGCTGAAATGCCACTTCCTTGGGAGTATCTTCCCTTGCAGACCCACATAATCTGCCTCCCTCTTCTCAACTGTGGTACCTCGGTCATGTTGTAGGATGATATATTTACCTCTGTGGTCATCAGATTGGTATTTGGCTCTCTCCCACCAGACTATAAACTCCATGAGTTAGGAACCTAATTGGCTTTGTTCACTACTATATATTGGCCCCCAGCCTAGGAACAGAAATAAATGTCTCATGGCAGGATGAATGAATTTAAAAATATAAGTGTGGTAGAGATGCATGGTCTTGGAAATTAGTACACTAAGGGTCTCCTTGGGATTCTTAGCATAGCCAGGGAGGTTTTCTGGCTGCTGGCTGGAAAGCACCCCTAGGATCTCTAAGAAAGTAGTTGTGAGAGAATGTGGGCTGTCGTAGTCTAGAGAAAAGACATCCCTATGTCCCCTGAATGAACTCAGTAGACCCTTGGAACTGTCATCCCAGCTGTTTTAGAGGTGCTGTCTTGTCTGTGATTGCATGCTGGATGCCTCTAGCATTGCCACAGGAATCCATTTTATTGCAATGTGGATTTTCCATTAGGGATGGGCAAATCAGCTTAGAAAATCAGATTTAGTTATAGTATATTTCCAGAGGAAAAGAAATTTCCTCTTATTTCATGTTTTCAGTTTCTTATTGACTTTTGACCTGGGGATTTCAGCTGTACATTCTGAATGCAAAAATGATAGCAGTAACAAAGGCTAATTTTTCCAGAGACAGGCACTCTTCCAAGTGCCTATGTATATCTTTTCAGTTAATCTTCACAACCTCCCCTTGGAGTAGACATCACTGTACTCACATGCCTGTTTGATAGAGGAGGTGTAGAGCGATGTAATAGAACAAATAAGTAATAGACCTGCTGTTTGAACTTAGGTTTATTTCTATACTTTGCATTTCTTACACTGCCTCCCACACAGGCTAATATTTACTTAAATACTTCTCATGTATCAGACCCATATATATTTCATATGTATTTTTTAAGTTTAAAAAAGGGTGTTGCAACAACCTTATGAGTTGAATGCAATTATTATATTCCTGTCAGAGGTCATGACATTGAGGCTCAGAGAGGTTAGGGAGCCTACTCAAGGTCACACAGCTAGTATTGGCATAGCTAGACTCAGACTTTGATTGGTTTTCTCTAAGGGCTGTATGTCCAGCTACGGGATTGTTCTCCACCTACTCCCAGAAACGCCCTGTGTGGACCCTCCCATATGGCATCATTGTGGTTCTAGTTAATTGTGTGCCAGGCAAAAGGCCCATCAAAACTGCAGAAGAAATCGAACATGTTTCTCTACATTTTGCCACCACCTTTTCCTCCCTGTATCATGGAAGGGGACATGTTCTTTCTTCTGACAATCCTGCGTGCGAACTCCCACCCTACATTCTAGCTCCCTCTGTTTGAGATGCTTTGGCTCCTGTCTTCATCTGATTCTGTGCGGATGACATCAGCTTTGTCCGATCTCTTCAAACTTTAATTTGTAAGTGCTCTTGTCAGTACCCGGGCCTTGACTTTCTATTGCAATTTTTATTAGATTAGTCCCTTTTACTTCTGCCTTCCCCTATTGCCTTAAGGTGGAATTTTCTCTCCTAATCTTAACTTCTGTGAATTCAATTTCAGCCCTTTGCTCATCAAGGCAAATACTGAGACCCTTCTACTTTTAGCAGCTATCTTAACATACCTAAGAGCAGCAATACAACTTGGTCCAGTCCTTAATAACAGGATATTTTTGTCTCTTACTCTAAAAGCAGAAGTTGTTCAGTCATAGAAATAATGAAATAAAAAATACTTTGACAGTTTCATTTAATAGAAAGAATTTAAATACAAATGCTTGAATGAGATAGGTGGACTTAAAACAGGTTTGACTCTTCTGTCTGTCTGTCTATCTATCTGTCTATCTATCTATCTATCTATCTATCTATCTATCTATCTATCTATCTATCTATCTATCTATCTATCTATCTATCTATCTATCTATCTATCTATCTATCTAATCCATCCATCCATCCATCCATCCATCCACCTATATATCCACCCACATATGTCATTAATTTATCCATTATTTATCACACTTACTAACTAGTAAGTATGCAAATTGGCAAAGACTTTCTAGAAAGTACCTTAAAAAAGAAAACACTTTGATCCAATAAATCCATTCCTAATCTGTACTGAGCAAAGTGATCCAATGTTTATGTAAAAAAAAACTGTTACAATCTTACATATAATATAAATACTGAATACATCCTAAATGTCCAATTCTGGGGAAGTAAAAAACATATATCTAGAGAATATAAGATTATACAGGTTATTCAAGGGTATTTAAATACCCAAAATGCTCTTGATCCAAGATGCATCATACTAAGAGGGTAGGATGCAAAGTTATTACATTATGACCCCAGTACTGCAAATATACAGAAATGTAGTATTAATACACAAACACCCACATCATGTAAAAGATTAGCAGGAAATACATTAAAGTACAAAAGAGGTTTTCCTTCGTTGTTATTATTATGGATAATTTTGTCATGTGTGTATTTTTGTTCTATAATAATGGTAGCAAATGTGGTACTATTATAATCAGGAAAAGTAATAAACACTGTTAAAATGTATGTAACTGCATTACTTGAAATTTCTTTGGCTATCAGTTTTAGTTGATTATGTGGATTACTGTTCTTTTGCATTCAGAGTTCACCCATAGTAGATTTAGCTTGTTGGCCATTCAACCCCACTTTGTATTGAATATCAGAATTGAGGTGAATCTAAGGGGAAAACAAAAAGGTGAGTGGTGATGGAGTACAGTGGTCAAGAGCACAGACTCAGACTCAACTGCCTGGTGTGAAATTCAGCCCTGCCGTGTCCTTGCTTTGTGATCTTGAGCAAGTCACTTGCCTTCTCTATGCTTTAGTTTTTCCATCTATGAAACAGTGATGATGACATCCCTATGTACCTGATAGGGAGGCTGTGTGGATTATGTACATTATTAGACATTGCCTGATATAAGTGGTAGCTATTATCATTTCCCTAAAACACATCAAACATTCTCTTTAGTTACCTGTAGCTATTAAATTATAGTTACTATAAGCCTCTCAATGTGTTCTATCCAAAACTCTCACAGATTATGAACTTGATGTCTTCATTATTGTTATTTTATAGCAATTATTTTAAGCTTGTCATCTATTCTCATTTCATAAGTTAATGCTCATCATGATAAAGTGTTAAAATTGGTTCTTTAAAAATACCTCTGATATTATGGGTGACGGACATGAATTACCATCAAATGTTATTCTATGACCTGTAGCAGTTTCTCACTTAATACTCTGTAATTATTTTCATTTTTTGTGGTTTAAAACATTTTTTTTCTAGACACTAAGCTCTTTGAGGGCAACATTCCCCCTATAACTCCCACCTATACTATTCTTCATAAATACGTTACTTATATGCAAATATAAAATGAACAATTAGATTCTCTCTCCTTTTACTACAAATGGGAGGGACACTGAGTATTTATAATCTTACCTTTTAGCAAAGGCAGCTTTGCCAGGTTTCTTCTAATAATTTCATCTGGGAATTTGAAGTCCTTATTTTCCACCCTCAAACATGGTGTCTGCAACTGAGAGGGGAATTCCCTTGGAAAACTGGTTGGGTGGCTCATTCACTTGACACATCTCTTCCTGTAGATAAAATTGCCAATATTTCCCCTGTGGATTTAAAATACAAAACCGCAAACAGTGAGGTGCTGGACCATATCATTCCTTCCTTTATTTCTTACACTGAATAATGCATTTTGTTTTTTAAGACATCATTGTTTTGTCGATACCTTCTCGTGTAGTGCTGAAGAGTTTATAGATATAGAGTCCCCTGTGTATATTATGATATTTAATCCTTACAATAAATTTTTATTTTATTCCAGTATATCATATATTTGAAGGTTGGGAGGGGGAAGTTTAGCTAGAATGTGCCATGTGCTTTCCATATGTCATCTCACCCAACCTCATAGTAGATAAGCAATAATATTAATATTTCTATTTTAATAATACAAGTCTAAGGTTCAGAGACTATCAGGTATATGACACAATTGAATTAAACTGGTTTGTCTAGCAACAAAACTTGTGCTCTTCTCTCTACAATGGTTGATTGAACCTTCATTTCCAGTCTACTTTTTATGATTGTCGGTTAGTGTTTTTTTAGCTTGGTGCATACCTGCCAAATAAAAATTGTGTATATTTAAGGTATACAAATGATGATTGGATATATGGACACATTGTGAAATACTGTCACTATCAGCTGGGTAGTGACCATTTGGAGGGCTGGTATGATAAAAACAGATTTATTCTCCTAGCAAATTTCAAGTATATGCTACAGTATTGTGACTATAGTTAGCATCATGAACTTCATCTTGTCACTGGTCAGCACCTCTGCCACAGCCCATTCCAAGCACCTGGCAACCACCGTTCTACTCTCTGCTTCTGTGGTCACTGTTGACCTCTAATGACACTGAGATCTGGACATGCACGTGATCTTAGAGGCCATTACAGGACAGCCTTTCTTTGCCTCCTTCTCAAAGAGCATGTGCTTTGCTTTCTCAGCCCTCTGTCGCTGATGATAAACATGGAGAACACAGACTCTGAGTTGCGTTGTTGTGTGTCACTGTTTGCATTGTCTCAAACCAGGCAATGATTTGGGATGGGGCTGAATTCAGTTAGCATTCTCATCTGTCTTTCCCTGCCCCATTCTTTCTAAACCCAGTTCCTAGGCAGAATGGATAGAAAACTAAGATCACAAATTTGGCAGTTTGATTGACATAGGAAGTGAGAGCAACGGCCAACCCTCTTATGCACATTTCAAGGATATTTATTTCAAATTCTAAAAATCCAACCACTTGATTAGACCTGTGCTTGTGGGAGTGCAGTGCAGAGAATTTTGTGAAAAAATGAAAAAGCTTGCCCCCGATAAGGCAGTATGATCTTTGGGTCCCAATAACCCTGGTTGGAAGGTAGAAACTCAGTGCTCACTTTTGGGTCAGGGAATCTTCGCTCAATATGCTAAGAGAATTCATTTTCCTTGAGTGTTTTTCCTTTCAAGTCACGTTTTACTGCTGGAGTTACTCAGCGAATTAATAGGTATAGAAATGCAAAGCTCTTTTCTTATTACATTCTATCGATCTGATTGCAGTGTCATTAATTGAAAGACTAGGAAAATGTGATGGATAGTTCAGCTCAAGATTCTACATTCATTTTGGCCCAGATCTGTGGAAGAAAGCTGCATGAAACTCACTGAAAGAAGCCTTTTGGTCTGACATGAATTATTCTTTCTTTGTCAATCTTTGTAAGAGCATTCAGTCCTAGTAAGATTTACAATGTGAAATTATAAACTGTTTGTCTTCTTAAAGGGAAATCAAAACTCAGAATGCTTATTTGTAGAAATGGAAATAATCCTTTATGTATGTTTCTTTTATAAATTACTTTATACAATATCTAAAAAGATCAGTTTGGATAGAATCAAATTCTGACTCAAAAATAGGCAGTGGGCATTTTACTCTTTAACTAATTTCATTTGGACTACTGTAGTCGTGACATAGTATTTTCATTTCTTACCTTTGTGTCCATCTCATTCAAGTGGTTGTGTGTGAAACTTTAGAGAGACTGGCTGGTGTGTAGTTAAGGATTGTTTTTTATAGTTATTTTCTTTTTGGATTGCTTGAACTATTATCCCTTGGATTCACCCATAAATTTAAATTAACTTGATAATTTGTTATGTACAGATATGTCCACATAGTTACATACTTAGTAACTACATAGTTAGTTCTTGTACTGTAATATAAAAAATTTAAGGGACTCTTTTTAAATATTTTAATCCTTTATGTAGAGGGAAAATTCTGGGCTGGGGAAAGAACACACCAGATCATGTTTACTTTGTTTGCAAAGGCTGAGATTGTCTCCTTGCTTTCTAGTTCTACTTTAATGAACTGGGCTATTTTTGTTGTGTTTATTATTTTAAGTAGTTGAAGCTTGAAGTGAATGGAAGGAATACTGAAATTTCAAGCACTTCTAAATGACACAAAACATAATTCATCTCTTGTTTTTAATAAGCATGTCATGTGGAGAAGTTTAGAAGTTTAGCACACGTTTCAGATAATACCCCCTCCTCCCAAATAATTTTTATTCATAATCTATAGTGTTTGAATTGTCTTTTTCAAGGTTTGGTTTCTTCTCCTGCCTGTGCTTTAGGGTGGTAAAATAAGTAATTTGTGGATAGATAGGAGGTGAGCACTTCACCACGGTGTGACTTCATTTTGAAACACATCTTGAAAATGTATTTAATGCTGTCTGAGCCCAGAGACAATGGATTTCGGTTTGGGGTTCTCCTAACTGACCTTTAGCTTGCTGAGCAATATGGACCGTTTCCTCTGATCATTAGCTACTCTCGGAGTGGAAAAGAGGCTGCACCCACGTTAGGAAGCGAATGCTGCTGATAAGTGCACAGGCTGCCTTACCCCTGATATTATGTCTAAAAATACATCCGCAGAGAGGCAGGCATATGCTCGCGCCTTGGTGTGAAGGAGCTCTCGCCTGTGTTTCTTGCTACACCCGTGTAAATTCTGGAGTGAGGAATTAAATTATTCCAGAAGCCCTGCCAGTTTTTGATTTGCTATTGTCTCTGCTCCTTCGCTGTCTTTGAATGGGACCCTTGATACAGGGCTTTCAAAGACCAGCCGGTGCTGATGGGGTCCGTGACTTGACGATGGCGCCTGCTCGTTCCTGTTGTGTTCTGCCTGAGGCATGCTTTTCTTTCCTTTTTGGGAGGCAGAGAGCACTGGGCAGAGGTTGCACTTGGCACATTGCAACTCCGTTGTCACTGCTGTGGCTGTTATTCCCCTCAGCGAGAGCCAAGGATCAAACAGGACGGTGGGTCACCTCGCCAGCTATTTAGCGCCTTTCCCCTGCTCCCTCTCAACCTGGTGAGGGCTTTTTCTTTCTTAAGTGACAGGGTTTGGTGGGGGGTTCCTGACCCTCCTCTCTACCCCTGCTTTATCTTGATAGGGACCTGCTTTCTCCTGATTTCTAACACCTCACCTCATTATGAAAGCTTGCTGCTAGACTTTCACGCCTCCTCCCTGCAACTCAGTTTTTCAGGCTCTATTGTTTGGGTTTGCTCTTTGAGTGTTATCTCCAAATTTCTCAGCTTCTATGGTTACCTCCCAAGTTAAAGGGGGTAAAGTGATTGTTTGAGCCATTTTGTCTAGGAAGAAAGAAAAGAAATTGCCCTTTGGAGCCATAGTCCCAAGAAGAGGAAGAAATAGCAGAGGGAAAGAAGGAGATAGTGTTTTGCAGTCCCTGCTACTGCTTGGCTGTACATACACCGTCCTCAGGTGAGACTTTCTGTCTTGTTTACAGAGTTCGAGAAAGATGTTAACCTTCAGGGCATTTTCCATACCTTGCTTGAAAATAATTTCGATTCCAACAAGAAGTACTGAAGGGAAAAATGCAGCTTTTCAGGCACCAGAAAAGAGGGACAAAATCACAGATAACGTCAGATACAAAGTACACCGTTCCCTTTGAAATTGTTCATGTTCAAAAGTGAGTAAATCAGCTATTACTTTTACCTCCCTCTGTCTTCTTGTGTATTCAAGTTAACAATATTTTGATGTCCTTAAAAACAGAAAGCAAAGCATTGTTTTTCAAAAGTGTTGATTTTTTTTGAGGTTTTTGCAAAATGAGATAAGAATTCTTTATATTGTTTCAGATGGTTAGTACAGAATCCATCCCATGCAAGTTGCCACAGATATATCTAATGCAAACTTGTGGCTTACGTGTGCAATTAAAAAAATTCACCCCCACACACATTCCAAAACAAACCCACTCAATTTTAGCCAAAATCCAGACTTGAATGTAAACGACAGTAATTTCACTTATTATGGAGAAGTGTTCTCTGCTTTTCTATTGCTGAATATTTTCCTCTCCTTTTTTTATTCATCACTATTTTATCACCTTCTTTCATACAAGCCACTGAAATGGACAAAGAACTCTTATCATATGATTAATTTAAGTTCCAGTGGCAGTTGATTAAAATGGATCAAACATGCTCTTATTTGTCACTAGGTATTTCCTCTTAGTTCAGCTAGATGTATTTTATTCCCAATGATCACCACCCCCCAAAACAAAACAAAACAAAACAAAACAAAAACTAAAAACTGTATTTGCCTGCAGACACTCCATACCTCATTACGCAGTTGGATACATTACTAACCTGTAATATTACATAGATTTGAGAGTGAAACAGAAACAACAGGAAAAAGGTGCCTCTATTTGTAGCCTGCAAGTTGCATATTCCAGGTGCTGGAGTATTTGTATGTCTTTCCACCTTTGTTCCTTTAGAGGCTTAAGAGTCTCAGTTATTGCTGACTAATTGATAGTTGTAGTAACCGCTGTAGGTTCCTTAGACCAGAAATGCATGCAGACCCAGGGATTATTCAAACACTAAGGAACACACACGCTTGTACACAGGCAGAAAATCTTCATACTAATAGAGGTGTAATGGAGATAGCAGGACACAACAGGACATTAAAGGGGGGGGGAGAGAGAGAGAGAGAGAAAGAGAGAGAGAGAGAGAGAGAGAGAAGCAAGTATATCTCTGCAAATAGTTCTAAGATGCATTTACAAATGTAGAAACCTTCAGAACCACCCAACAATTCAGACACTCTTTTCATTTCTTCTCTGTGGGATACCTCCTTCTAGACTATTCTCAAACACACACACACACACACACACACACACACGGAAAAGGTGAAAGCCCTGTCATCTTAGCTCAAAATTCATCAGGCTTCCTTTTTTCCCCCCTGCCTTGTATTCCTCTATCTGTTGTCCCTGCATCCGATGGCAGCCACCCTTGCTCTTGAATGCCAGTGTCACAGCAGGAGCAGACAGAGGGTTGAGGGGAGGCATTGTCAAAGCCACAGTTGTCTATTGTTTCTTCACTTTTGTTGCTCTGAATTTTTTTTTTTTTTTGAGGCTTTCCCTTAATAGTGGCCTCTGTCCAGGAAGAGGGAGAAAATTGCAAGACTTCCTAGAATAGTGGAGTGAAGTTTTTTTTTTTCTTTTTTATTGCATACTATTTTGCTAAACAGCTCAGCAATACAGTTCACGGAATTAGGAAATACAGCAAGAGTGAGGATTCTGGTGGGAGAGCGAAGGGGTGGGGACTGAGGGGCTTTGGAGATTTGTTTGCTCAGCTTAGATGCCAAAGGCAGTTTCTTCATAGGGACTTCTGTGGCGATATTTGTTTTCGGTTGTATTTTCAGTTTTAAAAATCAAGAGAAAAGCCTTATTCATCTGTCAAGCTTTCCATTTGTTTATTTTTGTTCAGTTCAACAACTAGATGGAAATTTTAAGCTAGGCCAGATCTGCTGTTTGTGATTTGCTCAAATGTTGAACTCGGTTCAGCTTGAATTGTCTTTTTCAGATCATTTAAGCTTGCATGTGAAATGTGTGTGGTGACTTTCCGATGTATGTTACAAAAGTGTGTTTGGCCATTGTGTGACTGTAAATCTTGGGATTATGTTATTTTGCCCCTTAACCATGGCTGTTCTTTTGGGTGATATTTATGTACATGAGATTGTCTTCTATGAACTGGCCAACTTCTCTGATAAAACTACCAAAGTTTTCAAAGATTAACAGATGCTCTCAAAATAGATTTTTAGCAAAGTATTTCAAACAGGTATTTGACATAAGCATGATAATGCTGGGAATTTTTTTCCAACAACTTTATGTATTCTGTATTCTTTCAAATAGATAAGGCATTAAAACAGATCCCACACAGCAATAATCAGAGGGCAGATTAAATCTGAACTCTGCAAATCAAGCAATTTTTCTAAAAAGACAAACACATTGACAAATATTATAAACTTAGTTTTAGCTTAGAAAAATAGCATACCTATTATTGGTTCCCATATTTCCTTCTAAACTTGCACTGGGTATAATTATCTAGAAATAATATATCAAATTTGATCACTTTTTCTCAAGCCATCTAACTTCAGGCATGAACCAGTATTCTTCACTATCAGAATTTTCTAAACAGTCAACTTTTTCAAATCCAAACCAATATTAAATCAAGAGGAGGTAGCGCTGCCTGCAGAGAAAGACATTTCTTTTCCGATTTGAGGAGCCTTTCCATTTTATATCACATCCTGGTGGGTTGATGTTCAGTGTAAGCTCATGATTACTTTCTTTTCCAAATAGTGATTGTAATCTGTCTGTGAAGGCAGGGGTACAATAACTTTTGGTTTCCATAAAAACACTCTAAATTGGAAGTTTGAGATCTCCATGTGCATGAACAGCTACTCTGGCACCCTGCAAATCCATTCTCTCCCTTTCTGTTCTCACTGCCTTGATTTAAGGGGACTTGGGCCCAGCCACCCTGTCTCCTTCTTTTGTGAAGGGACATTCTGAAATGTCTTTAGAAAGCAAACTTTTCCAAGAAATGCAGAGCAGGCCACGGTTTGATTGTGAATCTGGAATGAATTGTGGCCACCCTGGTAGCTCACTGTTAATCCAGGACACACTGCATGGTCCTTGCAGCCACTCCAGGCCAGGGATTGTGAGCAGTGAAAATTTATCTGTGATAAAGTTACAGAGCTTTTGCCAAGGAACAGCCACTTGGGGGTTGATGCAAAAGTCAAATTCAAGTCAGTGTTTCCAAAGCCTTTGTGTGTAGGGATGTTAGCCTGGCTAACTTTTGCAGAGTCTTTTGGACATAGAGAAATATGTGGTGGAAAAGAGAAATGGAAAGCCCCCATCTTCTGACCAATTTGACTTTGGTAAAGGATGAGATGAGGGGAAAAGGGCTGAAATATGATCAGGCCAGCTAGTGTTTCGACTTTAAAATGCTGAAGACAAAGAGGTTGATGTAAGGTGCAGGGTCTCTATGATTGAAACCCTGTAAACAAGTTTCTTTTGCTCTCCAGACGGTGGATTTCTCCAAGGAGCTAGCAAGAATGTTCAGACTCCTGGGAGAACAGATTTGGAAAGAACCCATCTCTTAGTCTATGCCCCCTGTAGATATTTAATTTCTGCTGGATCAACTTAAAAGGAACAAGGGATCCTGTGGCCCAGGTCAATCCCCAGACATTTTAAAGGCACAAGTTCAAGTTCAACCATTAATCCAAATATTTTACACAACTGTCTGTAGTTGTGCCAGTAAGTCTGAAACTTGCAAATTATACTGAAGACTTAACCTGGTCAGTTCTTGAAAATGGACTCACTCCACTTCTAAAATTTTACATATTGAACGCAATGTGGTCAAACATATTATCTGTTCCTTAGATCTTCTGAGCCCGAAAAGAACATTTTTAAAAAAAGGAAAAATAGCATATCTTGGCATTTAAGAAGCACAGTTTGCCAAGAATTAAACAAAAGAGTGTATGTATGTATATATCAAAGATAAAATAGGATATTGTTGTTCTTTATTTTACTCCTATGCCCTCCGGTTTATTTTAAATAATCACTAAAATGGCAGTATATGACTCATAACATTAAACTTGCTTTCAGTCTCTTCATTAATTGAGAACATTATTTTCAAAAACATTGATTTGGTTGCAAGTCTATAGTTAAGTAGCAGACTCACCGCTTGGGGTTATCATTTCTTATTCTCACATTTTGAATTTCTTTTTTCCCCCCTTCACATTGGGAAGATAAAGTTGAGCGCCTCCTTTTTAATGACTAGCACACCTTCCTTGACTTTACTGTGGTAGTTCTTCAAAGATAAAATGCTCATTTAATTTTCTTTGCAATGTAGAGTTCCTAGTACTCATCAGAAGTGTGAAGCATTATTAGCAAAATGAAGACTTTCTACAGTGCTAATCAACCAGCACAACAAATTGTTCTTGTGATATTTTGGGAGGCAAACAGAAAGCTCCGAAGGGTTTGCTACATTAACAAAGGGGTGGCATGTTTCATGTTCAAGGAGTTGGGCTTAAAACTAAGCAACTGTGGAAAGTGAGGATTTCCTCTGTAAGAGCTAAGTTTTTTTCTTCAACAGATTTTTTGGAGGGAGAAGTAAGATAAGGACAGACACTATTCCATACTAGGCTAGCTGGGACTTCCTTGAAAAATAATTACATTATTTTGGCAGTTGATGTTTTAAGTATAGCATAAGACTTGCAAGAGTTTTCTAAAGAAGCTGTATGGTGATCCAGGGCTAGACGTCTTTTTTTTTTTCTTCATATTCATTTAAAGTGAAATTTATGAATTTCCTATAAAGTAAATGAAACAGTCACAGTGTATAGAGAAAATCTCCCCCCCCCCCCAACCACACACATGTCTCTGAATATAGATATGGAAATAAATGGGATGGGAACAGGAAAGAAATTTATGTGCCTACTCCAGGATTTATAACAAGAAAGTTTGAGGGAGGGCATTAAAGAAGATAGCCCAGATTAAGCATCTTTCAGACGTTAGCAACTTTGTACTGCTTCTGTAGTCTTCTTCAATTCTTTTTACTAGGCCCCATCCCTTTAGACCCTTTGTCCCACCCCGACCAAATCACAGGCAAAGTGGAATTAAAATAAATGTCTGCAGGAAACACCTGTGCCATCCCTGCAGTGAAACCAGGTCATCTAAGCATAAATCAAGAACTCAGAGAATGCATGTAATTTCTTCAAATTGTTGAAGCTCTTGAAGGAAATAGGTCTTTGTTTTGCTGTAAAATCTTTTTTCAAAAAGTGAAAGTCACTTGACTGCCACAATCTAATTTGTATTTATACTCTTGGAAGTGTGATTTACCCCCAGAAATACACAAGGGGACACTAAGGACCCAAGGGAGTGTTGACTTTCCCAAGGCTGAGAAACACAGGGTACTGGATCATGTATTGAGATGAACACCTGAGTTTCCCAGCTCAAGGTTACTCATGAGACCTCAAGGGAATTCAGGTTTTGCTCTGGGCTGGTTAGTGGAATCCAAGACCTAGACTGCCTGTGGCCTAGGAGGTAAGTCTCAATGCTATCTCCACTAGAGTCTGATTTCGATCCCTAGCCAGGGAGAGGACCCACATGGCACAGCAGACGTCTCCTGCCTTGCCTCAGCAGTGGTGTACTTCAGTCATTCTGCCTATTCTGCTCCCCACTCTGTCTCTGGTGGTGAATCCTCTCATCCCCTGCATCTCTGGCCTACACCCCAGTTCTTCTACATAGAAATCTAAAAAAAAATCCCAGTTGGAGGGGAAAATTGTTTCAGGGTGATACATTTTATTGGTACTAATTTTGTGTTAGAATCAACCTTTTTTGTGCATTTGAGAGATTTAAATAATTTTGAACTTTTCATGCAACACTTCGACAGAATAGGACATATAGATGTTAAATTTTTTTAGATAATTTTACAAGTGTTGAAACTCCTTGAAATATTTTTTTTGTTATTGTGTTATCACTCTCTACCAATCTGAGAAATAACCTGGTATCAACTTAGATCTGCTGGTGGTGATTTTAACTGGGATCTGAACTTGCCTGTCTAGGGCAGTTATTTTGGACAATCCATTTTATACTTAAAAAATCTTTTTAAAAATATTTATTTATTTATGCATACAAGCATTGGGCTACAGGCCAGAGGTGTGGGGAGTGGTAAGAGGTTTCACCACAGACAGTGTTGGGAACAGAACAGGCAGATTGACTGAAGTATACTGCTGAGGGGAGCAGCAGGCAAGGCAGGAGAGGTCTACGGTGCCATGTGGGTCCCCTCCCTGGTTGGGGATCAGACTCATGCTGCAGTGGCTACTGATGCTTCATAGTGCAGTGCTTAACCCTTGTGCCACCGGGGAGGCCTCTATACCAAAAAATCTTTGCTGTATAGTCAGTCAGTTGGGCTCCTTGAAGTCCACACCAGTCTTTGAGTCTAGAATCAGACTTTACAAAACTAACTTGGACTTTTGCCTCAATTCTTGACTCTCTTTTATTCTTCTTGACAGAGTCTTAAAATATTGCATCCAGCTAACTTCATAAATGACCTCATTGTAGAAAAAAAATCATCTATGCTAGGTCACAGAATTTATTGTAATCATGACTCTGGAGACTTTTAAATAAAATCATAAAATGTGAATTAAACTTCATCAATATCCAATGTCTTTTACATTAAATAAGAAGTTCAGGGTCATTGTTTTTTGCCTCCAATCCTACCTAGATGAAACTTTAAAATTTGTTGGCATCTCTGCTATTTGATATATTTTGACGGCAACCATGCTTGCTGTCTCCCCTCCCAGTCTATATGCTATGATAGATGTAGCACTGGTTCTTTTTATTTAATTTCAGCAAATTGACTTTCCAACTTCCAGAAAGTGACATTCTCCTGGGTTACTCAGAAGTTAACAGTGCTTTTGAATAATAGTGTCAGCTAAGTTATGCTCAGATATTTAAGAATGGCTGGGCAATCTATAATCTTTTGTAAGACTATGTGTGTTATTCTGTTTAAACAGTAGAGACAAGAGAGCTTCTATATGCTTACACTTTTTCTAAACATGGTCATTATTATTACTATTGCTTAAATGAAGCATATCACAAATACCTTCATGTTTATTTTAATGTTTGTTTCCATAAATATCATTTATTATAATAATGGTTATCAACACAAATGTCATGGTAGTTTATTTAAAAAAAAAAAAACAACAAATAAACCTTTGGGCATCCCTGGTGGTGCAAGGGGTTAAGTGCTGCACTGTGGGGTTTCTGCAGCCACTACAGTGCAAGTTTGATCCCTGCGAGGGAGGTAACTCACATGGCACAGCAGACCTCTCCTGCCTCACCCAGTGCTCCCCTCAGTAGTGTATTTCAGTTGATCTGCCTGTTCTGCTCCCCACTCTGTCTCTGGTGGATCCTTTCATCGCCACCCCCTACCTCTGACCTGTACCCCAGCTCTTGCATGCATAAATAAATAAAATCTTAAAAAAAGCCACAAACCCTTTATTGTGGATCAATAAAGTTTCATGTTTCCATCATCCAGTAGGCTAGTGTATTATGAGCATACTGAGCAATGATATAACCTTTAATATTGTGTGAATAGAACTTGTCACATAAACAGGTATTACTTTTAAATTTCCTGAAAATTTTATTTCATTGTCCCCACTAACTTTTTAAAAAATCCTGGACAAGGTTCAAATGACACATGTCAATGTGATGAACATATTGGGATAATAGGAGACAGGGAGGTAGCCAGTATTGGACCAGGTCATTAAACTGGGAATTGGCAGAGTGGTTTATCTGACTATTTGAGAGGTTTAAGTAATCATGCTGAAATGCCAGGAGACATACAGGACAACAAGCAGTGTTGGAATTGTGGCCACATAGACGACTAAATTCTAAATTCTTCCTTTCTTGGAAACACAGCTAAGCAGGGCACTTTATCGTTTTAAGGCAAACCTAAACATTTAGGAATATGTAGTAAGAATTTGTCAGTGAACAAGTATCTGTTGAATGCTTGCTGGCTGTTCAGGGCTGGAAGAAATATTGTTGAAAATGTGAGAATAGTAAAAGGTGCTGCAAGGATCCTTAAGAGCTTATCATCTGGAAAGAAAGGACAGATTCAGTGTAGTTGTTCCAGAATGTTGGTGAGTGGTGAGTGCTATTTGTCGGGCCCTGTGCAGTAGTGCACAGTGGGTGACGAAGAGAGAAATACGAGTTCTTCTCTCTAAAGAACTTAGTCTCAGGTAAGGATATAGACTCATAAGCATAATTCCAACATAAAGAATGTCTGTTGTGTTGCGTGCTTTGGTAAGAGAAGCTAACCAGTACCACTTCTTAGGGTTGGTAAAAACTTACTGAAGAGAGGATTTCTGAGTCTTGACTGAAGGGTTATTAATTTAGTGCCCATTATAATCTTGAACCTTCACTTGGTGCTAGGAATTCAAAAAAGGATGAGACAGTGTCTATCTTAGAGAGATCATGGTGTCATGTAGTAAACAAACAGATTTGAAACACACCCACAGGGTGAAAGAGCTATAACATTTATTTTAGGAGACTGAATGAGAGACTCATATTCTTTTGGGAGTCAAGAAAGATGATCAGCCCAAGCTACCATCTAATAGTTTAGCACTGTGGATAGCATGATGTGAAAGTGGAAAGGAGAACACTGTTTCTGCCTAGAAGAGGGTAAGTACAGGTGAAGACTTCAAAAAGACTTCCAATAGCATTGGTCTGAGCAGTGTAAGTTAAATTGAATTTTCCAAGATAGGGATAGTGCGATGAGAATAGAAGGGGATTCCAAGAAGATAAGATGTTATTAATCAGGGAATGGGGTTGTAAAAGTGTATGGTGTGATCAGAGAAACAAGGTCTAGTTGACGTGGCTGGAACCTATGGGACATGGAAGGGACAGGAGGAAACCAGGTCAGGAAAGTGACCTGAAGTAAGAATGTGAAAGGTAGGTTAAACAATCATATTTTGTTGTTTCTGAAAGGCAGGTGGAAGTCATTATTAGTGAATGGCAATAGGAGGGGGAAGGGTTGGAGAGGAGAAAGGTTAAAATAATGGTTCTCATCAAGAACAGGCAATGTATCAGGATAACCTGGGAAGCTTCTGCAAAATACACAAGCCTGGTCTTTTTCTCTTTGTTCTGTCTTCTCCCTTGACCAAGTTTCTCATGTGGTAAGGAGTTATGGGCAGGTAAATGAAGATATTTTAAAAAAGCTTTCTAGCTAGTACTGATACGTCCTGCCTTCTGCTATTGCATTCATTTAATCAAGAGGTGCTCAAGCAAGGTTGAGAGAGTAAGATAAGAATAATTGGATTTGAGGGATGATGAGAGTTGGAGTCCAATATGATGGATTGGAGAAGAATGTGATGGAGAGAAAACATGGTAAATACTTAGGTATATAGTTTGAGAACTTGGGAAACTATTATAAACTGAAACCAGCCCATGAAGAGAAGTAGGGTCTTTGGACAGGACTTTGGATTCTACTTGGTACATGTAGAATTCACAGTCTCCATAGGCAGTTGGTAATATAAAAAGCTGGAGTTTAAGAGCGTTTAAACCATAGATACCCAAATCACTTATGAAGCAACAGAAAAGCAGAGACAAGGGAGGTTTCTGTTGGCTGGAGCAGACAGATAAGTCAATGTGGAGAAGTTGAACTTCAGTTCATCTCACAGCAATAATGGAATACTCACCTTTAAGAAAGGAGATTAAAAATGGAGATCTGTAAAAAAAAAATAAGTATAGGGTGAGAAAGAAAAATGCTGTTTCAAGAGGGTGGGACAGTAATATAAATGACTTAATAAAACCTAATATAACCTCATTTATTCTTCATTCCTAGAATAACTCATTATTTTTCACAATTTATAGGTGAAAAAATTGGTTCAGAGAGATTAAATGAATGACCCAGCTGGTTCCAAGAAGAGGAGTGTGCTTAATGGTGGACCCTTTAAATTTAGACTCTTTAAATTTAAATCATTTAAATTTAGATCCATTGGCTTGTGTGTCCTTATTGGCAGAGTTCATTTATTAGACATTGCTAAATTCCTCTTGACTAGGTTATAAAGGAATATAGAGTATACTCTCAATAAAAATTGTTTTATTAAACTGAAAATTATCATACATCACTTCTTTTGTACATCAGTTTTCATGCACCATCTACACTTGAGGAGCAACACAGGATGCAATGTAGGGCTAGAAAGTACCTTAAAGATCTTCTATTTTAAACAGTGCACTTTACAGACGAGCAAACTAAGACTCAAAGAAAGGTGGTGACTTACCTAAAATTTCACATGCAGAGCTTGACCAAGTCCTGCATTTCAGCTTCTGAGCCAGGACTTTTTTTACATATCATAGTATATTCAAAGAGTGGTACATGCAAATTGGGAGGCAGTTATACATCTTCTGAGCTCTCCAGAGATAGATAGAAATGTGAAATGTGGGTAGGATATAAGAGATAATTTATAAAATAAAAACTATTTTTTCAGTCATCCAGTCTGATCATTGAATTTAATAGCATTAATAAGAAAAGGCTCACACAGAAATCAGAGGCAGGAATTAGTGATCAGTTTGTCTAAGGAAAGAACAACACCAAATAAAAAGTTGAGGTAGGTGGCTAATCTTTTGATGTATCATGATAGCATGCTATGGAGTCACTTTTGTCTTGCTCTCTTTTAAATAGAAAACTTAGTTTCAACTTCCTGGGACAGATGAGAAGAATTACCATCTCAGGCTAGAGAAGAAACTGATAGGGGTAAAAGGCATGGGGTCAAGGGTCAAGGGTAGGGGTCAGGAATCCTGAGGTATTTGCACCTGTGTGATTTGGAGGGCACCCAGATAACTTTCCTCTCCCAGATTCCTCATCTGTAAATTAGAGAATAGATTAGATTAAACTAGCTTTTGCCACTTGCCTTCTTCACTAAATTCCTTCTCAAAGCTAACGAGTTCTTTCTTACCAGCAAGTGAAGTGAAGAAATAACCCAAGACTTTTCTATACTAATATGAATGTTGATTCCTCAGGGTGGGCAGAACCTCTGGGCTACATGAACATTTAGTAGTAGTCCCCTTGCTCAGTCACCAGTTGGGTCCAGTTGGCTTCTCTGGTCCCTTTAGCTTCAGCTGCTGGTACTTACAGGAGCATCACTTTGATTGACCTCTTCTTACCTGGTCCTTGTCAGCCTTGTCCTCCTCACTCAACTCTTTCTAGTCGTCCATGCTTTATCTATCATGCTAATGCCCAGGAATGGATCTTATTCTTTATTTACTTAACCTACCCTGCTTCTTGAGTTATAGCTCTTTGATTTTTTTCATTCATGTTTTCTTTAAGAATTTTATTATTTTTTTAAAGATTTATTTATTTATATATACAAGATCTGGGGTACAGACCAGAGGCATAGGTGGTGAGAGGACTCACCAGAGACAGAGTGGGGAGCAGAACAGGTAGACTGATTGAAATACACTGCTGAAGGGACCAGCGGATGGGACAGGAGAGATCTTCTGTGCTATATGGGTTACCTTCCTGGCCAGGGATCAAACTCATGCTGCAGTGGCTGAGAATCCTTCATGGTGCAGTGCTTAACCCCTTGCACCACCATAGAGGCCCCAAGAATTTTATTTTTTTTAATTGACATACAATGGATTGACTCTTGGGGGTATATGGTCATATAACTTTGAAGATATGTATAGATTAATGTAGATATTACTAAAAACCAGGTACAGAACAATTCTATTATTCCCCTCAATTTTTTTGTGATTCCTTTGTAGTCATATCCTCTTTGAAAACATCCCCCACCCCAGACCCTGGCAGTGCCATAAACTTGAGAATGTCACTGAAAAGCCATTATGTGAATGGAATATTTTCTTGAGAATGACTTCCTTTACCCAACATAATGCCATTGAGTTCATTCATGTTGTATGTACCAGTAATTAGTTCTTTTTTCTAATTGCTGAGTGGTTATCTCTTTTACAAATAGGTATACCACACTTGGTTTATTCATTCACTGGTAGAAGGATGTTTAGATTGTCCCCATGTTGGAGTGATTATGAATTGAGCTTTTATATATATATATGTTTTATATATCTATAAAGAACTAATTATTGATACATACAACATGAATGAACTCAAAGGCACTATGTTGGGTAAAGGAAGTCATTCTCAAGGAAAGATTCCATTCACATATATATATATGTATTTCACATACATTTGTTTGTGTAAACATAGGTTTTCTTTTCTCTAGGTTAAATAGAGGAGGAAGATTGCTGAGTTGAGCCCCAGAATTTTGGTCACTTCCCACTTGGGATCCCAGACTTGCCTCCCTCCTTGGGCTTCTGATATTGGACACATGCCACCGTCTTATCTTCACTTGAGATTGTCCAGGCCTGTCTACCAGGGCAGCTCCAGCTCTATCTTTTCCGTCCCACAGTCCTCCGCTTTCTGTCTAGGAGCTCCCAGCACATAATAAAACTAGAGTCCATTTTAATTTGTCTAAATCTTCTCAGCTTTGAATTCACTGAAAATTGGATTGTTGCACCAGTATTGTAGTACCCTCTGCTGGCTGACTCACAAAGCTGGCTTTGTGCCTGTGCAAGAGAGAAATTATAGGTGTGATGGAAACAAAAAAAAAGGGAAAAGAATTGGGTGAGGGAGGTGGCTGTGATAAGCTCCCACTGCAGTGACAGCCGGAGAGGGACATTTCCTGTATTTGATGCTACACATATAGATAAACGCTGTCATATTTTGGTGGAGCCCTACAATATTGTGCTTGTCTTCTCGATTGTAGGCAAAGATGGGCTGTCTGGAAAGCTGGACTCAGCCTGGAGCCTGTTCCCCAGATTGCTATTTTGTGAAGATTTCCGCATACAAATGACTCAGATCCAAACATTCAAAAATGATCTTGAAAGGCCATCTGGTTCTTGCTGGTTCTAAAGCTTCATTCAGTCTGGTGGATGGATCCAGTACAAAAGATAGTGAGGGCTCTTCATTGAAGTTGAAATATGTTCCGTGGACCAAAGCAAGAGGCTGACTTTCAAAATCATCAAGGCTGAGGCTCTAGGACTGAGGATGCTTCCCTCTTATAGGTCAGTGGAAGCCTGATAAATGTTGAACTGATGATCGTGCAGTTAGTTGCATGGAGGCTTACACACGGGAACACACACACACACACACACACAAGATTTGGTATCATTAGGGCACTGAGTTCATTTGTTCAGGTGTCCAAAATAGGCTAGGAATCGGGCTGACCCCGCATCTCCAGCATCAAAGTCCATCAGAGCCATGGGAGCTTCATGCTGTGTTATATTTAATCCATGAAGACAGTGCTGCCAGTTTGGAGAGCGGTGCTGATGGAGTTGCCATTCGTCCTCGCTGACTGTTTGCCCTTCTGATCAGAGGGCTGCAGACGCAGTGATCAGGGGACAGGGAGTGTTTCCTCTCTGGGAGGCTATCGGCTTGGCTAGGAATGGAACCCTGCACTCTCAGCCTTAGTGTCGACCCTGACCACGTCTGGAGGCTGAGCATCTAGGGAGAGGGACACTGGGCTCTGGGGGACATGGGCATGAAAGAGCCATGTCATCAAGCAGAATGCATGAAGTCACACCCCTTGATTAGCCGTGTGCTTTTCTGGGCTTAGTCTTATCTGGAAGTGGCATGAGGGGAGGAATGTGTGCTTCCTTTAGTTTGTGCATACAGATCCACATTATACCTTTTATTATCACGTTGCAATTCCTACTTGAATGTGTTCTTACTCTCTAGGATGCACAGTTATTGAATATAGGGGGTACAACCTATTTCAGTATACCCTGCAAGCTTGGCATAGCATTTAGCCCAAATAAGTCATGAAGAGGGAGCTTTTTAAATGCTGTGCCTAGAGCTATGACTTTTTGAGGACACTGATGAGTTGTACCAGGTATATGAATGCTGGGGCTCTGGGGGAGTGCTTTTCCCGCTAGTTCAGGTCATCTGTTTCTCTTGTCTCCCCTCTAGTGCCGATGCTGGCGCTGCATGTCCAGTTGCTCTCATCCGTTTTAGACTATGGCACTCCCGGGAATGACCCTACTGAAGGGGAGTCGAGAGCTGAGGTCTCTCACAGATGACCTTGCCTGGTAAGTCCTGACTAGAGGCTTCAATTTCTGTTTCCAAAATGTCTCAAATAACTACCCAGGTTACCTTTGTATGCATTTCCTCCATCTGAATACATGAAGCAAAACCTCTGAGCAGTCATAAGCAAAAGTTAATTATTTAAAACTCTTTAGCCTATCCTAATACATCTATTCTCTAAAGAGAAAGATGCCACTTAATATGATTTTTGCACTATTGGTTTTATAAATTTCTGCTGAGGATTAAGCCAGAAAGACTTGCTAGGAGTCTGAAGTTACCTGCTTTCTTCAATAAGACTTTTCTTTTCTTCTCTCAGTATATCACACTTACATGCAGAATCTTGTTTTCTTTGTGAATGATTCCATCCCCCTGTGTTGGCTGGAGCATGGAGACTTCAGTTACTGTTCATAATGATCACAGTGTCTATATTTTAAAAAGAAATTATTAAAATGCATCGAACATAAAAACCACCATCTTAAAAATTTTTATGTGTAGTTGAGTGTGGCTAGTTCTGTCTGTACTATTGTGTTACCATCAGCACCATCCGTCCACAGAAAGCCGTTCCTCTCACAAGACTAAAGCTCTGTATCATTAAACAGCAATGCCCTTATTCTTCTCTGTCCCCACTCCTGGCAAACTCTGTTTCCCGTTCTGTCTTTGTGAATGTGACTACTCTAAGTAGCTTACAGAAGTGGAATCATCCAATCGCTGTTGTTCTGTGACTGGTGTATATCACTTAGCATAATGTCTTCGAGGTTCATCCTTACCGTTGCATGTGTCATAATTTCCTTCTTTTTATGGCAGAATAATACCCCATTGTATGTATGCGCCACATTTGTTTATCCACCTGTTGGGTGACGGACACTTGGACCATGTCCACCTTCTGGGTTTGTGAATAACACTGCCATGAGCACGCTGTGTTCCCGCTGTGCACAGATACTGCTTCGCGACCCCATTCCCAACTCTTTTGTCTATACCACACCCAGGGTTGTGCAATCTTGGTGATTTTATTTTGAAATTTTTGAGGTACCAGCACGTGGTTTTCACACTGGCTGCAGTGTTTACATATCTCCCCAATGGTGCACAAAGATTCTCATTTCTGCACATCTTTGCTAACACTTATTTTCTGCTAGTAACCATTCCAGCGCATGTGGGGGGGTATCTCATTGTGGTTTTGAGTTGCTCTTCCCTGAAGATTGGTATGTCAAGCGTCTTTTCATGTGCTTACTAACCATTTCATTATTTTTTTAGATTTATTTTTTTTATTTATGCATACAATAACTTGGGTGTAGGCCAGAGGTATGGGGGAAGAGACAGAGTGGGGAGCAAAACAGGTGCTTTACTGAAATACACTGCAGTGGGTGAGACAGGAGAAATCTGCTGTGCCAGATGGGTCAGCTTCCTAGCTGGGGATTGAACTCATGCTGCACTTGATAGCACGGAAATTTAACCCTTGTGCGACCAGAGAGGTCCTTATCACCACTTTATATCTCCTTTGAAAAATTTCTGTTCAAGTACTTTGCTCATTTTTGAATGCAGTTTTTATTGTTATTGAGTTGTAGGATGTTCTTTATATATTCTGGATCACTTATCAGATATATAATTTGCAAACATTTTTTCTATTAAGTGCCTTTCATTCTGCTAATCATGTCCTTTAATACAGAGAAATTTTTAATTTAATATAGTTCAAATAAACTATTTTCCTTTTTTTGCTTATGCAGCATCAAAATGATATATATCCAAGAAAGAAATCAAAGCCAAATCCAGTGTCAAACTTTTCCCTTCTGTTTTCTTCTAAGAGTTTTATATCTCCTGGTCTATAATTGGATCAGTACTTTGTGTTATACCTGTTTTTTCCTCTCCCTGGACAATGAATTTCTTGAAAACAGTGATTATGGCTGTTCATCTTCATGTTTTTAGCACTTAGCCTACACCTGGCACATAGTATGTGTACTCAGTAAATTGTAGTTGGATGAAACAACTATATCAGATCTGTTGAGATTATTCCAAATAATTATACTTACAGTGATTTGTGATATTCATAATACTTCTATCTCTAGATAAATAATAATACTCTTTTCACAAATTTTTGCTATTTTCCTAAGGATATGTCAATTTGAATATTATCATTATCATAACAATAGCGTATCACAACAATATCATATTGTGTTTTTATTACAGTTGACCTTGAATGTCTTTATCATGGGTTCTGTGCAACAGTTAACTTTGAGTGATGAAGATGATCATGTGAAGAGATTGTTTCTCCCAACTACATGAGTCCCTAAAACATCTGATCAGCCAGTGGAGGAAGTAGTCACTGGCTTGATAGCTGGTCAAGTTAGCTTCATGGCCTTGGGCAAGTTATTCCACATCTCCAAGCCTTCCTTGGTTTCTTCATTTCTAAAGTTAGAGCATGTACCAAATACCTTCCAGTTCTAAAATGATAAAAGTTTAGGTATTGGTGATGGGGTAGAAATTCAGCTACCTCTGGGAAGAAACAAAGACAAGATTCACTGTAGCTTGGCCTCTCAGAGAACCTTCCTACCACAGAAATGATGGGGGAGTTGGGTAGGAAGAGGATTGTAACCTGTTTCTGGAGTTATGTTCCTGCTTGTGCCACAGGTGCTGGCAGGGGCAGGGATGGATAGAAAACACAATTGCTGCTATTGTAGTTATTATTGAGTCAAGGACTCCTCCACATTTCGGCCATTCTAGAGTCAGTTGGCTTTTACTTGGGTATATCTGTTACATAACAATTTGAAAAGATAAAAGAACTCTTTGTTACACTGTTACTTAAGACTATGAGTACCGACCCTCTGCCACCCCTGTACACCCCATATCTTTCCTGAGTAAATTTTAGTCATGACTGTGAGATAGTTATAGCTATAGTCTCCCTGATGGTCACCACAGCAAGAGATGGCCCCTGGTAAACCAGTAGCTGATTCTAAGATCTTTTCTCTGCCCTGGCCATTATTGTACTTCTCTGAGACTGAGTATTGGGCCATCTTTATGGTGTCAATCAACAGCAAAACCTAGCAAGTGCTTTAGGGAAATGTGCTATCTGACCTCTGTTCTTCCCATCTGGGTGGGTGAGGTTTTGGGAAAGTGACTTACCTTCACTTAGAATGGGTTTCTACAAGTGTGAATGGTAAGGATTTTGATCTGCTGTTTTATACAGAGGACTGGATTGTTGAAAGAAGGGAAGAGTAGAAGGAACTAACTTTACCGAGTACCTTCTATGTGCTAGGTATGATACTAGGTGTTTAAATAAATTATTCTATCTAATGTTCAAGTGACTCTATGAAGGAGCCTTTTATTTAACTCAAGATGGGGAAATTGATGCTCAGAGAGATTAAGTGACTTGTTCAGAGTCACACAGCTAACATGCAGCAGGGTCTGCATTCCAGTGGATATCCACTGGGTCTAAAGTCAGTGCTTTCTTTCCCCCAGTCACTAGACCTTGATATGGACAAAGCGGGTTGTTCTGTACCAGTGTGGACCTTCTACCCTCCTCCTGCTGCTCCACTTCCTAATTTTCTTCCTGTTGGGTTGTGAGAAAGGAACTCCCAACCTTTGAAACGTTCAGCTTTTACCTTTGCTGAAGAGCAGAGACCGTTTAGTTTTGCAAAAAAATCATGTTTTCCAGAGAAAGAAGAAAGCTTGGGTTGAATCGGAACAAGATCCAAACATCCGTGAGGCTTCCTCTGTCCATGATCCTGCCTGATGGTTGTTCCTTTTTCTTTTTTCCCTTTTCTTACAACGTAGTCTTGAAAAACTTGTCTCTTTGGGGGCCCTAGTGAGTGTGATGATGTCCAGATTCCTGCTCTGGGGCCCTGGGTTCACAAAAGGCCAGTCGACGTCCATTCTGCATCTGGCTTATTCGATGCCAGAGGAGTGCTGAGGTCTCCTGAGAGAGCCAGGAGAGATTTGCCTCCTGCAGAGGTTTGGATAAGCCCCAGCTAATCTCCATGGCTGCTTAAGAGCACACCTGCTTGTCTGCCAGCCAGCAGCCTCCTCGCTCATTTCCCGTGGGACGGCTGGGGTCAGAGGGCCTCCAGAAAGCCTTTTATCCTCCACCGCCCGCCAGGCCCCCCTCAGCAGCACCTGGGTCCACACATAAGACTTCCTTTGAGGGGAGGTCCAGACGTTGTCCCTCCCAGAGTGGGGGCCAGTGCCCCTTTCCTTCCTTTTGAGGCGGCTTGCTTTTTCCTTCCTTCTAAATAAGTGTTTAATTCAAGCTTTATCATGCATGGCCCAAACTTTATCCCAGTGGGGCTAAGCTGATCTGAATTAGTTTCTGGGCTGCTGAGCTGTAGACACATAGTAGGTGCACAGTAAACAAAGTTGATGTATGATGATGATCTGTCTGGGGATCCAGGAAAGAGATACTGTCAGCTTTCTGTCTCATTGCTGGAATAAAGTGATAATAAAGTGTCAGAGAATTCAAAAGTCTTTTCTACTTAGTTGTGGGAGGCAAGATGCTCTCTCTCTCTTTTTTTTTCTCATTTTTCACATATCACATTTTCCTTTTATAATCTCTTTAGGATTAGTTAGTAGTGAAATTGATTTGCTTTCTACAAACATTTTACTTAGGGTGGTCATGGACTGCTGTCTGAGACAGAAATAGTCTTCTTTTCCTTCTTGCCTCCTGTCTCTCTTTCTTATAAAATAGAGATGTAGATAATTTTTGAAGAGGGTGCTGTTAGTAGTCATTGTGAAATATGGAGGGAAACCTAATTTAAAAAACTGTGATCTTCTCTTCCTTCAATTCACCAGTAGTTCTGCAGTTTTAGAATTTCACTGTTCTTAGTCTTAATTCCACTAATACATTTTGGACCCTATTCTAAGTCCCAGTCTGAGTGAGATGGGATGAATCCAGCCCCATGGAGACTAGTTTAGCTAGAAAGATAAGCCCTTGGAATTACATGATGAAGCTATGTGTGGACTGATGGATCGATGGCCAATTTGTGTGTTAAAGAAGGGAGGGAAAATAAATAAACATCAAATACTCTGATTATGGGCATGATGTTGCAAATTTATTCATATTTTATTTATCTTCCCCAAATCTTGAACAACATTCTTCTCATTTCACAGATGATGAAATGGAAACTCAAAGACATTGAGTATTTTCAGAGATTGGTTGCAGAGCTGAGACTGTAGCCCAGATGACATCACTGGTACTTAGAACTTGAACCCGGCACTGAAAAAGCAGCTGCTCTAGAAGCTAAAAATTCCATGCAGATAGTCACTTTAGATCTGAATCACTGAAGTGATTTTTTTTAAAGGACGATGCATAGAAAGATAATTTACCAGGTCATTGCTAATTTCTCCTTTCAGTTTGGATTATAGATATAGGTATAGATATCAGGGTATGCGGTAACTCTAAACTATGGGTTAACATCATTTTAGCTAGAGAGCACATGAAATGCGCCTCCTCTGCCCAGAGCATCCTTACTAGGCTGCTTCCTGCTTGCTGGAATGCTTTGTGTTGTTTCTCTGATAATGTGTGCACACATGTACACGCTACACTCCCCTCCCCCACATGGAGTACACAAACAGCAAGCAGACAGACACTGTCTAAGAGGCTGCAACTCAGGGCCCATAATATTGTGGCAGAAAGTAGAAAACAAAACAACCAGTGCTGGGTACGGGATAATAGCATAATAGGATAAGTGTGAGCGAGTCAGGACGCGGTAATGGCCCTGGAGATGTAGAAATTCTGGGAAAGTAGGGCAGTGTAAAAGCAGAGAACCATCTGTGGGATCCAGGCAGTTGTGAGAGAGGCTGAATGACACAGTATAGAGATTTGTTATCCAACACAACAAATAGTAGGAAAGTAATCATCTGGCCTTACAATTGTCAGACATCCTTTGTTTGAGATGCCACCTTCGTGGCCATGAAGACTGGTGTAGCTATGGATATAAACAGCAAGATTATAAATGATCTTTTCTTCTAGCCAGTTAGAACTGTAGAAAGTAGGAATAAAAAAATGGTTTTTGAAGCCTCCCTTTTTCTCTAGATAGACTCTTCCCCTTTACCAGCAGTGGCCATTGCACAACCCTTCACCCCATCATTAAGCTGTTACATCAATAACTAGCTAGACCAGAAGTGATTGAGAAAGAAACAGCCTTACTGAGTGCATTACACTTCCTCATCTGAGAGCCTTTCCCATGTAGTCATTCTGCACTCAATTTTCTATTTCATAAGACATGAAATGCTTGTCATTAAGTCTCTGGAAATCTGGGATCAACTAACTCAAACTTTAAAGTATCTGGAATGATTCCTCTACATTCCAATGTCAGATGAAAGAGACAAAGGAGAAGCATATCAGTTAGATAAAGCATTAAGTTCTTGGGTGTACAATTCTCTCAGCACAATTTTTCAGTTTGATATGACCCAGAGGTGTGTCAAGGACCTGATGGTTATAAACCAAGGAAGAGCATAGAAGAAAGAGGACTGATTTTGAACATGGGCTTGAATCCCCAAGCAGCCACTTAAGTCATGGCTCTAGGCACACTGATCTTAGTTACGTCACTTCCACCAGCTGAGGGTGGGCACAGTGTGCTATTTCAGAAGATGCTTATGATAAGTCAATGAGATCAAATGCATATAAATAACCTATCCTAGGAGGTGACATATTGTACCTGTTCAGTAAATCCTAGTTCTTTTGTAAAGCAAAAACAAAAATTTTACCCATAAGCAAACCAAAATGGCTGTTGGTCATTTAGAACTTTCATGTTTTGTCATTATAGTAGCATCTATGCAATGGGTCAAGAGGGCTGGAGGGGGCAGTCTTCTGCCTCCTGCATTATTCTTGCTTCCATCAGTGTAGGTCCTCACAAGAACATGTCACGGTGAAGGTGATAGCACGTGTCGGGGGTTTGAGCAACCTGTGATAGAATTCACCCATTGATTGCTTAAATTCAGTAACCCAGTTTGTCTACACAGTCTTAGCTAAGGGCGATAACCTTGCATACATGAACTGCTTTCCGCCTCTCCATTTAATCCATTGTCTCATGTCCCAACCCTACCCAGATAACTTAATCATCTTTAGAGACATTTTCTCCTGGTACCTATGAATCCAGATAGGTCCAGATCACACCAGCAACTCCACCACGATGGAGACCATGAGGAAAAGAAAGAGCGTGAGAAGTAAATTCAGTCATATTTATAAGTGGCCCCTATTGGGGCTACATAGACTTGGTGTGAAGATTATAGGCTGGCTTTGTGGTGAGGAAGACCTTAGCTTCACTTACCATTAATAATCAGGAGAGTAATGTAACTTCTCTAAATCTTTGTATTTTCTTATTAGTAAAATGTACGTGGCCCGTGTAATAAGTTCTCAATATATTTTAGTTATTAAATAAAATCTGCTTTCTGTTTAACCTATTGCTAATAAAGTCATTTAGGTACTTCCTGAACTCTTCTGATATTGAGGCATAGTTTATCCCCATTATTCTAAAAAATGTTCAGATCCTCAATATTTTCTCCTTGAACTGGCCAGATGGGTGCTGAACTCTCTGGGACTTGTCAGTTGAAGACAACAGAGTAACACCAGGGTAGCATGCCCAATGACTACTAGTCTCTCTGTTGCTATTTGTCTATTTCTCTGCTTCTCTCTCTTTCTCCTTCTCCCCTCTGTGGACGGGGTGCCAGCGACGATGTCACTATGTGGGATAAAGGGCTTGCACGAGGAGCTCTAAGCATGGGGACCATTTTGTCTGAATTTGCAATTTGTTTCTCATTGTAGACACCAGCTTTAGCATTATTCATCTCCTCTGTCTACTGAGCCACATCAGATGTTTTTGACCTTGGCTTGCACCAGGAGCAGTTGGGAGCCACCTGAGACTGTCTGGCATTGTGATTGAAGTCAATTCTCCTTTACATTTGCATAAGCTTTTTTGGTCCTGCCTTGAAATGGTTTGTGCCATTGCAGTGGGGTCCAGAGTCTGTGTCCTTTGTGTCCAGCTTTTCAAAATAGCAGCCAATTCTTTTGGGGTTGGATTTTTTTCTTGTAGCCCCAGGGAGGGAAGGACTCTCAAAGTTTGGGTGTCTTCTCTAGGAAATTGGCCCGTATAGTTTCTGAATGAAACTAGGAGGGGACTGGAAAAGTTATTATTTAATCATTATATGTCAATAAAAATGACAAGATCAGATGAGGCCTAAAGGGCAACTAGGCCAGCGGTAGTAGGAATGTCATCTTTTTTTTTTTTTTCCTTTTTCTTCTTAGAATTGAAAGTTTTCCTGAATTACTTTCTAGGGCATCAGTGTAAAAAGAAGTCAGGGGAGGGTTTTTTGAATCCTTTTATTTTCACCCATTCAAAGAACAGTTAGAATTATTAGTTTCCCCAAATCTCTCTTGCTTGTCAAACTTCCTTCCTCCAGGTTGTCCTGACTCTTGAAGCCAGGCCTGTTTCTTTTCTCTTTTGCTCTGGACCCTACATGATAATTCAGGTCACTTATACTTGTGCTGTCTCAGTTACTACTTCTGGATTGTTTGAAGCCCAAAGGTCACTTAAGAGTATAGACAAAGCATTAAGAAAAGGGGGATAATTCTGATAATACTCAGAGAGAGGAGTGGATAACTCTCTGGGGAAGGTAGAGTATCCCTGCTTGAAACATTTAATTTTCATAAGAGAATGATCATAACTTGAATAAACAGCAAATCAATAAAGGGTCTGTCTGCATATGATGTAAATCAAAGAGTTGAGGTGATTACTTAAGAAATTTGTTCCAAAAATTCTGCTCATAAGGCATTTAATTTAATTAATTACTTTAAATCTATTGTGCCTTTAGTTTGATTTTATTGGATTTTACTTGTGTAAACTTTCTCTCTCCGTCCCGCCCTCTACTAATAAAATAGTCTCATAAATTCCAATATTTATTTCATTCCAGAACTTGCAGTATGATCAAAATTGTTAACAAATCAGTGTGTTAAATTGTAATTCCTATGAAGTGAAAGACAAATAGTTGACTATCGAACCATACCCTTTATGATTTTCTCTCTATGATAAAATCATTTGATGTTTTGGCTGGCATGGCTAGCACCAAGCATTCTGGTATATCTCATATACTCTGTTGCTTTAACGTGTTGCCATGACAACTTCAACATTCTCCCACGGTAACAAAATTTAAATATGTATCTGTGAATAAAAAAATGGCCATAAGATTAAGTAAATCCTACTAACTCTTACTAAATCAGTCTGTTTCACATAGCATTCTGGGATGATTTTCATAATAACAATTATTGGGCATAGTTACATGAGATGCAAACCATAGTTAATCTTTCCTAGAGAAGTAAAAAGTAATCAGGTTCTTTCATAAGCACATGGGTAAATGCTCTATTCAGTTACTCCTCATCTCTTGAATGTGTATGTGTGGCATTGTGTTAGGATGATGTGCTAGTAGATGTCATGCTAGTTCCCTTACTATTTAGGTAGGTAAAAAAGTGGGGGAGACACACTTCAAATACCTGAAGAGTTCACAGCACATGCCAGTATTGCGGTACAGAGAACTGAATGCCGTGAAAACAACTATGTCCACTTGGTGGATTGGGAAGGTTGGTGACCTTGTCTTTAGTAGCAGTTCTATACCTTGGGTTGATAAGGAAAACTAACTTATAGTAACTTTAAAATCATGGACTTGCTTAAAAGCATGTGTGTAGGTGTGGGAGGCTAGAGGAGATGGGAATGGAGAGGAATAATTAGATAATGCAGTTGTCCTTGCTGGTTCTTAAGTGATAAGCCTATATTTTTCTCTCTCTCTCCAGTTGCCTTATCACGAGCGGGTGACCTTGATGAGACATTTCCAACACAGTATCTTTGGTTCCTTTTAATCTTCTGTCAGTTACTATCACTGTCAGCATGACCTAGCGCCAGTGAAAAATTCAGCTTTCATTTTAGCCTTGCCAGGAATGCTAAATTATGGGGAAATGTCAGGATGGGAGGAAGCTATAAACATTGTAGACACACCACTCAGAGGGGTCATTGCAGGACACTGGGCTCTTTTCCTTCAATATTATAAGGACTAAGAAGGTCTGTAATTTGACCTTCTGGATCTTTCGACAGTCTGAGTTGATATAACATGTCACTTGATCACTGTCTGTCTCCTGTACTGACTGCTGTTGCATGCCAGCCAGGGGGAAGGCAGTGGACATTTACTTTCCCAGAATAGGAAAGACCAGTTACCAGCTTACCAAATGGCACTAGGACTCCACACGTAACTTTCACTGGTGGGTGGGGTCATTGGTGGATTTGTGGTTGTGAGATTTTAGTTTGTTTATGAAACAAAATACCAAAATGAAATGATCACTAAAAATGCCTTGAAGTTTTATGATGACTTCAAAACAAAAGAAAGAAGACCCAAAATAATCGTTACCAAAATTTCAAATAGAGAGTTTCACTGGTGACATTTATATGAAATACTTCAGCCAACCCCTCATACCTCAGAATAAAATGGAACTTGGGTAACTATGAAACATGTTTAGTGATTCTGTGAAAATCTTGTGAACTGTGGTGAGCATGGCAAGAAATTGAGATGGAAAAATAAAAATATATATATACTGATCTCAAACATTGATTAGTTAGGGGACAGACTCAACTTACATAAAGTAACTGACAAAATATGAATATAAATGCACAAAGAGGCAATAGACATTGATGCAGCCGATCAGATAATACAATTGAAATCCCTTATTTATGAGTTATTGTACATTTTTGTATATTTTGCTATGTAAAAGATTAGTTCTTTTTTTGAGAGATTTCTTAAAAAAAAGAAGAGAATTTCATATTTTTATTTTGTTTTCATATATTGTCTCTTAGGGTCTAGTTCTGGCTTTGCTTCTCCGTGTCTCTAAAATGGCCACTGGACTACCTGGAGCCTTTGTTTCTGCAAATCTAAAAAATTGATAGCTGATATTATTCTACAGGTCTTGGATTCTAAGCATATGCACTGAATGCTCATGCTGTTTATTCTGATTGCTTTTGATATATCCCATCTTGGATTGATTGCGTGATAGTTTTAACCATGACAGAACTCCTTATTCCCCTTTGTCCTTGAAGCTCAGCTCTTCCTCTCTCCTGACTCACACATACCTTTGACTTTAATCTTGCCAGCTTCAGTGCTTAATCTAAAAAAAAAAAAAACAGAAGATACAGAGATAAGAGGAGAGATTTGAGATTCTACACCTCAAAAAAGACAAATGCCTCCCATCTCTTCTAATTTGTCTTTTTCTATTGATCACTTATTGGTTAAACATTTTACCTTTTTTTTATTCTATTTTTTCCTTTAATTTATATATATTTGACATTAATTGTAATCCCCATGTATTGCACATCACCATATCCAGTGCACCATCACCTCAGTCCCCCGTGCTCCCGTCAACTCTCCCCCTCTCCCCTCCCCACCAAGTGCCCCCAATTTGTCCTTGTCTTTTCATTTTTGGTTTCTGTGTCTTTATTGGTATTATTATTATTATTGTTATTGTTCTTATTCCATTCCTTGATCTTTATTTGGTTCCCTTATAATTCCTCCTAAGGAAGGAACCATCTGGTATTTTTCTTTTGCCTTCTGACTTACTTCGCTGAGCATAATCCCTCCAGTTCCATCCATGTTCCTATGAATGCGTCTAGTTTTTCATTTTTGATTGCTGAGTAGTATTCCATCGTGTATATGTACCCCAGTTTCCCGATCCACTCATGTGTTTTTGGGCATTTAGGTTGTTTCCAGGTCTTACCTATTGTAAAGAGTGCTGCTATAAACATAGAGATGCAGGTATTCTTTTGAATCAGTGTTTTTGTGTCTTTTGGGTATATTCCTAGGAGTGGGATTGCTGGGTCATATGGTAGCTCTATGTTTAGTAGATT
>JAGFMF010011443.1:6088541-6107270 GCA_019455555.1 Galemys pyrenaicus | reverse complement strand
GACAAGAGAAGTTGAGCATGTTTTCATATGCCTGTTGGCCATTTGCATGTCCTCTTTGGAGAATTGCCTTTTTAGCTCTTTTGCCCATTTTTTGACTGGATCGTTTACTTTAAACATTTTACCTTTTTAATGAGATTTTATTTTCTCTATTTGTATTGTTGATGGAATAGGTGACCCAGAATTTCTAATGTAAGTTGGACTCTTTAATTAATTATAATTAAACATTTAAAACTTTTTAATTTTAAAAAAAAATTATTTATGCATTCAGGAGCTGGAGTGCAGGAGGTGAGAGGATTCACCAGAGACAGAGTGGGAAGCAGAACAAGTAGATAAACTGAAATACACTGTTGAGTGAAGCAGCAGGCAAGGCGAGAGAGGTCTTCTGCACCATGTGGGTCCCCTCCCTGGCTGGGGACTGAACTCACGCTGCTTGGATTCCTCACAGTGCGGCATTCAACCCACTGTGCCACTAGGGAGGTCCTATCCTGATTTTGAGCAGAAAAGAACACCATTATACCAGGGACAGGTATTTCTGAGTGATGGACCAGGTCCCTATGGAGTTTATCATAAAGGCACAGTGAGTCAAGTTCTCGGGGCCCAGGCAGCATAGAGGACTGCTGCGAGGTCTCAGGGTAAATGAAAGCAGAAGTGACCATTGTTCAGGAAATTTCTCCTGTGTAGTGAATAGGAGACCTTTTTAAGCAGGGATGAAATATTCCTGTTATGTCCATATCATTGAATAATCTTGCAATGGTCTTGTGATTGAATCATATAATTTCTCAGTTATAAGTGATATTAGAAGTCATTTAATCGAACTTTCAACAAATGAAAGCCTTCCAGATGTGGTGTCGTTCACTAAAGGCCTTTGCCTCAGTGTGGGTCCTGAAGTTTTATCAATAATAAGAAATACTGTCATTTAGTCTCTGTCTCTCAACTAATTATAAGTTTCAAAAGAGCTCTGGCTAGCTAATGTTAAGATCAACTCGCTAATGTAGATACCAACCCGAGTTTTAATTATAGCCACATTTTCTACATTGAATGTTGATGGTAACTGCAGACGGTTAAATGATTTGATAATAAGAAAGCAGCCAGCAGTTTTATAAAGTAAAACCTTATTTGGTATCATGTACAAAGCCACTTAAGCCCTCCTCAAACCTGAAATGCCCCTCCTCTGAACATATTTGAATGTGGGTTGGCAATTAGTATGGGAAAGAATTGGAACCATAAACTAAAGCCTATATTCTAGTAATAAATTCTGATTCTTATCCCTATTTTTTGCATTATATTCTTTCCCTCCCTTCTACTTTCAATTCTTTTTTCCTTCTACTATTCTTTTCAACTCTGGTCTGCACTCCTATATGTTTTGATTAAATATGACAATTATAATCCTCGATTATCTTTACCCATTATTGTCATTCATATTGGTAACCAGGATTGTGTATATCTGCGAGGCAAATTGATTATGAATTTATCTCTAGAAAAATCAATTTAGAGGCAGAGGTGTGTGTGTGTGTGTGTGTGTGTGTGTGTGTGTTGAGGGGAGTTATGCTGTTAGACACACATAGATGTTTTAGAGTTATAACCACTCTAACCTTTTCCATAGCAAGAGTCTACATTAGGACCAGCAATCTAGAAAACCTGATGTCTTATATTTCTGTGGCTTTAGAAACAAGTATAAAATATATCAATCATAAATATGCTGTTTTTAAGGCACTAGCACATGCCTTACATGTCAACATGTCTTATTGTTCAGTGTCACATTGTTTTTGCAGCTCACCTGGACTCAATTCTATCACATTTTGTGCAAATGAGTTAGTAAGCTTTCAGGGCTTACCCAGGTGTCTATTTCTCTAGCTGTGTGGTAAATGGCAGTGATAAATGATCAGGTACTTCCTGGGAGCACAAGTGTATTTCCAAAGGTCAAGCACATTTGAGTGATCTGTTGATGCTCTGCAAAGGTGGAAATCAAGAGCCACAAGACAGGACAATAGAAAAAGCTGAAATGTTAAGCAGGGAGCTTAGTGGCCCTGAGCTGGAAGGTGCTGAATAGCAGGACTCTTGTGCTTTCTGACAAATATTCTTTCACAGCAGATCATGAACTCAGTGACCATATAACCTTAGAACCTGATGGTGCCAGGGCCATTGAGAGGACCATGATCCTCTGCAGCTGCTTGTGGCAGAGTGCAATGTAAGGAAGGAAGCTCCTTCATTGTCCCTGAGACACATTTTTGTCATCTTTCTCCCTTTGAGGCATTTTCTGTAATTATCTGCTTTGCCACTTAAACAGCCCTTCACTGGCATTCACCAATGAAGCTCAGAGCAGCATGGATTGTGGTCCCCATTTTTTCAGAGCCTGGGTTGTTACACGCAGAGGGGCTAGGGTAATTGCCCAAGAGCAGACCGTGTCCATCTGAAATGAACCTAGGCATTTACTTAGGACCCTGGTTCGTAAATGTTATTCTCTAGCCTTTCTGGATCTGAATTGCAATTCTTTTCTGTATGGCTTGTGGACTCATTTATTTATTTACTCAACACACATTTACTGAATATCATTTTGTAAGAGGTTAGAAGTTAGGGAAATTTAGAGAAGTAAAGTGGAGTCTTCATCAAGGGCTCTGTCCAGGAGAGAGAGAGAGACATAAATCAAAATAATCACAATATGATGTGAATAATTCACTAATAGAGGAATAAAGTGCAGAAGGAGCCCCGACTCTGACGCTTGGGAGAGCAGAGGAGGTGCTCTGAGTACAGTAGGGTTAGTGCAAATTTACAGGCAGCCAAAAGGGGGAAATGCCATTTTGCACAGTGGCTCATCCAAGCAGGCACCAGCAGCGTCCTCACTCCTTCCTGCACTCTCCCTGCTGAGACCATCTGATGCGAGTGACCTCAACTTCCCTTCACATCAGAATTTCTTTGTGTCATCAGCTGTCTTTTCTCCCTTCTTGAGTCAGTCCCAGCTGGAGCCACCTCTGTGAGTACTCCAGATCTTCTCCCCATCCATAAATGTTCACAACTCTCTCCTGCTTCTTTCTTTCTTTTTTAAAAGATTTATTTATTTATGTATACAAGAGCTGGGGTATTGGCCAGAGGTGTGGGAGGTGAGAGGATTCACCAGAGACAGGGTGGGGAGCAGAACAGGCAGATCGATGAAATACACTGTTGAGGGGAGCAGTGGGCAAGGCAAGAGAGGTCTGCTGTGCCATGTGGGTCACCTTCCTGGTCGGGGACCAGACTGGTGCTGCTGTGCCACAGTTGCTTCACAGTGCAGCGCTCAACCCGCTGCACCACCAGGGAGGCTCTCTCCTGCTTCTTTCTTTACTCCATCTCTATAAACATTCCTTTCTCAAAACAAAGGAGTCCCCCTTCTCTGGGAGGAGGAAAGACTCCTTGGAACTGACACTCATCTCTTGCTTCTCTTTGCTACTGACCTTTCCAAAGGTAAGTCTACACTCACGAGCATCACTTTCTTACCTTCCCTTGTCATGTCATTTGACTTTTACCCTTCACCCTTCCTGGAATCTGAGCTGTCACTTTATTGAGCTCCTCACTGTGACGTCCTCATTGTTCTCAAGGCTCCCTCTACTTTACATCACTGTGGCATTTGACACAGCTAGCAACTACCACCTGTTTTCCTTCAACTCGCTTTCCTCCTGCTTCCACAGCACAGCCTTCTGCTGCTTCTTTTCACTCAATCTTGCTAGCTCTTTATGATCTCCTGCCTTGGATTTGATAACTGCCATCACCTTGTTCTTTAAGACAGATACATTTTGTTTCTAGTTTCTTATCTGACAACTTGCCTTATCATTTTCCTTTCAAGGACTGTATCTTATTCATTATGGCGAGAAGCAGCCATATGAACTGGTTGGGAGTACAGTGTGAGCCAGGCTTCCTGGGTTTGAATACTGGCACTGCTGTGTGACCTTGGGTAAATGACTTACCCTCTCTGTGCTCAAATTTCCTTACCTGTCACCCAGGCATTATTAGCCTTCCTCTATAGGGTTCTCATGAGGATGAAATAAGTTAAAACATATGACGTGCTTAGACTAATTAATGACTATGACATGGGAAGAGCCTAAAAATATGATTCAACTGCATGTACACCTGCAGTGACGCCCAGCTCATGAATATTGTCATTTGTACACATTTACTTTAAAAATAGCATTACATATAATAAACATTAAATAAGTTTATTATCATTATCAAGAGCTTACCATTGGCAGAATTTATCTCATTTAATCTGCACAACCACCCAAGACATAGATGTCATTATTCTCTCTCCACTGTAGAAAACGTCAGACAGTCTTTGCAAGGTTAGTGCCTTGTCCAAGTTCAGATAGCTTGGGATAGATATGGCCTGACTTCAGAATGACATTCTTACCTTCTGTACTCTCAGTAGGTGTTGTGTTAGGTGCCAGTTGACTGAAACATCCCGGTGTGTTCTTCAGCCTCCTTCTAACAGTCCCCAGTCTTTACAAGCTTTTCTCTGCACTCACTACCCACTCACTTACCACGTGGAGCTTGAAAAGTCAGAGTTTTACAGTCACAAAGCCAAAGTTGGCATTGCATTGCCTCACATCATGGAGGCCACATGGCTATTCCACTTAGCAGCTTTGGAGCTGCTACGGCAGTTTCAGTTTTCAAGGGCAGGGAATGCCAGCTCTGATGTTGTATGTGTCCTCCACAGGAGAACACTGAGACAGCACTGTGTGCAAATCAGTTCTTACTGCTGCACACAGCAACTAGAAGGTCTCACAGAACCGAGTTCAGTTTGGAGGACTGAGTGATAGGAGGTCTTACCCTCCCCGCTAACCCACTACCCCCCTTGCCCTTCTGCCCTCAAGTCAGAACTGTTCACCCCCACATTGTGCCTTCAGGCCACACCAGTCTTCATTTCACTTCAGACAGCTTGCTCCTTCTGTGGCCCAGGAACCTCAACCGCCCTTTTTATATTCCTTGTATCTCTCAGTGCTGGACACACAGGAGGTTCTCAGTAAATACTAATCCAGTAAATTAATGAAGGAGACTTTTTCATAAGCTTTCTGGGGCTCCCTAAGAATTTGCAGATGGCAGTCATACTTAACTCCTTGGGGGTCTTTAGATGAGAGTGGGGGAAGATTTAGTCCCTCTTGGGTATGGAAGGTGGTGAGCATCTTCTCAGGCATTGTTCCCTTGGCTAACAGGGTCCTATCTGTCAGCTCCACTTCCCTCTCTCTGGCAAACCCTGAAACATCCACCCCATCCCCACACAGCTAAGCAGCGATGATTCCTCTAGACCTTCTGACCACACTCTGACTGAGCTACATCTAGAAACAATCTCCACTCTCCATACCCCCCGTTTCTCCCAGTGAGGCTCCAAAGTACTCTTATTTCCATGGAACTTGTGCAAGAAATAGTGTTATATTTTTGTGCACCAGTTCTAGTTGTTTGTATTTGTTTTCATAACACGCTTTCACTCCATTCAGCACTGTCACATTTTCTTCTTCATTTGGCCAAAGCAACAGAAGGAGTTTACTAATGTCAGCAATGTAAAGTTAATGATCACTAATGTTGCTGAGTGTCTGGTACCATAATCAATGTTTATATATCATTACATTTAATCCCTGAGTGGAGGTAAATAATGCTGTAGAGTTTGGAATGACTGAATTTGAATCTAGGCTTTGCTTACCAACACTGTATAACACCAGTAACTTACTTGTTTGTTGCCTTGTAAGAAAGAGGAGGCACACTGCATAGTAACTAGTCTATGAAGTTGTGAGGAGAAAATAAGATAATGCATGTCAAGCGCTGTGCATGGTGTTTGACCGTTGAGTGGGCACTAAACATCCTCATCCTCCTCATCATTGCTACTATTATTATTTCTCACTGTGAGCCTGTTAAGAAATTGTACTTTGTTGACAAGTTGAATGAGTTAAGAGAGACTTAAAGTCCAGATTTAAGGTCCGTGTGGCTAGCCAGCATGCACCCCGCCTGTTGGGTATTGGCAGTTCCACATTCTTGTTAGGTTGGACTTGAAGACTTGGGTCAATTGGTCTTGAAAAGCAATGAAAGCTTCCGGCTTATTATTTGATAGTTTGGAATTCTTTTTTTCCCAGGTGGTATGTTCAAGGGCCTCTGATCTTTCGCCCTCATCTCTACCCCCCACCAGACTATAGGAATAGACTTCTCAGTTTGCAAGGGCAGCACAGTTCCCTGCTATGGTTGAGTGGTCACATCCCAGCCGCCGACCTTCCAACAGCTGTCACACCCTCTACCTGCTGCCAAGTGGCCTTGGAAGAATCTTCCAAGTGATTTCCTGCCCCTGGAAACATCAAAGCCATCTCTCCCTCCCCCCTATTCTTCTAGTGAATGCACCACTGGTTGGTATAAATGGAGGCAAGTGCTCAGTAGCTTCAACGACTTGGGGAGAATTCAGGTCCGTGGGAGGGGGGCTTGATGGCCAGGCCAGGAAAATAAAGTTCCACACAATGTATAGGGATGTGGCCAGACAGTCAGACCCTGTAAGCACCCATGAAAAGACCAGTACCTTAGGGGTGTGATCATATAACCTCACACCCTGTGTGGATTGCAAAGGGAAACTCACTGCCTCGAGTTATTATTTCTAGATTGTATAATAACCGGGCCACTGTTTTGAGATCATGTCAGAGATAACAAAGCATCAGAAGCCTCTTCTGTTGCTGAAGAACCAATCAACCTAAACTAATACTTTAATGACCACTTTTCCCAACGAGAAAACAAATTCAGGCAAAAGGGGAAAAAAAAAAGAAGCAGGGAGCTGAGAAGAACCTTGTCTGGTCAATGAAAAGAAGAAAGAGACGTCTGGAGTCATGGCAATGGAGTAGGATTACTTTGATCTGGAAAATAGATTTCTTTTTTTTTTTCCCTCCAGTGCTTTTTCTCAGGCAGCCAAGAGATGCTATTGAGCTTGATGAGGGAGGCCCTTTCAGAATGAAGGGTGACTCGGAGGAGAATTGAATAACTGCTCTCATGGACAGCTACCTTAATCGCCTCATGTTTGAAAAATACACAATTAAAGGAAATACTATTACAAATAGCCCCATTTGTTGCTTTAAAAATACTATCGATTAGCTGAAAAATGAGGAAGAGGTGTGTAAGATTATTATGTTCAGTGTAAACTGTAGATTGTAGGAGGGAAACACACACACACAAACACACACAGACACACACACGCGACCTTATAGACAACACCCAAGGAGGAGGGAGGACACAGGAAATAATGAATCATTAGCCCTCTGTTTCTTTATACCTAAAAAATGACTTTTCAGAGGAAGTCTTGTCTACCAGAGTTTTTAATCACTTTCTTCCTGTCACTACTGTTCATAAAAATGGAAGTGTTATTGGTGAAGGATTCAGTCTCTTATAAGCTTAATCTGCAGCAGCTGGAGGTCTTCTTGAGTGTGAAGGATGCTTTTTAACGAGTGCTCTTAGGAAATTTAAAATAAGACAAGAATTCCTGGCAGTTTCCACTGATATTTGCCTCTGCCCTCCAGCCACCTGTCTGCTCACACCACTCAGATCTCAACCTGTGTTCCACGGGAGATGTTCAACAAAAAAGTGGTGTGTGTTCTGATGTGTATGTGGATAAGGCAGACTGTCCTCAAATAGACAGAAACATCTCTGGCTGTTTTTTTAAGAGATTTCCAAAATCTTTGTCCAGGTAACCTGCCTCGTTGTCATGACAACAGCAGGACATTTCCTGTCTCTTTCTTCTCTTTTTCTTTGTCTTTGTGGATTTATTTAACACTTTTATAGCTAGTACATACTATCATTTAAAAGTGGATGTTCTACTCTCCTGCATACCATGGAAAATAAAAAGCTAAAAGTATAATTAGTGTTTTTAGGTTTTTGATTTTTTGTTGTTGTTGCTGTTCTCTGAGATGGGTTGAAAAGAGATCTGTTAGTCTCTAACTGTGTAAAACTGAACCTGAGGTAGAGATGAAATTAGGTTTTCCTTTTCAAGCAAAAATGTAAATACATTGACAAGTATTTACAGTGAGGTAAATGCTGTACTAAGTCTTTCATCTGTATTTTTTTTAAGATGATTCTTATTTTATATTTACATTGACTATTCCAAATGTACAACTTATAAATGATTAACAGGAACTTCTTGGCTAGATTCTTCTACCACAGACTTCATGTTCACATCAAAAGTTCTGTGTTCTGGAAGGGCATCTCGTAAGTATAGCAAGCTCTCATCCAACCATTTCTCTAATTTGACTACTTGAATCACAACTCCCGTGCCTTGGTGGATTCCTCTCATGGAAGTCCCTGATGTCTGAAGTGATAGGGATCTCCCGGTATCCCAGAAAACATTCTTCATTGCTCTTTCCTGTTGACCTCATTTGCCATAGTATAACTTCTTGCAATCTGGAAACATCAGAGGCATCCTTGGGGATCCAGGTCCACTGAGACCCCAGTGGTTACATCTGTGCTGAGTGAAGGCAGATGCTGGTCGTGCCCCCACCCAAATGCTCAGCCGCCCACAAAAGGAGGTGTGGTAGGAGGGAGGGGCCTTTATTTAATCCTCAAAGCAGATCACATGTAAAACTTATTCTGCCCATTTTTCAGATGAGAACCTGGATCACTGAAGTGTTGAGTGCTTTGTCTAATGTCACATAGCTCACAAGAGGTAGAGTCAGAGTTCCAGGTGACTGTGTCCCCAGAGTTTGAGGTAATCTCCAAGATCACTTGCCATTCTACCATACAACAAACATGAGCTGAGGGTTCAGGTTTTTTGTTTTTTGTCTTTTTTTTTTTTTTAACACAAAGTGTTTATATCAGATTGGAGGAAGCATGTCTTCATGGAAAAGGTGAGTTGACATTGAAAAAGGAGGCTAAGGGAGCTGTGAAATTTCTTGAGAATCTGATGCTATAGAAAGTGAAATAAGCCAGAGGGAGAAAGACAAATACCTGATGGTTTTACTCACATGAGATAAAGCAAAAGAACTGACAAAACTAAACCAAAACAAAGAAATGGGACTGCAGAATTGAGGCTTCTAGAAGAGGGTGGGGGTGGAACCAAGTAGGGAGAGCATTCTGTGGGCTATGATGAAGGGATATGGGTGCTCTGTGGTGGAGGCCATGGTGATGTACCTCCTAAGAGCTGTGAGCCTATTCCTTAAAAAAGAAATAAGAAAAATTGTTTCTGGAAGCAAAAATAGGCACTTGACTAACTCTTGAGATCTTTCTGGATCTCCTGAATCCATGGGCTTGAGGTAGGATGGGAGGGAAAGAGACTCCCTTGTCTCCCCACAACAGAGGGCTATCCTCTGCCCAAATTGGGAAATAGCAAAATGTCCATCTCAGAGTAACCAGAGACCCACCTGGAATGGTTAGAACCCTATATTAAACTCTACCAGTTTCACAACATATTCTGTTTGACCTCCTTACATGTTCTTATGGATGAAGATCATTCTCTCTCTCCCTTTTCAGGGGCTACTTGAGAGCAAGGACAGAATGGTGGTTAAAGGTATGGTCTCTGGAAGTCAGTAGACCTGGGTTTGGATTTTTCTTGTATCATTTACTAGAAACCTGGAACAAATTATTCTACATCTGCCCAATTTTCTTATCAGTAAAGCAGGAGAATCAAAGTATCTGCTCCTACAGTTATTGAGAAAATCAAGTGAGGTGATACAACTAAAGTGCCAGGAAGAGAGGACACAGTCAAAGGTGTTTATTGTTATTATTCTTATATAGTCCTTAGCATCTCAGCCAAATTACCAGTCTCACCAGAGAACCTTCTGGAGCTCTATAGTTGGCATAGCCCCTGCTGTTTTGTGCTTCTACAGTATCCTGTACTTCTCTTAGCCTGACACAACTGCTTGTTTGTCCTGATAAAGTGAACAGGTAGATGAGGAAAGGGACCCTGTCTTGCTCACCAACCAGTAGCACATTGTGCATGACATTTGCTGTGAAATAGTATCAGGAACGGGAAAGCCAAACAAGCCTGGATTTTCGCTTGAGTAGGACAGACATATATATTTTGTTATTATCTCTAAGTCATATTTTCTCTAACTGAAGAAGTTTTCTGTTACCCTAGGACAGTCTTTGGCACCAGCGGAGGGAGGGAGGGTAGGAGGAGAGAGATAAGAAGAAAGGGAGGAAAAGAAGGAAGGAGGAAAAGGAGGGAGATAGGGAAGGAGACTAGGAGAGAAGGAACAAGAGAGAACACACAGGTTATGTCAGACATAACTGAGCAACTCATGCAACATTAAAGAGAGATCTGTATGAAATGGAATTTAGACTTCTAGTGAGATTGACAGGTTGCAAAGGAGTCGGAAAAGCAGAGATGAATTCAAGGAGGAAAAAGAGCAGAAGTACAATGCAGAGCTGGAATCAATCACAGAACTGCACAGATGCTGCATGGAGAAGTATGGAGGCTGCACCGGAAGGTGCTGGGATGATGAGTTCACAGCTCTGTAGTAGGTCTCTGCATATTGGGAAGTGCATGGGTTTTCGAGTTCTCAGAGCCTGGGTTCGACTGTTGGCTTAGCTGCTTGCTGGGGTCATGGCCACAGGCATAAATAATTAGCTAATTAGCATCAGTTATCTTTCCTGTAAAGTGGTGGTAAGACTGACTCCTCATCAGGGTCCTCCAGGATTAAATGAGGTGAAGCATAAATGTGTGAAAGCCTGTCTCAGTGCTTGCCTATCACTTGGTTTGTTACCAAACATATCTCTGACATTTTTAATTTTCCTGATTCTGGAAGTTGAGACATGTTTTGTTTCTGGGTCTACTAGGGAGAGTTTTACCTATCCTCCTTGTTTAAATTGTCCTAATTTTATAATCAATGGACATTGCATTCAGCTACACAAATTGCATTACAGTTTGCAGAAGGAGCATTGTATACCAGTAATCCACAATGTTGTTAGGTAGACTGGAGAACCCTGGTTATTACCATTTTCTAGCTGAGGCTAGTGAGGCATGGAAAGTTTAGAAGATTTCCCAGGTTATGCAGTTCTTGAGTGGGAGTGCCCTTCACAGTAGCACCCCCTTCCCACCTCTCCTCTCAAATGGGTGTGCTTCTCTCTGGAGCCTGACTTTGAAGAAACCAAAGCCCTTTTCCCTGATGTCTGCCAAATCTTTATGGAATTTGCATCATATCATAATTTGAAAACTTGCTGAAGTAAGAATGTAAAAAGGCATTTCAAGGACAGTGATTTTGCATTCATTATCTCCAAAGAACAATCAAAAGAACACTGTAATGAAAGAATCGTTTTATTAAGTATCATCTCCAAAGCATCAAAAACCTACGATCTAGGCTGAGAGTTAAAAGGGACCTTGTGCTTACTGCCTCCAGACAGACTGGGGGCATTACATGTGCCAGGTGTGTTAAGGGCTCATCGTAGGGAGTTTTGTTTATTTTGAGCTTATGGAGTTGATTGCATGCTGGATTTTTAGCTTGGAGAATCTGACTCTATTAAGTGATGCTGGCAGAAGTCACTGTCACCCTTGCCTATTTTAGCAGTACATCTTCTGGTGGCCAGCAGGGGACGTTTTTAGGAGAGTGGACAGGTACCCTTCTCAGGTACTCCAAGGGCATCTGAATGCTTCTTCCAACCTGGAAACTGAGTAGATCATGTGTTTACAATGGCTTCTTTGATGCTGCCTGGAGAGCTTTTGAAGCCCCATTTCTAGGATTCACCTCATTTTCTCTGGAGGCAAATACCTGAAACACAAGCATGCTTAGCTTCTGAGGGTCTCTGGGAGACACACAGGTGGCAGTTGTACCTGCTATTGCTCTTACTTTATCTGGGACTCAGAAATTTGACCATTTGGTGAATTGGCAGGATTTATGAGACAATCTTATTTTTTTTAAATCCAAGAATCATTAGGCATTGTTCAGAGGCTAATTTCACAAGTAAAATCAGTGATCTAGTTAGGGTATTGTTGCTTACACCACATAACTGAGCCATCTGCCCCAAATGGCAGATTTGGGGATTTCTTTTCCATTTTGTTGTGTGTGTGGAGTGGGGAGGAAGAGTAATATTTCTTGGATATTCTTGGATATATCAAAGCACATGGTGCAAGGTGATAGAATGACAATATTAGAACTGGAAAATAACACAAAATAACAGCACTAATATCCTGATGATTTACTGCTGAAGAGTACTTTCTATACATACAACACCATAATATAAAATGGACATGGAAACTTGCAGTCATTACAGGACTTAAATTCCACATACACTGTGACTGTCATGGCTGTCCCATTTGTACGAATTCACAATCTTCTTTGGGGGTTTCATTCAATGATAAGTTTTCATTCGAAATATGTCATCAATTTTGCATTTAAAGCCTTCGTTTAGTATATATGTCCATACACTTGGCTATACATTTTATACATCCAGAAGAACTTTCTCTAACACTGATGACCTGAGTTATCAGTGTCAGCTCCAGGTTTTGTTACATTATCTCTATCTAATACACATGCTTTGGACATGTTGCAAAATTTGTTACCACTAGACTTTCCTGATTGACCTCTGCAAGTTGGTAAAATTGTATATTTTAACGGACCTATGATTAACTTAAAACTTGAACCCCCCTCAAGAAGGCATAGACAAATAAACAGTTCTATGAAGAATTAAGGCTATTTACCCGTACCAAGGAGGCTTTTTCTATACATGAAGGAAGGTGGAAAAAATGCATTCTATTAAAAGGCAATTCATCCCTACACTGGCAGGCGCATATGCAATAGAAGGAATTCAAATGAAAACCTTAATAGATGCCATATCTGTTGATGTATAATTGATTGTGGCATTGAAAATACTGCCAATGAATATAACATAGTCTCATTTGTTTAGCTTATTTTACCATTGTTTTCCATGGGAATGAATAGATAAATCTTTGTTAATGACCCATAGTATGTTGTGGAAATTTTGAATAGGCACACAGTAGACACCCAGGATGTATTTCTGGAGTAAATGCTGGTGAATTCTTTCAAAATGCTTTAAGGTACTCTTAATTCTATTGCAAAATCATGTTGAAAAAGTCACAACATTGAGCTAGTATGTTAGTTTTCTATTGTACTTGTCAAACTTGGAAACTTTTATTTATGAAAGGAATACTTTTTAGAGAAAAGCATCACTATGTCTCAGGAAGACATTATTGTTAAAATTAACATCTTTTAGATTACTTTAGGTAATTAGATACTTGTTTCATTCTAAAGGAGTCCCCCTGGAAAATTCCAACATTTACATATGGACAACTATGTCAATGCTAATTAGTCCTAAATTAACATGAAATTCTAACTTAGGACTTACTTTACTAAAAATCTTCTTTGTGCATTGTAGTTTAAATCAGTGTGTTCCTGATACAAAGATAGTAACCATTATTTTATCCTGTGTAGGAATGTTAATTCTACATTCAAAAACAAATCTCTAATCCTTTTATTTCTCTCCATTTCCAAGGCACTATCCTAGTTCAAGTCATCACCTTTTCTCACCTGGACTACCTTGTGGATATTAGGTGCATACTGGTTTTATAAGGTGGCTCCTGATTCACCATTTTGCATTTTTTCTCACCACTTTAACTTCTATTCCTCACACAGTAGCTAGAGCTGCATTGTTAAAGTCATCTCAGCCTTCTGCTTCCAACTTTCCAATTATACAGTGTGAAATCCTCTCTTTGGCCTACAAGACTTCAAGGCTTGTATGCATTTATGATGTGCTAGCATCTTAGATCTGCTTTCTAGAATCTCAGTGATCAGTTAGATAGGAGTCAGCTAGATGGGAGAGGGTAAACCAAGGTTAGCAGAATAACCACAGTTTATAGAAGCTAGTTAAGTTATGCTCTCAGTGGGTCATGCCATGTTTGGGTAGTGCAGGTTGGTTTCAATATTCTTCGAGATTAGTCTAGAAGGATATATGGCATACACACACATGTATCGTGCATATATTGAATATACATAATACACACACACACACATATGGCTTTTGAAGCAGTGGCAATACTCCAGGCTGGTGGCTCCAGAGTCCCTGCCTGGCAGTGTGCACTGCGAAAGCCAGCAAACCACCTGGGTTGGAAGAGGACTCCAGTTCAGGAGGGAACTGGTTTATGTTCTGGAAACCTAGGGTTGAGGAAGAGGGAGGAGGAAGGAAGGGCTTGGTGGACTGCAGTATATCCAGGGAAGAGTGACCCCTATGAGCCCCATCTGCAGAAGGAGTGGTGCATTGCATTAGGGCTCCCATTCATTTGGCACTGGGCAGAGAAAGCTCCTGCTTGAGGGTTTTTAGCACCTGCAGCTAGGTGGGGCTTAGCAGGTAGGGCCTCAGGGAACCAGGGCTTGATCAGCACCTCAGGTCCTCGTCCTCTCTAAATTGAGGCCCCACTGGCCTTTTCTGTCTCTTTTACCTCAGACTGTGCGCTTGTAGCATCCAATCAGTGATTCCTATTTAGTCGAAAATGTTTTTTCTTGAAGGGGGTTTTCACACTATAAGTTGCAGTGAATGACAGCTGTCCCTCCATCCATTCATCGTGTTAGTCTTCAAAAAAGCAGCCTTATTTATTTTTGTTTAATTTATTTATTTTTGGCTAAGACTCCAGTGCTTCTCTAACGTACAGTGTCTGATGAAGGTATCTGATGAGCCTGTGACAGATGCCACAGAGTCCACATTTTCCTTTGAGTTTAATGCTCTCTTTTCTGTAGTTTCTTTAAGTATCTTCTGGTTGGCCTATAGAATCAACTCTGCATATTTCTGTTATTTTTAAAGTTTTTTCATAGCAACATGAACTCTTTGAAAATCCTCAAGTTCTTCTGAGGAATTGCCTCCGGCACCCTATTCAATCCTACCCACCCTATTTTCTCTATTTTTTTTCTCATTGCGACACAATAATGCTTCCTCTGAATATTGATTCTTTGTTTTCTTCTTTAAAAACAAAAACACAAAAATCTGAGGTACCAAGACTATTCCATTTCAACATCAAATTTCCTGGTGGAGAGAAAGACGAATATTCCCTAGGAAGTCTTCCAGAGACAGATCTTGTGATGGAATGGGCATCAGAGATGAGCATGGCAGGAGGTGAAAAATGGAGCAGCCTGCATCTGAGAAATGAGAGTTGTATTGTCTTGAGACTCTTGTCTGAAAAATGGATGGGACGACAAGCAAGGGAAAGGGAATTGGATTGTTGCCATAGAAACATTTCCAGTCATCCACAATAAAGACAATTTTCAAATCATCAGTGGACATTAGAGTAGGTTGTCAATTGTGGACCTAAGGTTGTAGGAAATCATCGAGCACAAGGCAAGACCTGTGTGCCTGATTTTGGTGGTGCGCCCCCTGCAGGTAGTGATTGGGCTGTCCGAAGAGAGAACAAAATACTCAAGGGAAGCAGGAAGCAGTTTGGTGCCCTTCCAAGGAGGGTGTGGAGCTGCAGCTCCTGAGGAGCTTCTGGACCAGGACATGCAGATATACTTGTCCTCCTCGTTTCCCTTGTGCTCACATTCAGCATGTAAAGACTTAGAAGTGGAACTTTAGTTATGATTAATTCCCATAATCCCATGGGGCTAGCACCTCAGACAGTGTACAGGTAATAGGGTAGCACTGTGCCTGGAATGGGAAGGAAATCAGTACATGTTCCTTGACTGACAGAATAAGTCAAAGGACACATGAAAAATATTGTGAAAATAATGAAAAAATAACGAAAAAGAAAATGAATACTTACCGACTTACCTTACAGGGTTGCTCTAAGGATTAAGGCATTTAAGGCACATCTAAGAACTTTAACAAACTTTTCAAGCTGCCATAAAAGAGTGATTTACTGTCCGCAAAGGAGGCAAATTTTAAAGATTTTTCATGTACAAAAATTTTATTTTAATCATTTGTGGAGGAAAATCTGTCCAAAATGAACCATGTACTTTGCTATCTTATTAAATTTAAATTCTCTGGGATTTCTGTGATGTTATCATTAAGCAAGAGAATACAAGCAGGTTGAACTTCACATATTAAGAATGTGCATGGCTGGGAAGAGCTGCGTGCTCAATGCTAGTTTTTCTTCTTGCCCCATTGTCAACTTGTATGTTTCTTGTCATCCTGTTTAGCTTAAAAGTCTCTTACTTTCCCTTCCCTTCTAGTCTGTTGTTGATTATCTGGATGTAGTCTAGGCGATCAAGTCCATAAGCTTTTAAGACTCAGATGCTAGTGAGTATTGGGGAGACCAAGAACAGAAAAATGGATGTCTCCATGTCTGGTGGACACAGGGGTCAAGAAGGCATTCCCACCACAGTTAATTCAAATTTGAGGCATTGTTGGCTCTTATGAATTGCTGGGCTAAGGCTTTTTCCAGAAGACAAACTACTGCTTGTTATATGATTGTGATTTTACTGTTTTATTTGCTTGATTTTTAGGAACAGTCTAAATTTTGTCCTTTTTAGCTATAGGGTTCTTGTGCTTCTCACAGACTCCATCTTGAATGAGGACCAGATTAGATATTGGGCAAGTTGCGCTCCATTCTTGACTGACACAGGAACTTTCATTTGACTTTGTGGCAGGTGCATGTGTCACTCATTCTGACTTTCCTGGGAAGTTAAAAAATTAAAGAATTTTAACAGTGTTTTTTATTAGCCAGAATGGCATCATGTGGATTTTTCAGGAAAGTTTTGACTTGTGCATGAAAAAGGATAGGCCTGGTTAGGATTGGCCACCAGACTTCAGGCTCTGTGGTGGCCTGGACACTGTGCCTAGCACTTGGCGTATAGATGGCACTAGGCTGCGAGTGACCAGTGAGTAATGATCGGTGAATTCACAAATCTGAACATGAAAAAATCAACAGAACGCACAACTTGCCACTAGATTTTCATGGGATTTGATCCATACCCATTAGCCAGTTTGGGGAATTTTTACTGACCTTCCTTGATTGTCTGGGCAGGCTTTCCCTGGCAAACTGAGACACAGCTGTCTGTTTAAATATCCAACGGCAATCTGGTTTGTCAAACTCCAGAAGCTGGTAGACTTGGTCTCTTTCACATCTTTAAGCAACATGAAATGAATATTACAAAGAGTTGCTCCGAACCACCTGCCAGTGCTCACTATTTCCCCAGGGCCAGCTGAGACAGAGACATCCACTAGAGCCAATTTGGTTTCTCTGATTTAATTGGCAATTTTACTGGATAGCTGGAGGGGACCTGCCTTCATCTCGGGCAGGTCTGGCTAAGTCATACATAGCACAGGATCTGGAAGGGCACTGCACTGGGGCACTGGGGTTGCTGGGCTCTCATTTCCCGGGGGGATGATAGAAAAGAAGCCCTGTGTAAACAGACTGGAGCTGTTGTGCTTATGGCTGGCCTTGCCACTCGGACAACGAGGAGGGGCATTCTTCTTGTCCAGGGTCTCCAGCTTGTAGAGAACAGAGAGCTCTAGTTTTGGGTGTGATCACATTCACACTGCTGTCTGACCCTGAATCAGAGAGAACCAGTGACAGATGTTTTCATTTTTGTTCCTTAAGGGACTTAGTTTCATGAAAGTAACTGAAAATTAAATCAGGTGAAATAATTCTCACTTTGGGGGCAACATAAGTGATCTAGAAAGCTTGGCATTTTGTTTGGACTTCATGAAGCCATTCTAAAACTGTGCGAGAGAAAACTTCTTATAATTTTTTTGTTCCATGTTCACCCGTATCTTATATCTTGTGAGTTTTGAACTAGTCCAGATTGTAAAAGGACCAAAGTAACTACAATATCATGAGTCTTACAAGGGATAGCAGGTTAACAGCAGTGGCCATCAACAGATTCCATCACAGCCAGTTCTGCAAGGTGAAAAGCAGAGAGGCTGCCCAGCACCATCACCGGGACCCTCCACCCTGTAGGAAGAACAGCCAACCTCCCTAGAGGAGAGGCCCAGGGATGGTCCTGGAGAAGCTGAGATTCTGGCAGATTTTTCAGGGAGACTCAGTGTACATGCCTTTCCCCCATCCTTGATTTGAACTCTCTGAACCTTCAAGGTCCAAGAAACTGAGTTAGGCACAATTGCTAATTCACAGGACTGTGTGGGCAGCACCTGCATAGAATCTTATCTTGGACTTTTCTTGTTGCTTTGAGAGAGATGGTGGGTAAGATAAAAGGGAAAAAAAAAAAGAACCATTTAGGTGTTTCAGTCATCACAGATGCTGTAAATAGAACGTTGACAGAAGCATCAGACATGCCAATTCCAAGGAAGAAGATTGGCTGAAAAATTTCGCTGAAATTGAGCACCAGTCACATCCAGTGCTGCTAGAGAATTGCTTCTGCCATTGCCTCTCAAAGTCATGCCACGGGGTCCCCCAAGAGCACGCCTTTGGGGAATGTAGACCTAAGTATTCATTAGAGCGTATGTTAGCATACTTTACTCATGGTTGAATAAAAATGCACATGTGCCCAAGGAAGAATCCTTTCCATTTGATGTAGTCAAAACAGGTAGAGGTCTAGACACATGTTCTGAGAAGATAAGAGGACCAGATGCCAAGAGTTGATTGAAGAAGTCAGCATGACCCTTGCTATTAAGAAGTCACACTTGACTAGTTGCAAGCACATGAATTAATTGAATAAAGTAAAACAAGAGAAAGTCAAAGGACAGACTGGGGGCACCTGGTGGGGAGGGGAGGGGGAGGGTTGAGGGAAGATGGGAACACGAGGGACTGAGGTGATGGTGCACTGGTGAGATGGTGATGGGGAATACATGGGGATTACAATTAATGGCAAGTATATGTAAATTTTAAAATATTTTAATAAAAAAAAA
>JAGFMF010011443.1:6059263-6078539 GCA_019455555.1 Galemys pyrenaicus | reverse complement strand
TCCTAGGAGTGGGATTGCTGGGTCATATGGTAGCTCTATGTTTAGTAGATTGAGGAACCGCCATACTGCTTTCCATAATGGTTGGACCAGCTTGCATTCTCACCAGTAGTGTAAGAGAGTTAGCCTCAAGGTCTGAACAGGGATTGATGCCCAGGAATGTCAGACTTTTGGGAAGCTTTGGAAAGGCTTGGTAAACGGCACAATAACAGCAATCAAAAAACTTTGCATTGTTAGAGCAAAGCATGAGTGGGGAAGTAAAGGGGATAAAACTCCCTGGATTCTAGCTCAAACACTGCCTTTAAGACTAGACTTAGAAACAAATGGTCCTCCTACTCTTGGCCACAGAGCTCTGGTCTGTTTCCTCACATGTAAAATGTTGGGTAGGCCCATGTTCTCACCAATATGTCCTGTGTTATGGTGATGAATGATAGTTACCAATTGGATATTAGATCAGGTTGCTAGATTTAGCAAATACAAATACAGGTGATCTGTATTTTCTGTCAACCTAGTGTTAGTAGTTGCATTAAGAGACCCCTGGAAAATACAGAATCATCACAAATAATCTGTAATGTGCAGACTCTGCTGGTGTTTAATAGAGACTTGACTCATGATGCTGTTAATTTTGGGAACTCGTAGCATTTCACATTGGTTTTGAATTGGGGCAAAGTGCCTCTCTCCCTACTGCTGCTGCTCAGGATGCAAACTTGGAGGAAGCAAGTAAGCACAATTATACAGATACAACTGTGACCATCCTTCCCTGGCCCCGTGGCTGTTCTCTAAGGAGGCAGGAACCTGCTGGTAACACTTCCCTTGCAAATTTCTGCTGGAGTTGAGAAGACACCCAAATATTTGTTATGCCTCCACCCTTTCCTACTCCACCTTAGATTGGCATTCTGGAAGAAATTGCATTCATAACCCTGTCCTTTTATGGAATAAAATACATACATCAAATTCTTTGGATCTTGAACTAAATTTAACTTCTTCTTGACCACATTCTTACAGGATGAGGAAGAAAGAAGCTAGTTCTAGGTGTTCCTAGGTCAGAGAAAACCATTTTCCTGAAAAATTTTAGAAATATCCTGTGTGGCAAGAAATCTTTACAGAAGCTTAAATTAATTTTTTTACCCTGTATTGCCCTTCGAGCATTTTCAAAACTGATGTCTCATGATGCAGGTCAGACTGTAAGTAAATTAGCTAGCCACCTTATCCCATAGCAGCAAAGAGAATGTGAGTAGTGCTTCACAAAGAGAGGCGGATGGGTTCTGGGTTTTGGGATCGTAAATATAGGTTGGGAGCTTCATACCAATTGCTTCTATCCCTTGACACATTTCCATTTTAAGGTTAAGTAGGTTTAATTACACTGCTCCTTTGCCCATCTTTGCTTCTTTTTGACATTACATACGATATTTTAGGAACAGAGAAAGGTTAATGGGCCTATGATAGGGTCTAGAATTAACTTCCTTAATTAAGCCTCCAGAAGACATCTTTTCATTTCTTTTAATGACCTGTCTTGGTTAGAAAAGACCCGAAGCTCCTGCAGCTCTGTGCAGGTCCTGCTCGTGTGAGCCCTGCAGGATCCGTGACAGGACTGGAGGTTTCTCTGTGACAATGTTCCTGACTCAGCCTGTGGCTGCACCAGCAGGGGCCAGAGAGCTGCCAGGCAGTGGGGTGGGGTGAGGATCAACGCTGTTATGACTTTGGAAAATTCACCTTTGTGGGTTTGGACACTTGCTGCCCGAGCATCCATTTATGTGTGTAGACTAGAATGATGAATATATATCCCTCTTTGAGTTATGCTCATCAGGTATTTCTAAGTCAAATTTAAAGGTATCAGTTGGTGGACTACAAGTAAAAACTCTACCATGAATCTCTCTAAAATTCACATTCTTACTTGTAATTTATTTCTTAGTATTTAAGAATTGTAAACTCTGTGTTTCTTTTACATGAAGGCCCGCAATACATTAATTTTCCCTTTTTTGTTTCACATGAAGTGTTGAGCAATCATCAAGTAGATGTTTTCAGAGATCATTTCTGCATGATTAGAAATTTTTTAATATTTAAGGTTAACCTCTGTGTTCCTAATTCTCTTGGTTTAGTTTATCAGTATCTCGTTTGTATTTCCTGATATTTTTGGAATAGGATATCTACGCTCTAAGTGCTCTTCCGAGCTGACTGTTCTGATGGTATTTCTTAATCAGTAATATGATCAGAATCACTTTTTAAAATTCTAGCTTTTACACAGCACCCAAAGCAAAGATAGTGAAAGAAAAGATAGACAGCTAGGACTACATCAAACTTAAATGCTTTTGTACACCAAAAGATACACTAACCAAAACAAAGTGACACCCCACTGACTGGGAGAAAATCTTTGCACACAATATGCTGACAAGGGACTTACCACAAAAATGTACAAAGAGCTGATCAGATTAAACAAAAACAAAGTAAACAATCCAGTCAAAAATGGGCAGAAGAGCTAAAAAGACATTTCTCCAAAGAGGTAATGCAAATGGCCAACAGGCACATGAAAAAATGCTCCACATCGCTTGTAATCAGAGAAATGGAAATCAAAATCACTATGAGATACCACCTCACACCAGTGAGAACGGCACATATCAAAAAAGCTATCAACAACAAATGTTGGCAAGGATGTAGAGAAAAAATGAACTCTACTACACTGCTGGTGGGAATGTAAACTGGTCCACCCACTATTGGAAAGCAGTGTGGTGGTTCCTCAAACTACTAAAAATGGAACTCCCATATGATCCAGCAATCCCACTCTTAGGAAAATACCCAAAAGACACAAAAACACTGATTCAAAAGAATACTTGTACCCCTATGTTTATTGCAGCACTCTTTACAATAGGTAAGACCTGGAAACAACCTAAATGCCCCAAAATAGATGACTAGGTCAAGAAGATGTGGCACATATACATGATGGAATACTATTCAGCAATCAAAAAGATAAACTAGAGTCACTTGTAGAAACATGGATGGATCTGGAGGGGATTATGCTTAGCGAAGTAAGTCAGAAGGCAAAAGAAAAATACCAGATGGTTCCTCCCTTAGGAGGAACATAAGGGAACCAAATAAGGGAGCAAGGAAAAGAATATCAACAATTAAAACATACAACACAACAAAAACAAAAAGACAAAAGACGAGGACAAGTCAGAAACACTTTGTGTATCGAGGAAGGGAATGTGATGAGGGCAGAAAGAGCACAAGGGACTGAGGTGATGGCGCATTGGTGAAATAGTGGTGGGAAATCCATTGGGACCACAATTGATGTCAAATATATATATATATATATATATATAAAGAAAGAGAGAAAAATAAATATAAATAAAAGTCTAGCTTTTCATACATAGGAGTCCCAGGCCATCGCGAGCAGTTCTGATTCAGAGATCTGGAGTAGGACAATGAAAGCTAATTGGTGTTCCCATAAGTTCCGTGAAGGATGCTCACATGCAGGCTGTGTATGTGTGTCTGGAAATGCAGTTTGTTGGGGTTCAAGCCCAGGGCAGTGGATGATTCTATCCCCTCTTCTCCACATCATCTACCTGATCACAGAACTTTGGGGAATTGTTGCTGAACAGCTTCTCGTGACATTGACCTTAGCACTGAGCATGAAATGGAGAGATGTTATTATCTGAACTATGCAAATAAGAGTAAATGAATGTGCCCTTCATTGAAAAGGCTCACTAGGGACAAGATCCTGAATCTGTTTCAGGTATTTCCATGAATTCTCCCAGTAATGGAGCAATAATGGGTCGCTTCTTTTTCTGTGCAGATAGTTTAGTTTGCTAATGGACATACTGTGTTTGGTTACAAAGAGAATTTATGGAACCTAGACAGAAATATAGAAGAGTACCTGCAAAATGATGCATTCCTCAAAATATACCTTGTCTTTCCTCGCACCTTAATTGAATTTTTTTGTAGCGTGGGTGCCTATCACCACTAAGCATTTTACTCATCTACATTCCCTGAATTAAATTCTTTCTATCAATATACATATTAAATAGAGTAGAAAATAAATGACCTTAAGTCTGTCTTTTGCTCTCCTGTTCAGGATAGAGCAAGACTGAGCAGGTTAATCTGTAAGGAGATGTGGCCAGATGAGGAGGTGGCAGGGAGCACGTGGCATGGAGACAGAGGGTGTGCATGTACAGCTGCAGAGGCCTGAGTATACTGTCAGGATGAGGCAACCCAAAACGGCTTCATGAAATCTGTGGTAATTAGATAGAGCATGATGAGAAGAAACCAAAAATTAAGCAATATACGGAGATGTTTGTCGTTCATCATCTGTAAGATGTGAATAATTCAACATCTAGTAGATTGGTTTCTTGTGAAGATTAAACTTGTTAGTACACATGAAGTACCCAGATTGGTGCCTGGTACCTAGCAAGGTTACATTAATGTGTGAAATAGCATACCATTGTTAGTTTTCATTAGCAAAAACTGGAGAAGAAGGTGGGTCTCATTACTGGGGAATAGGAATGTGAGGTAGAAGACGGAGTACAAATGTAACTTGACCCATGGGGAAGACTGCTGAGCCAGAGTTCTGGAAATCTTTTCTGCTTGAGGCCAAATTGGTCTTGGGCCAGTTGAACTCAGCTTTGAGGTACAAGGTTCTATGAACCCTAGTGTAGGACATGGTGTGGACTCAATTTCTACAATTTTCTTCTGCAGTTGAGCTGACCCTCTTATCTCCTCTTCTGAACACACCATCAGAGTCCGAGAAAGTGTCCTTTGACCATCTGGGAGAGTGGCTGGTGGCCATGTGTTGAGCAACATCCCAAGCTAGATAGCTTCACTGTCGGTTTTCACAGCCTAAAAGAGAGTTTGGGGGCCCCCAGTATCATTTTTATAGATCTTTAACACTTAATAAGGGAAACAGGCTGACTGGGAGACATTCCTACAGAGTCCCCAGAGTGATACTGCCCTTTTATCTTTTCTTTCTAGCTGCCGGTGTACACATTTGCACATGCGCACACCCATGCTTTTTGGGCCCAGGTGTCCATATCATGGGTGGTATGCAAGACCACACATGTTGGCCATAGAGGCTAGTGATGGGAGGGTGTAAAAAAGTCTGATGTAACTCATCACCGTGTTAACTATCTCAGATGGAAATTTCTGGGAAGCTTGTCTTTATCTGACCTTTATTGGTTTCTCTAATACATCTATAAGTGACACTATCCAGTTTATCTTTTTCCTTTTGGCTTTCTTCATTTAGCAGAATCCCATCCAGTTCCATCTATGTTGCTGCAAATTGCTGAGTAGTATTTCATGGTGTATATACACCACATCTTCTTGATCTACTTGTCTGTGGGCATTTAGGTTGTTTCCATTATCCTGGCTATTGTAAATAGTGGCTGCAGTAAACATGGGAGTGTGGGTTTCCTTTCAAATCAGTGTTGTTGTGTTTTGTGGGTACATAGCTAGGAGTGGAATAGTTGGTTATTACTGGGTTGTATAGTGGATCCATTTTTAGTCTTTTCAAAACCTGCACACTGTTTTTCATAGGGGTTGGACCAATGTACAAGTAAGGTCAGTGAAAAGTGATCAGGCTTTTCCGCCCTCCCACTATTGGTGTCAGTGATGAACACCTGCGGTTCTCTATGCATGCCTAGTGGTGGGAACCTCAGGGAGGGTGTGGGCATGTGCAAGTAGGTGCATCTGGGCTGTGACACGTGGTATATAAGGATGGCATCATGAGGATGGCAGAACAAGTGCAAGTACTAGCAGAGACATGAGAGACTAGAGATCTCAGAGAGTGAAGATGTGCTGGGGACCAGGAGACCTGCCAGGCTCCTGGCCCCTGGCCCCCATGCCTGCTGTGTACCTCGCACTAATGATGTAAAGAGTAATAAAAGACTGAAAAGCCACCAAGGGCTCCAGGACTCCTCCTTGACCCATCTGCTTGGATCATTGAGAACCTGCTCCATGCGTTGCTGGCGCTACAGTACATTCCCATCAACAGAATAAGAGGATTCCCTTTTCTCTATACCCTTGCCAGAACAGTGCTTTGGTGGTAGGTCACACTATGGATATGGCCAAACTATTAAAAAGATGTAAAACAATGGTACTTCATTAATTAGAAACAAACAAACACTAAATAAAAGCCCCTTAAAGGCAGCACTTGGTTGGAGTTTAGGCTTCAACCTCTGCTCCACTTCTGCTGAATATTGTCACAGGTGATCAGGTATTTAAATGATTTGAGATCGTGGCAGAGCTAACACGGGTAATTTTCACTACTAGCATCGGTTTCATGTCTTCATATTCATCACTGGAGAATCTTAAAATCAGCCAAATGAAAATATTTACTCTAGATCTGTAGTTACTGTGTGTTCTTTACAGTTCTCATGACATCAGGGTAGTTATTTTACACAGTGACTATAGTCATTTAATTATTTAATGACTCATAATGTCTACTGGATGTTGTCAATGACACTTGTCATTCAAGATCCAAAAGAATAGGACATTGTTCTAGGGTCTAAGGTCTCCTTAGGATCATGAAAGACTAGAGACCATACTGCTACTGGAGCAAAGATGAAGTCCTAAGATGGATTTTTCCATGATGGCATGTCGCAGTCAAGGAAAGGTCCACAGAGGTAATAAAAAGAATCTCTGTCTTAAAAGAGACTTATCTGGCAGAGAAAGAAAGAGTAATCCCAACAGAGAGGCAGCTTGTGCAAATAAGAGAGGCATGAAATATGTGTGTTAGGAGGTGATATAAAGGCAGGAAAGTGGGAAAAACAATGTTGGGTAAGTAAAATAATAATAGCCCCAAAGACTTTGTGTGAGAAACTTGTAAGTGTTAGAAATTACTAGAGGATTTTAAATCGTATTTGTCTTTGAGAGTTTTCTTTCTGATGCTGGTTTGGAGATGCCTTGGATAAAAACAAAGTATGACAAAGGGAGAAGAGGTTTGCAGCTGAGAGACTATTGTAATGTCCACTGAGCAAGCAGGACAGTGGAGACACATGGGAGGGAAAAAAATTTAGGAGGTGAAATCATAAGATCTTGGTGGTTGACTAGATGTCTAGAGGTTAAAGAGTGGCAAATATATTTATTATTAAATATATTAATAGTTGGTTATTACAGTTCCAACATATACAAGTTTCCCCCACTATCCAAAAGAATGTTCCTATTTGGTATCATTTGGTAGGTTAATACTGTTTCCATATAAATGAATCGTACCAAGATCAGCACTTCTTAAATTTAATGTACATACAAATTACCTGGAAGTCTTGCTAACAAGACTGGCATTTCGATTCCACCTGTTCCACAAAGCTCCCAAGTGATGCCAATGCACTTGACCACAGCTCAAATAGTGAATCTCTAGATTGCTTCATGAAGAGGGAAATATGCTTTTAAGCACTGCAATGCCCACTAGGTTGGAACAATAGATGGAAACAGCACAAATCTCAAGCTCTGTTGCCGCTGCTGCTGGTAAGGCTTTAGATCTTCTCTTCTTTCTGGATGTGGCCTCTTGGGAAAACTGACTATCCCAGGAAGAGAGCTGGGCAAGTCATATACAGGCATATATAGTGTGAGCCAGCGAGGCAGTTGTAGTGTTCCACAAAAAGCCACAAAGCGTTTTCCCACCCACTACTCCCTTACCCCTACAGCTTGTCTCAATGAGTAGTTAAGTCCTAACTTAAACTTGAAAATAAACTCCAAACTACCATTCTGTAGATAGTCCCACCTAGCCAAAATAGGACAAAAGTAAGCTTTATTAAACTTGCTATGGAGTTGAAGAATGTTTTGGGTTAGGAATTAAAAATATTCCTTATGGTAACTGCAATATTTGTATACCTCTCCAAGAAACAAATGAAATTTGTAAACTTACTCCTCCTTATCTTGTGAGTCAGCACTCATCAACGCTTGCCCTCCACTCACTGACCAGGTAGTGCTTAAGTTATGGTTTGTTTATATTCATCAACTTTTTAATTATGAGAATATAAGTACTAGGGACCAGATGCTGGGGTGGAATTGCCATTGGAAACTGGTGCTGATGAATGGACTTGCATGGCAAAGACACAACCTGGCCTGCTCTTGTTGCCTGAAATAGAGAGGGAATTTTGCTGTGGGGAGACTGAAGTCATTTGTGAAATTGAGAGGAGTCTGGTATGAGGAAAAGTGCTGTCTTGGGAATCAGGAAACTAGTTTCAATTTAGCAATTACGGGTTATATGATTTTGGATGAAGGCTTTGTCTTTCTTGGCCTGGCCTTTTCTCTATGAAATGAGTGGACTAGATTAGTGGCCTTCGGGTTGTTCTCTTTGGAGCCCTCCAGTGTTTATGAAGGTGTCAGGCAAGACCTACCCGACCTCTTCCAACTCTGAGCTGTGGGGGCTGGTCGATGCTCACATGCCCTTGACTCCATGCAAATATTCCCATTTGTCAGACCATTGATGTCATTTTGGAATTTCCACATGAATCCTTTCTGTACTCAGAACTGATAAAATTCTAGAGCTTAAGAAGCCTCTGAAAAATGAATGAGCTCTCATACTGCTCTCAGGAATACTATAGTCATAGATCCCACACATGGAACATATTTAGGAGAAAGCTTATTAAACACATGAATGTGAAAACAACTGCATATCTCTGGGGTATATCTCATTTTAAGAAAACTGACTGATTTCTGAAAAATCAGCTGCAGAATTAAGTGTAGCACACCAAATCAGAAATAAGCAACTTTTAAAAAAATGCTTGGGTGGGGGGCGTGTTGCTCCTGGATCATGAGCTAGAGTTATAAAGCTTGTTTGGTCTCTGGGCTCGCTTTTATCTCAAAATATTTATGCAAAGTAGTCTATAATAATAGCAATTCATTTAAAAGAGTCCTACTTGTTTTCATTGTCTCTATTGTGTTTATATGTGCTAACATTCTTTTTGTGGACTGTACTAAGAGAATTGTTACTATATTTTTATTCTCTAACTCTGATTTTCCCAGGATAGGTTTCCTTCAGAAGGATGTGCAGGTATACAAGTACAGAGTGCCTAAGAACAAAGTTCAATCAAAGTGACTTTGTAAAACTCCCCCCCCCCCCCATGGAGGGCTTCACAGAGGGCTTTCCTTTTTAACACTGACAGCAGCATCTTGAAAGCAATGGACATATTTATTGAATGACTGAATGACCATTTATTCACCTGTTTATTCTTTGGTGTTGGCCCCATCATGGTGCTTTGTATTAATTTCTGTTTTCTTTGGAGAACTGAAATGAAGCTCTGTGTCTCCTAATAACCCTACTTTCATCTTGATTGACTTACCCAGTGGGATTTCATATCTACCTGGCTTTGAAGATCAGTTTTCTTTAGGCAGTGGCTGCATACTCTCACTTTTTTGTTCAGATTCCTCAGTAGGATTGTTCTCTTTAGCTCTTCCCCTTGTCCACAGAACAGTCATTCAACACACAGGTTACTACAAAGAGGGGTATTTTTTGTAAATAGGGATAAATCATGATGAGGTAATAGATGCTTGATTCTCAAATGTATGGTGAAATCTAAGGGCCTTCCATCACTCTGAATATTTTTATTAGATTATATCAAAATATGCAAGCTCATATGTACAAATCTTGAATTTGTTTAATTTACCCCTCTTTTATAAGCAAATACCTGCAAAAGATTAGTAGGTTGGATTCAGATTGCCATAGACTGGAGAACATCTTGAAACAAATGACATTGTGTTCCTATCTTTCCAAAGATGGGAACTGACATTTTTAAATATGATTTTTGAGAAAGCTGATTCATCAACTGTAAAAACTATGGGATTATAGATTCTAGGACATATGATCTAGCTCAAAGTATAAATGCATCTTATTTACTTGGCTAAGAAAAATAGAGGTAGGTAGCACGAGGCACTAATGAAGACATCTTGGAAGAAGGAAGAAAACTGCTCATTTGTTTCCTCTTTGTTTGCCCTTGAGACTTTTTTGGAGCTTAGCAAGCCCATCCACAACCTAAGGGCAGGATCATATGCCACTCACTTTTTTTTAATTATATTTATATATTTTTGATATCAATTGTGGTCCCTATGGATTTCCCACCACCATTTCACCAGTGCACCATCACTTCAGTCCCTTGTGCTCTTTCTGCCCTCAAACTCTTCCCTCCCCCTCCCCACAAAGTGTCCTCGATTTGTTCTTGTCTTTTTGTTGTTTTGTTTTGCTTTTGTTTCTATTATATTATTGTTTTTATCCTTTTCCTTGGTTACTTATTTGATTCCCTTATATTCCTCCTAGGGGTGAGAACATCTGGTATTTTTTTTTTTTTTTTTGCCTTCTGACTTATTTCACTGAGCACAATCCTGTCTAGCTCCATCCATGTTTCTATGCCTCTCACTTTAAGTGATCTTTGGAATTTTGTTGAGATACTACTATAATTTAAAAGCGTTACTGTGGTTGTAAGGGCTATGGCAAAGGCAGAGTTATTGGAGCCACGGACCATCTTTCCAACCTCAAAATGTCACTTACTATGATTTTTGGAGAAAGACATTCAACTTTCTGAGTCACAAAACCATGACTTCACCTTTAAGATGGCTATAATAAAGTAGTTGGAGTAAATATGTAATGTCAATATGGGGTATACATACCTTATACAGTATATATTCAATTCATGGTTATAATCACCATCATCATCATAGATAAAAAAATAAGAGATCCATTTCCTAAGCATTCCCTTATTTAGCAGATATTTTGATTGTTTCCTCGTATGTTAGAACTGCTGTAAGATTTGGTGGTAGCCTGTCTTGTCAGTGGAGACAAAATAAAATGTTTTTAATTTATATCAAGGGGATGTGCTATCCTTAAATAAAAGATGGCTATTCATAACTGGCTAGTAAGATTTAAGTTGGGTACTATTTTTTTTATTTTGTTGTTTTGCTTCTAGTTAGATTTATATAATAAATTTTCACTCAGTCTTCCTTGTGCTGAACTCTGTTAACACAAAATGGTCACCCAGTAAAGCTGAAGTCTAGATAATAAATAAATAAGGGCTCCTTGAAGGCAAATGTTATGTTGTAATTAACAGTACTTTTCAGTGTGTAAGAATAGGGTATAGATTTCAGGTTTTATTCTGGAAGAGATGGATGTCATTTGGAAAATTTAGCAGAGGGAGTATCATAACAGACTATGTTTAAAGAGATTATTATTCTAGCTGTATGTGGAGAAGAGATGGTTAAGGGAACACAGGTGAAGGCTGGGAGGCCTGGGATTGTTGCAGTCATGAAGGGGAAACATGATAGAAATTTGTTCTTGAATGATTGTGGTGGGAGGTGGTAGAAAATGATTAGATTCTGGAGAACTACCAAATTTTTGCTGGTGTGTTATAAAGTAGTGAAGCGTGAGTTCAAGGGTTTTGGACTGAACAATGGAAGAATGATTTTGTTATGTAGGAGGATGAAGTCTGGAAGCAAGTAGGAACATTTTTGAGGGAAAGATCAAGGTTATAGATTTATACAACTTAAACTTGAGATTCAGAGTTGACAATTAGACATATGAATTTAGATTTCAGGAGAAATGCTGCAACAGGAGATATGAAATTTGACCATTACTGGAATATAGATGTATTCACCCAGAGAGCAAATGCAGAGAGAAAAAAAGATGAGGTTCCAAGACTGAGTCCTTGAGGAAAGAAATAAGCAAAGGAAAACAAAATGCAATGAGGAGGAAGGAGTAGAACTCAGAGACTGGTGGCTTGGAGACAAAGAAAGTAAAAATGTTTTCAGGAAAGGAAGAGGAAGTGGACGTCTGTGTTCAAAGCACTAAAAAGACAAATGAGAACTTAGAATTGACCTTTGGATATGGCAAAGTGGAAGTTCATTTTTAACTTTGACAAAAATCACAATGCTGTCAAGGTAACCTAATTGGAATATTCCAAAGAAAAGAGGACAAGAAATAATAGCGGTGAGGACTGACAACTTTTTCAGAGGGTTTCAAAGTAATGGGAGAGGGATGACTCAAAGGAAATACAGGGTCTAATCGGGGATGATAAGAATACGGCCCAAATACTAACAAATTAGGTTGGATGCTGGGTATAGATCTGGAGCAGAATCTGGGAGAACCCTGGTGCTCCAGACTTTAGTCTTTTGGTGACTGAGTAATGACATGTCCAGAAAGTTCCTGGGGAGAGGATGAACTAGAAAAATTGAGGTAGGGGTCCTTGGAAAGCGCAGATGGTCCAGAGGTGTTTCAACATTTTAACAATCATCATGACAGTTAATGCCAGCTGTACGTCAGCCTTAGATCCACAGAGTATTTTCCCCTTTATTATCTCCATTTTTTAAAAGAAGAGTGATATTGCAGCATATTTTAATGATCATGAAAATGACCCAAAGAGGGGAAATTTGAAAATTTAGTGTTGTAAGAAATCAGGAGTTGTGGGGGGTGCTTGGAGAGTGGGGATCATGCATCAGTGAAAGGGTTGGTTTTGATAGATACACAATGGTTTTGAATCTTAAAACAGGAAGGCACACAGAGAACAGTGGTACAGACATAAAGTAGCTGCTAAGTGGCAGTAGAGAACTTGCAGAATTTTTTCTTGGTTGCTTCTATTATTTCCATGCAAAAGAGGGAATTTATTAGCACCTTGAGATTTTCTCTTCCTTAGGATCACTATGTATCCACAAACTGTCAGAGATTTATGGTGAATTTGGCGGACTTAGACCGCTTTTTGATTGAGAATCTGTGTCTGTCACCAGATGTCCAGCTGTGGAGCTTCAGCCTCATCTCATTCTATGGATGGTGGCTCAGACCTCAGTTTCCTTTGGTTTTAGTTTGTTTAGAATGTGGTGAGCCCTGAACCTCTAATGCCCTCCTGCTATGGGGTGGTCCTGGAAGGCAACATTTCTAGGCTGGAGCGGTGAGGTATCCAGGGCCAACAGGGAAACTGACTCAGGGTAGGTGATTAATCAGTAATCGCTGAATGACTGCAGGAAGGAAGGACGAGAGGGAGATAGGGAGGAAAGCAGAGAGGGAGGGTGGGAGGAAGAAAGGCAAAAAGGAAGGAAGGAAGGGGTTCGAATTGCATATGGAAAAGACATCATTAACCTAGCATAGTTACATATGTTTCTTCTCAGGATATTTATATTTTGTTATAACTAATTCCTCTGTTTCGTGTTTGGTACCCTAAGATTTTACATTGAAAATGGCTGAAGGATGACAGCGTTTGATTGCTTGCCTCTGTGTCTACTTCTGAAGTTAATATGATGCTTATCTGAGAGCAAAGGCGCAGACAGAGAGGAATTTAATGCAAATTTAGCTAGGAGTCTAGTGGCACTTCACAAAATATTGATTTAGGTGTCTGATTCGCTCTCCCCTGACAATGGGCCATAGGAATAACCCAATGAGGTGGGCCAAACCCCAGCTCGTCACGGTCATTCGATAAAGCCCGGCAACCAATGAGGAGCAGCTACCTTTTGATTGGGCGAAAAGCCAGTGAGGAGGGGAAACCATCTTAGCAACAGCAGGAGATAGTGCACACGCCCTTCCACACAAGCACAAACACAGACCTCACGCTTTGCCACCCTGCTGCAGTGAACGGTTCCTGGTTGTGTCTCTAAGGCTTTTGTTTTGCCACAGTCCCACTTCCAAAGGATGGTTTCCGTTCACAGATCACACTGCTTCCTTACCTGGCCAGTCAGCCCTTAATCCCTTTTTAATAGAATGAAGGGGCAACATTCCTCTCTCTGCCCCCGCCGCTCATGCTCACATCTTATTAAGAACAAACTGATGTACAGGTAAATGGCTCAGGCTTTGTTCTTGACATGTATTGTTCCGATGGTCCCTTTCAGGGAGGCCCAGCCGTTGCCCTTCCTGACCCAACGTGCTGATGAAGGACGCGCGGCACGAAGCATGGACCCACTGACCAGATGGTTCTTGCCTGTGCTTCCTAAGCACAGCAGAAGGGATTTCACCAGGCTAGCTTAGATTTCAGCGCCCTTGCTATTTTCTTTCTAGGCTTTCTCTTTCACTGTGCCATGGATTTCACATCCAGGGCCACTAAAGCTTTCCTATTTTCAGCGTGACACTTGGCAGCGTCTCTCGCAGCCACTGGGTGCCAAACATTTAACATTCTGATTTGAAAGGCTCCCCTCCTCTGGTCTCCACTGGGCTTGTCTCTTTCCAGAGCAGCTGCCCTTATTCCCCAGGTGCCAAGGCAGGAGGGCTGCCTGCCAATTCATGGTTTCCCAGAATTACTAGCCGACTTGCCTCATTTCTGTACTCCTCTACCCCATAGCCTGGCCCTGAGTTTCTTTTGAGGCAAACAGTATGGCTCATAAATGGGAAGTCGGGGGGCACATTGATCCCCAACATCATCCTTCCTTCCATGACCTTTGCTTCTTTGTTCTGACAACTGGTTTCAGCATGCCTCTTTGATCCAAGAGCATCTATCCCTGGATTACCCAGTCCTGCTGGTGACGCTCACTCATGTTCTCTGTCAACAGTTGTAATTCTCTCTGGGTAGGAAAGCCCTGGGACAGACTTCACTCTAAAAGGCATGTGGCTGTATTTTATTTTAGAGAAAAGGAAGTTAGTTGAAATGATGCCATAGGAATTTTCCAGTCCAAGTAGGATTATTGTCTGGGAAATGGCAGCCAGCTGTTTCCCTATCTTCTAACACATAAAACAAAGGGAAAAGACATGAAATGGAAGCAAGAGAGAATTAAGAGAGACATGAAGAACAAGTTTATGAGTATTAGAGTTAACAGAACCTGACATGTATTACCAAGTGGGCATATGGTATTACTTTCTGAGCTAGGTATGATTCCCATCCCCTGCCTGGACTTCTGTTGAGGTGTTTTCTCTCATGGCCACAGTGGGATGGATACGATAACCTACGTGGAGCAGTGTGGGGTGGGCTTCTGGTCTAGTTTTAGGTTACAGATTTGCTGTTATTTAATAATGTGGCATCAACAAATTCTTCACTTCTGTACACCTTTTAAAAAAATCTACAAAGAATGCACTCTGTGGCAGAGTAAGAGGCTGAACGCTGTGCTGTGGGGCTTCTGTAGTCATTGCAGTGTGAGTTCAATCCCCAGCCAGGGAGGGGACTCATGTGGTACAGCAGACCTCTTCTGCCTAGCCTGCTGTTCCCCTCAGCAGTGTACTTCAGTGAACCTTCCTGTTCTGTTCCCCACTCTGTCTCTGGTGAATCTTCTTACTCTCATGCCTCTGGACTGTACACCGACTCTTCTATATATAAATAAATAAAATCTTTAAATAAGTAAATAAATCTATAAAATGGAAGTCATAATATAAACCATATATGTTAAAATAAAATCATATATGTAAAATGCCTGAGGACTTAGCACATCATAAGCATTTGCAAGTGAAATTTTTCTCACAGTTATAGAATTCACTGACCTTCATTCTGTTAGTAAACCTATGGACACTGTATTCTTCATCAATTAAAAAATTTTGAGTGTGTACTTAGAGCATAGCACTATGAGATCTACACATGATTTCTGCCATGGCAATTTACATTTTAGGTCAGGAAGATAGCCAAGCATGTTATATAATAGGAAGCAGCCTTGGTTAAGAATGATATGGCTGGGACATTTACCTGGCTTGGAGTCATCCAAGAAAACATTGCAGGATGTTAGACTGTGACTAGAACCTTAAATGAATGATTAGAATTTGGATGGCTTTAAGGGGTGAATGTAAGGAAGGAATGTCCTTCCAGGCTGAGATAGTACCATTGGTGAGGTCTAGGGGAAGAAATGGACATGATTGATGAGTCAGGTGAGAGTGGCTGGCAGGGAAGAGATAAAGTTAGAGTATTTTAGTGAAGAACCAAAGTCCTTGACTTAGACCAACCTTGATTTCAGTTCAGGAACTACCTTTTATGTCCTTGTAACTCTGTTTTCTTAGCTGCAGAATGGACAGAGTTATAGTGAAGATTAAATGGAAATACTGTCATCAAATGTTTCAGGTGTGTCTGACTGCAAAAAATATCTTTAATCATCACATTTAAACAACACCGAACAGGACCACCAAGTTACCATTTTTAATGAGAGAAATGCATAGGTAAAAGAGAAGCTAGGAATGATAACTGGACAGAATTAATGAATTAATGATGACTGGACAGGATTAGTCCTGTGCTTAGGAACTCTGTGACAATGACCTTTGGTGTCCTCCTCTCCAGACAGCTGCTCATGCCCACTTCTCCCTCTGTGCATTGTGATTCAACACATAAGCATTTTCCCTTTTATCTCCCCATTTGCTTGCTTATATTAGACATGGATTTGGATAGACCTGCATCTGTTGAGATGGCTAGCCAATAATAGAAGCCCCACAGGGACCAATGTGGTCTGGTTTCGGGAGTGGGTCTAATGAGTGAGGTCTAGGTCAGGAAGCTATTAGCTGCAGAGTCAGGGAATATATTCAGCTGTCATCACTTTTTAATTAAAAATAGTCTGGTGGCACTTGTATTCCACCAGTCTGTTATACATGGTTGAGTTCCACCCTTTCCCCTGCTCAGGGTCCATGCCACGAAATAGGACAAGTATTTTCTCCCTGGCCCAAGGTATTGGGCCTAACTCAGAGTCTGTGAGAAACTCAATCTTTAGGAAGAAGTAGGTACAGCACATCAGCTCTTCCTAACCCCTCCTTCAGGAATGGTAGGTCGGTAAGTATATTGATATCACAGAAATCTACACATGTTACAGATCAGAGCTTTTTCCTCCCTGGGGAGTGGTGTGTTCAGCACTGCCCATCACAGCACTGAAAGAGAGGTGGGGTATATTCTCAGGCAGTAATCATTGTAGATGACCATTGTAAGCCACAATTTCTAGATTCTAGATTTTGTGCTTCATTTCCACCACATTAAATCCACTTATTCATTGCTTAAATGGCATGGAAACTTGAGAGACAATATGGGATCATTTTAAGAGCACACTCAAGCTAGACCTTGCTTATTGTCATGTGGCTGTGACCTTGGCTGTTATGAGCCCTGGTTTTCTAATCTATAAAATGGGACTCACAATATAGTATTGACTATTTAAGGTCACTGTGAACATTCAGTGAAATCTTTCATATTAAGCATTTAGTATGACATGTGGCATGAAGCAATCATGGCACATATAGGCTGTTTCATTAGAATTTATAATTCTGGTTGCAGTACACAATAAAACATTGATCAGGTATAGGCTAGTCATGTTCTATCAAGCTGTCATGAATGTAGTAGTTTAATAAGGTCACTATTTGATAGTTATCTGAACCATGTAACTGTGAAGTATACTTATGGGTGCCACTACACTTAATTAAAATGTTTAATTTTTCTCTGGTGTTTTACATTTAAAGATACTGTACAAACAAAAACACAGCACAATCCCCATGCTCTTAAATTGGCATGATACACAAATTATATATTCAGCATCTTATAGCAATATGCAAATAAAACATCATCATATTTGCAGTTTCATCAACACAAAGCATTTATTTTTGTGCCTATTTTCCATAAGCACACCAGAACAAAACAATTTTGACACATATAGTTCCTACCCTTTTGATGTTTTAAAGGAAATAATAGTGAGATCTCTCTTAGGTAGTCAGACAGATAGAGGAGAGGGGGTGGTGACTGGTGAAGAAATAGGTATTCTGAAGGCAGAATAAAATTTTCTTGTACTGAGAACTAATTCAAAGAAATACAAAGTTATTTACCTGTAAGATAAGCTAGAATTTCACTTTAGGTGAGTGTGAGTTTGCCTCTTTGGAGACTGTTATTTATGGGCCAGTGATTAAATTTAGTTGCTTGTGTTCATTGATTTTAACTTGGTTTTCTTTGAAGTACAATTTTCTTTTTCAAAGTTAGCTTCACCAACCAGAGTGAAGGCCTGTGAAGCAGAGACCAGTGGCAAAGTTCACCCAACATATAACAGTCTGTTCTTAGAATGCCTCTGGTTTCATTGGTTCCAGAGGCAGCTCTAGAATCAGTGATTTTTCATGAGGCTCCTTGTAGGGTGAGTCTTCACATTCTCCAGATCAACATCCTTAGCTGACCTGCATTAGATTCACCTGGTGTAATTATTAAAAGGAGAATTTCTAGGCCAAAATCTCTTCCTGCAGATATGGTGGATGGGACATAGAAAGTTTCATTTATCAGGAAGCTCAAGTCATTGTTAGTCCAATCCACTACTCTAGAGCCTACTCTTTTAACATTTTTCACATCATTACCTCTGCTGCCGCTGCCTTAATTGGTACATAGAAACTTGCTTCTACCAGAGTCTCCTAGCATCCTCTTTATTATAGTTAAAATGAACAGAACAAAGCTCAGCTCTTACAGTGCCACGCCCTACACAAAATCCTGTAGTAGCTCCCTATTTTCTAGAGTATAACTTAGTCTCTTTACTAAGACAGAGCAGGCCCTAGCTGGCCTTCTTCTGCCTCATGCACTTAGCTGCCCTTGTGCACTCGTCACATTGATGAGCTTTTGCAATCACATTGAAGCTTTTGCAGTTCTCTAGGACATGCTGGGTTGGGTCACAACCCCAGGGCTTTGCGTGATCTGGCATCTGGTTTGAATGGACTCCCCTCACCCCACTCCTGCCTCTGTGCAAACACCTAGAGTTTTTAACACAAGTGCTCAAGAATGACCTCTTCGTGATGACTTTCCTAACCTAGACCCTGTTTTGTGCCTGCCTCCTCCTTCCAATCTGCATTTATATTGACGGTAGTGCTTATAACACACCACTGCTATGTTCACGGATGGCTGTCACCCCCCTGAAGGCACAGCCCATGTCTTCCTACCTTTGGTAACTCAAGAAACTTATTAACATTCTTTGGAATAAATGAATGAACCCATGAACTATACAGCAGGGAGCCTAAGTTTATGCCCAACTAAATTTACAGCTTGAGTTGGCTGCATCATCTTTCGTTTGATGATGTTTACCTTATCTAGAGTTTTGAAGATCACAAGCAAAATGAAGCAACTTTGAACCCATATATAAGTGAGCTCAATACAATTTGACTAATAAATACTAAAACTGGAAGTGGGAAGGGAGGTGGAAAAATTGGGTGATAGGAGTCGTACAGTGAAGGATAAGACTCTTCATGATAAACAATGCAATATATACACATACTGATGTAGAATGAAACACACCTGAAACACATGTAATCTTAGGATGCAATGTTGCTTCAATAAAAAATAGCATTAAGAATAAATGCAGTGAGGGCCTCCCTGGTGGCGCAGTGGGTTAAGCAACGCACTATGAAGCAAACCTCAGCCACTGCAGCACGAGTTCAATCCCTGCGGCCGGCCAGGGAGGGGACCCACATGGC
>JAGFMF010011443.1:5954314-6059236 GCA_019455555.1 Galemys pyrenaicus | reverse complement strand
TGCTCCCCTCAGCAGTGTACTTCTGTTGATCTGCCTGTTCTGCTCCCCACTCTGTCTGTGGTGAATCCTCTCACCCCCCACACCTCTGGCCTGTACCCCAGTGCTTGTATGAATAAATAAATAAATATTAAAAAAAGAATAAATGCAGTGAACTATAAATATTAAAATAAATAACCTAAAAAAGCTGACAAAATGTTTCTTCCCTCTAAGACAGGAAAATAAAGGAAGAATGAAATAAATCAAGCCAGTATCTTTGTTACATATATCTTAGAGTAAATTTGGGTAAATGAGCAATCTATGTGGTAAATGTAACTGTTCTTCCTGGAGAGTTATTTGACTTAACTAGTTGATATATTTTCCTAGCAAATGAAATCTGAAAACACTATCTTTGAGAACACTCACTTGCTACAAAGCCCTTCTCTTATTTAAACTTCATTTATTGCAGTTAATTTCTCATTTTTTCTTCTCTCTTTCTACAGTATTATTTAGGTATTTCATAGTTTAATTTCCAGTTTACACCTTAAAGATCAAAAGTAAGAAATTGAGGACATTCAATTGTTCTCATGTAAGGAAATTTTAAGAACCAGTGGCCCTTCTATGTTACTATTGAGAATGTAAATCAGATCAACCACTTTGGAAGACACTAGGTAATTTCTTAAAATGTTAAAAGGAAACTTAGTATAGTACATATCAATTTGACTCCCAGTATTTTACCAAAGAGAAATGAAAATACATATCCCCATAAAGATTTGTACAGGAGTGTTCACAGTAGCATTATTCATAGAAGCAGGAAACAACCCAAAAGCCCACGATCTGGTGAATGGATTAAGAAAATGGAACTACAACTTCTCTTGTAATCAGAGAAATGCAAATCAAAACCACTATGAGATACCCTCTCACACTAGTGAGAATGGCACATATAAAAAAAAGTAGCAACAACAAATGTTGGCAAGAATGTGGAGAAAAAGGAACTCTCTTACACTGCTGGTGAGAATGCAAGCTGGTCCAACCATTATGGAAAGCAGTATGGCAGTTCCTCAATCTACTAAACATAGAGCTACCATATGACCCAGCAATCCCACTCCTAGGAATATACCCAAAAGACACAAAAACACTGATTCAAAAGAATACCTGCATCCCTATGTTTATAGCAGCACTCTTTACAATAGGTAAGACCTGGAAACAACCTAAATGCCCCAAAACAGATGAGTGGATCGGGAAGCTGTGGTACTGATACACGATGGAATACTACTCAGCAATCAAAAATGAAAAACTAGACGCATTCATAGGAACATGGATGGAACTGGAAGGGATTATACTCAGTGAAGTAAGTCAGAAGGCAAAAGAAAAATACCAGATGGTTCCTCCCCTAGGAGGAATATAAGGGAACCAAATAAAGATCAAGGAAAGGAATAAGAACAATAATAATAATAATAATACCAATAAAGACACAGAAACCAAAAATGAAAAGACTGGGGACCCTTGGTAGGGAGGGAAGAGGGGGAGGGTTGAGGGCAGACGGGAGCACAGGGGACTGAGGTGATGGTGCACTGGTGATATGGTGATGGGGAATACATGGCGATTGCAATTGATGTTAAATATATATAAATTAAAAAAAAGAAAATGGAGCTATATACAAACATGGAAATACTATTCAACAATAAAAAGAATGCAAATACCAAGACATGTTACCACACAGATGAACCTCAAAATCACACCAAGTGAAAGGAGACACGCACAAAGGCATTCTAATTGTTTGACTCCATTTTTATGAAATGACTAGAAAAGGCAAGTCTGTAGACACAGAAAGCAGATTAGTGGTTGCTTGGGATGAGGGGTAGGAGCATAAACTGACTGCAAATAAGTTTCAGGAAATCTGAGGGGTGGAATGAAATATTTTCAAACTGATTGGTGGTGATAGTCATCTAGTTCTGTACACTTACAGATTCCCGTTGAATTGTATAGTTACAAAGAGTGAATGCTGTGATGTGTAAATCATACATGAATAGAATAAAAATGGTTGTAATTGTCACACGGTTATCTTCATATTTTTATACCAAAAACCTTTTCCATGTAATTTTTCAAAAGTTCCTAAATCACAGAAATCTAGACTTCAAGTTGGTTTCTCTTCTACAAGCCCCTGAGAGACCCTTTCCCTCTAAATCAATGGAGATATAGACTGTAAGTTTTTTTCTCCTTCAGACTAATTAAACTCTGATCACATCAGCTGTATTTGCAGTGCACCTGGTTAAGGCCATGATACTAATTAAATTCTTGAATGATTAGAAATGAAAATTATCAGGTGTGGTTCAGAAACGGTATTGCAACCTAGTTCCAGAACAGTAGAGGAGATGACCAGTCTCATCTCAGATAATGAACGTTCTTGAGTTTTACCTGAATCTAATTAGACACTACTAACTAGAAGTAACTAGGACTCACCTATTTCATGTGGGGCAACATTTCACTGCTCCAGGAACTCCCTTCCTAGGAGGAACGTGCCCATGTATCTAGGTTGTGCTGTTTGTGACAAAAGGGAAGGACCACCAAGCTTTGGACTTAAAACAGAACTGTGCTTAAATTCTCCCTCTACCGGCTATCAGATGGCTACTGATAGTTTGGCTGTCTTCATCAATAATATGGGATTTGATCATCTCAAAAATATGGGATCTGATTAAATGAAATTACTTATGTCCCTGGGACTAGCATATAAGGGACATTTAATAAATGGAGTCTACCTATGTTTATTGCAACACTTTTTACAATAGCCAAGATATGATAACACACCAATGCCCCAAGTAAATGAATGGATTTAAAATTTGTGATATATTTATACAATGGGGTGTTACTCAGTGATCAAAAAAGACAAACACATGCCATTTTTGGCATTGTGGATGGAACTGGAAGGAATTGTGCTGGCCAAAATTAGTCAGAAGGAAAAAGGTAAATACTGGATGGTCTCACTTATATGTAGACTATAGAGAAACTGAACAAAAGGTCAAGAAAAGATAAAAACTAGCAAGCTGACCATAGAACTGAGGCATACAGCAGAGAAGGAGTTGGGGAGGAGCAAAATATAGGAGGGATGAACACAGAGGAATTTGGTGATGATTCATGGGTGATATGGTGGTGGGAGAACTATGGAGACTACAGTGATGTAAGAAAATAATAAAAAATGGCATGTATTCATGTGAAAGCTTTGATAAGGTGAGGACTGTTGAGACTATTCATTCAACATGTTGAATGCCTTATTCATTTTTCCTTCAATTCAGGGAACATTTATTGAATCTTTGTTGTATTCCTCATAATATTCTTATATTTGGCACTTATCAATACATTGGAAAAGATAATATCAACACTAGCAAAGCCTACTCAGAAAATAACTATAAATATAATAACAAAATTTTATGATTTGTTATGAAGAAATATATCCTATGGGGGAAAAAACAACAACAGAAATGTAAAGGGACTCCTGAGTGATGAAAGTGGGGAAAGAATGGATAGTAATTTAGGCAGGAGAGGAAAGGACTTGTTGAGTGAAGCTTGGAGGTGTGGGAGCTTGCCATCACCACACAGATATCTGGGGAAGACCATGGGAGGCCGGGTCAATAGCCATTCGGAGATGCTCAAGTTTAATGTACCAGGAACTTTCAAGAAGTGTCTGGGAGTTCAGTTACCATGCCAGCATTCAGTTGAGAGTGGTAAACCAGTCAGAACTGAGCTCAAATTCTGCCTCTGTTAATTTCCAGTTGTGTGATCTTTGGCTAGTTGTTTAATTTCTCTGAGTTTATATACCTTCATTTGTAAAACTAGATTTTCATATCTGTTCCAAACATCATTCACCCCAATCATCTCTGATGCTAGAATTTAAGATTTTGCTTGAGCAGACTTGTAACTACTGTTTTATTTTTGTTTGGCTGTCATCCACTTCACTGCATATGGCGCCCTCTTTCCCTGAACTTGTTCCAATCCTCCATTATGGTTAGTGGGGCCGCTAGAAGATAGGATTGGTCGAAACAGAAGGGCCACTCTGGGCCGTGAAAACAAAGAGAAATAAACATGAATTTATTCACTCAGCCAGTGGTTAGTGAGCTTCTACTGTGTTCTAGGCACTTATTCCATGGAGAAGAGCAATGTGGAATGTGGCAAGGATTTTAAATACTGGGGGTGATAATACATTTTATCCTTGTAGGAATCTGTGTGTCAGTACACTGATGTGTGCATGTGTGTATACTTTTTCTCATAATTGACTACTCACCAAAGGTGACTCAGATGTGGATAGCACTTCTTCTGGTGAACTGTGGGTCAGAGATTAAGAGAACACTGCAAGGGCATGGTGGCTTCTTTATTTCAGCTTCTCAGATGTTCCTGGCTGGCTAGGAATGGTGTCTTGGAGGGAATGCTGAAATCAGTGGCCAAAGGTCTTGGTTCAACAAGTCTCCTCAAGTTTTAGCATGATGACTTGGGCTTTCATTGAACTCTTTTCAGTTTTATTTTTCTCATTTAAATATGGGAATAAAACCTCCACATGGCTGCTACCCAAATGTCAAAGATCAAATGCGTAAAGGCATTTGAAATCAGTTGATAAACTATAAAACTGAACATGAGGTAAGGTGCAGCTTCCTATTGAGGAAAAAGGCTGCTAGGAACTGGGGAATGGTCAATTCTCTGTTGTCAAAAGAGTGGTTTTGGCATTTCTCCACAGAGTAGACATTTGGTGCTAATTTATGTACATTAGTTAATTTTGTTTTGCTGGGGACTCAGATGCGGCTCCCTGATGGATGTGCCATCCATGACAGAATCAAACAGCCACATGGTTCAATACTGTGATCCTTCCAGCGATGGGACTGAAGGAGACAGCCTCTTGAGAGGCATAGGCTTGGCTGACAGTTTCAAAGTCAGCTGTTCAAGGAAACCCTGCTGAGACTTAGGAACTGGGATGAGTAGAAAAAAGCCCTTTTTTTTTTTTTCTTAAAAACTGTTAGATTCGTTTTCAACCCAGTTCTCTGCTCCTCTGTGTCATACATTCTAGGCATTTTGGAGTATAGTCACCCAGTGGTAACTGTGAGTCCTGTAGGCCTCTTTCTAAGCTCTGAAGCCATCTGGGTTAGCTGAGAGTGAGAAGGATGAAGTAGCACCTTTTTCATTATGAACAAAGAACTTTTAAGAACCAAACTTAAGGCAAGTTCTTGGAGATCAGAGGATGATTCAGAAGACAGCCACGTGCTCTGGAATATCGTGTGTCTGGTGATAGCATAAATTGAGGGTAGCTAGGAAGACTCTAATCTTAAGCATTACTGAGCCTCATCAAGGACATGGCCTGCTACCCATAGCTTCCCATGTGCACCGTTGATGTAGCGGTCTCACTCACAACACTGTAAGCTGCTCCTAAAGAGGACCAAGCTTTTTGATCATTTCTAGCTCTGGTGCTCACGAGTGCTTGGCCTGTCACAGTTGTCCAGTCTGTGTGTTTGAACGGAATGGTTATCCTTTTCTACAAACAAGGCTGGCTAGGCAAGGAGCGTGATCCCTGCTCTTTTTTCCATGGGAAACCTTCATGTTCCATAATCCTTAATGTTTGGAGAAGATCTTCATTTGGCTCCAAGATAAAAATTCTCACTTCTTTGATACCTGTCCATGTAGATGATGCTTGCTGAGGACTCAGCTGGACCTCCATGCTGGGTGTGCCATCCTTACAGAATCATGGTTCTTCTTTGGGGTGGCACTGAAGGAGACAGCCTCCTCTCACCATGAAGCAAGTTAGCTGTAATCACTTTCTTAGAAGACAGAGCTTTCAGGGTCACATGGGGTGGCTGTTATGGTCTACAGGTATTTGTGAGATATGGTTTGTTGTAAATTTCTTGGAGAGGCAAAATATGTGAAAGCAGGTTTGATAACTATTCCAAAATGTTCAGTTCTATTTGAATCTTCATCATATGACTGTGGCTGTAAATTTCCTGTCTTCTATAGTGATTTGGGTATATGAAACTCTATGAATAGCCCCTGCCACTGGGATGACCTGGCGAGGCTACATTCAATTCTCCCTGATCTTTCTGTTAAAATGTCCTGGTATTAGTTTGTTTATTTATTTTTCCCATTTTGGCTTGTTTATCATCAGTGATGTTCTTTGCTTTGCCTGCATTATAAAATCCTCATTCTTTTCTGATTTAATTTGTTCTTATATTTTCCCCAATACCTTGGAAGCATTTGTAATTTTAAATCTTTACCTTTTAAAATCAGTTCTTTGGCATCTCTGACTAGAAAATGGTTTGTTTTACTGTGTTCTTTTATATAGCATTCATATCAAATAGCTTTCATAACAGTTTTTAATTTTTAAATTACTAATAAAATATAATTAATCTTATCACTGAGTCTCAAATATACTCTCCCAAGTTCTTCCCCACTTATCCCAGGTATCTTACTTGTTAAAATTTCCTGTGCATTTTATGACCTAAAAAAAGGTAGAGCAATGGTTCTCTAAATTATCTTTGGTGCAAATTTTTCACCAGGCAGAGTATATATAAGTGGAAAGAATGTTAATGTTGGTGGAAGGCACTTGTTAGAGGAATCTAAGATGCTGCTACTTTTGATTTTAAAGTTCTGTTTGCTAAGAGTGATATGGTGTTTCACAGTGATGGACCCTGTCTGATGGATTGATTTTGTTTCTGCAGAGTCATACCTTCCCACCTGGATCTCTCGTGCTTTTTTGAGGAGAGAAGCGGTTGAAAGAGGCAGCAGGACCTGAAAAGGTAAATACCACTACCTCCAGCCTGCCATACTTTGAAATGAAACATGGTGTTAACAGATTTTATCATACACTTCATGCAATTTATCAAACCACATTTAAGTGAAATGTTAGTGATAACCCTCCTGTTTGAAAATAATTGAGCAAGTGTTTTTATATTTGATGAAAACACTTCAGCTTCACTTCCATTGATTAAATATGCCTAGTATAGAAAGGAAAAAGTGGAGTTGACATTGAACTCTTCTAGCAAGTCGCAAGTCTATGATGAGAGGTGGCTCTTGTTCCTCTTACAGTGCTGGAGTGAGAGTGACTATGCAGAAAATATTCCTGCAGTTTTGAATGCCCTGGGGCAGGGAGCTGGGAGACAAGGTATGAACTCAGGAATTAGATCACCCCAACTTTAGCTAATAAAAATTTTATTTGGGATACACTTACATTAAGATTTTCTGTATCTAAATCTGAATTTCATTGGGCATCCTACTTTTATGTCTATTTACAATACTATATAAGTTTTAGTTGTACAGCTTCACACATTTAAAAATGTGTGTTACCTGCCTTTAATGAGGCATCCCTCAAAGCAATAAAAATGAGAGAGATGATAAACCTCTGGGACTATATGAAGTTAAAAAGCAAAAAAAAAGTTAAAAAAAAAAGTACAGCAAAAGAAACACTAACCAAAATGAAGAGACACCCCACCAACTGGGAAAACATCTTTGCAGTACACTCAATTGACAAAGGTCTGATCACTAAGATATACAAAGAACTCACAAGATTCAAGAAGAACAAAGTAAACAACCCAGTCAAAAAACTGGGCAGAAGACCTTAAAAGACACTTCTCCAAAGAAGACATGCAAAAGGCTAACAGGCACATGAGAAAATGCTTAACATCCCTCATAATCAGGGAAATGCAAATTAAAACCACATTGAGATACCACTTTACACCAGTAAGAATGGCACATATCAAAAAAACCAACAACGACAAAGGTTGGCAAGGATGTAGAGAAGAAAGGAACTCTACTACATTGCTGGTGGGAATGCAAGTTAATCCAACCACTGTGGAAAGCTGTACAGAGGTTCCTAAGTCTACTAAAAATAGAGCTACCATATGACCCAGTAATACCACTCCTAGGGATCTACCAAAAGGACACAAAAACAGTTTCCAAAGAGTACCTGTACCCCTATGTTTATTGCAGCACTATTTATAATTGGTAAGACCTGGAAACAATCCAAATGCTCAAAAGTAGATGACTGGATCAAGAAGATGTGGTACATATACACGATGGAATACTATTCAGCAATTAAAAAAGATAAACTAGAGACATTTGTAGAAACATGAGGGTTAGGGGGGAGGGATCAAGTTGAGGGGAGAAAGATTACAAGGGACAGGGGTGACGATTCACTGGGGAAAAGGTGGTGGGAACTCCATGGCGACTACAGTTGATATCAAATATGTATAAATAAATTAATAAAACAAATAAATTAAATAAAAATGTGTTACCATACCACACTCACCACCAAACACCAGTAATCCTCTCCAATAGTCCATTGTGTCCCCTCCCCACTTTGCTTCCTACCTTCCCTTCCCTACCCTCCTCTACTGATTGCTTCTGTTCTGCAGTAAGATTTCAAGGGTTTGCTTTGGTATATTTTTGTCTGTTCCTTTGATTTGTTTTTATATTCCACCTAGAAGTAAAATCATCTGATATTAGCCTTTCTCTTGATCTACTTTTCTTAGTGTAGTCTCTCCAGTTCCATCCATGCTGATTGCAAACATTCATCTTTTTAATGACTGAATAGTATTCCTGTGTGTGTGTACCACATCTTATTGTAGGAAACTTAGGTTGCTTTGGGAATTCTGTTTTTATTTGGGAACCCTATTTAAAATGGGTTGAGGAGAGGGAAAAAGAATCTGGGGAAACATTGAGAAACAGAGAAAAGGAGCCTACAAAATATGAATAAATATATGGTTGACAGATGAAGACAATAATTGCTATGTTGTATATTTGGAATAATCCTATTTGTTTGGAATAGGAAGTCAAAAAACAAGCTGGGACAAGGTACTGATCAGAGAGTGGGGGCATCAAATGAGATCAGAACTGAGTCTTAAGGAAAACTAGAAATGAAAAGATGGTGGGGTTTGAAGAAGGACATTCCAGGTAGAACAGAACATGTTCAGAGACACGAGAGGTAAAATAACTCCAGGATCCTTCTCCATGAAGCCTTTCTGGGTCCAGCCAGAGAGACATCCTTCCTTCCTCTGTGCTTTCATAGCCCTTTGATGGAACCTCTGTCACCTTACTCTTGTAATTTCTGTTATTGAGACATCTGTGATATGGCTCCCTCAAATTGGAGGAGGCAGGCTTGGGGACACACCCGAGACACATGTATTGTCCTAGTTGAGCAGTAACCCCAGCAAAGGATCTAGTTGAACAGGCTCTGCTTTTGGCAAAAGATTGAGAACAAACGCAACAAATATATCAACAATTTCTCAAGCAGTGAGGAGATTTTGCCTATGTAGATATATGTTCTTAAGTAAATACCCAGAACTGATTTATATAACCACAGACCTTAAGTATCTAGGACGGTTTCCCCTGAGAGAAGTAACAACAGGAAAGTAAACCCGATAGAAAAATAAGTAAAATTCCTTGCATTCCCCAAGATTTATCCTCAGGCAACCCTCACTGCTTAAGTGTATGAGGTAAATTCTCTACTGCAAGTCTCAGCAGTCTACTGCTTTTGAATGTTATCTTTCGGAGGAAAGAGCTTGTCCTCTATCTCGTGTGTGATACTTTATCCCATGCTTGGAGTCCTCTCCAGTTAAAGTTTTTCAACTTATGTGCTGTGCAAATAGATAAGTGCCCTTGGGGGCACAGAAGCTGAGGAGCCCTGGGTATGTATGGGAAGGGAACTTTCTTGCTTCCCTCTTTCCCTAGTTGGTAGGCTTTGCAGGCATATGTCACAGAGATTAAAAAAATAATAATAATCAAGAAGGTGGCTTCATCTAGTAGCTTTAAAATGTTATAAATTTTCTTTGTTGTTGTTTAAAATCTGCTCTCAGTACTTTACCAAGAGTAAGTGGCATTTTTGTTGTGACTATCTTTGTTCTGTTGGTGGGTGGTGTGGGGGAAGGTTATTTGGGGAATTATTTAAGGGTTCAGAATGGTTTGAGCCATTCAGTCCTGGGAGCGTTTATCTTGGCCCTGAAGTTAATGTCGTATATTGTTTTTCTCTTCCTTTTTCTTGCACATTTCCTCAAAGGGCTGGCCTTCCAAGGATTTTACTTAGACCTCAGAGAACCTATCTTTTCTATATCTGAAAATACCCATATTGGGCTCTTTTCTCTGACCAGGCAATTTTCCTTTTGGGGCACAGCACGAAAGCCTGGTCTCCTTGGCTTTTCTTGGACCTAGTGCGTGTATTTTGGGTGGAATGAATACCACATTTTCTTGCCCACCCCACTCAGGGTTGGTTTGTGCTCTCTTGCGCCACCTGCTGTTACCAGCGTCAAGCGCAGTCTTCCCAAGTCATTCCCAGTAGGAGCCACAGCCAGTTCAGACCAAGCAGATGTTATTTAGACTGCCAGAACCCTGTCCTGGTCTTATCTATGCTGCCTCCACTGGCTCACTAGATCAGACTCCCAAATGTCCCCAGATGACTTGCCTCCAGTCACGCAGACCCTGAGCTCCTTGGCCAAAAGGAGGGAGCCAGCCCTTTTGGGAGTTGGTGACCAGCAATTCCTGCCAAGTTTCTGAATATGTGGTCGGTGGGGCCAACTTCTGCCTAGCGGTGAGCATGCAAATGAATTTCTTTCACAGTGTCAACATACCCATGGCAGTTGTCCTATAAACAGCTCTCCATTATGCTTCCAACATGTTCCCTGGTCAGGCCACTTAGTTTGCTCCCAAATTGCTCAGGTACTGAAAACTGATTTTTTTTTAAGCACGCTGGTCATTTCTACACTAAGACAAAAAGTGGTGAGTCTAACCAAGGGATCACAAAGAAAGTAGAGTGCTGCTTCTTATTAGTGAACTTAGATACGCTCATTGTTCTTCATTCAAAGTTAAAGATCATTTATTAGTGGGTATTTGTGCAGTTTGTTTATTCTCCATCGCTCATGATCTGAGACATAGTAGGCACTTCGCAAAAGCTAATTGAAATGAACAGATGCTTTTTTGGTCATAACCTTTCTTAGAAGTCTTTTTTTCTTTATCTGTTAAATGTGAACACTCTTAGATCTGAGATTCTGACAGTTCATTCCTGACTTAAGGACTCCCTCTCTCCCAAGTAGACTGACTTGGTAGAAAGAAATAATGAGTGATCCTAGCAATTTCTGCTTTTGCTCTGATATAAGTGAAGATGATAACCAGCTGTTATCTTCTGTTGGTAGAAAATGTAGCAGTGTATATATCAGGAGACAGGTGGGTAGATATGAGATAGAACTTCCTGAAGGCAAAGAGGCCAGGATATTCTTATAAAACACAAGTCGGGGTTTATGCTGGCGAATGTTCTTTTTAGAACAGTTGATACTGTTCTAGATATAGTTGGTACTAGAACGATAGATAGATAGATACACATCTGTTCCGTTCCATGAACGTTTACTAAGCTACTCTGTTGTTCCAGCACTGACTTTGTGGGAGATGCTAGGACCAAACAGATTAATAAAGTACGGTACTTGACCACAGAGAGAACTGAGATAAATGATTTCCATATAATTTCCTAAGGACTGAGAAAGCTGTGTTGTAGGAACATGGTGAAGGGTCACTGATGAAAGCTGTGTCATTGGGGAAGGCTTCCTGGAGGAAGTGATGCTTGTGCTGACTGTTACCATTGGATGAGATAGCTAGCTGAATAAATATAGTCAGTGCATTCTAGGAACGTCGAACAGCCAGATTCATTGATGTGGAAACTCTTTCGAACATAGAAAATCCTTTAGCCCTTCTGAGTTGAGTCATCTGGGAAATGCCCTTGTCCCATAGGAAACTGTCTTACATTCTTGGCTGCAAAAAGGGGCTGAGTTCTCTGTGGCATGTTTGCCTTGTCACCTTATTGGGATAGTCTTTTGGAGATTTAGGAGGGGAGAGGTAAAGGAGGGGATCTTATTGTCTTCTGCTTTCAAGAGTCATGGTCTTTTAAGCAGCTCCAGCATCAGGGTCCTGCAGGCCAAGCACATCCTTGGGGCATCGGATCACATTTATTTGGAGGAGGCGAGCTCTATGGAGTCCTTGACCAGATGTTCTCCATGAGATGCAGAAGGGGTCATCCGGAGTGTGCTGTGAGCTCAGAGACAGTAAACAGGCTGCTACCTGGAAATTCACAGAGCAGCTCCTCTCTGAATTCCGCAGGTTATTTTACCAGGTCCCATAGTAGAGATGGGAGAATTGAGGCTGAAGAATATGGAACTGCTTCCTAGGTCCTGGGTCATTAACTGGTGACTGCTATACATTAACTGAGCCTCTTGTTTCTTACTTCTGTGCTGCAGCTAGCACCTCCCCAGGATGGGAACCTCTGAGGGGCATTCTTCCCAGAAAGAAGCGCTTTTGAAATGACAGGCCAGTTAGCAATGGGCAGTTTCCCCTGGAGACCCTGTGTATGGACTGGCATCATAGGGGTGGGCGCTCCCAGCCTCTTCCAGGAAGGTTGTTCGATCCCAGCCATGGCAGCTGGTGTCCTCCCTGCCCTGGACCACCATCAGAGAAAGGAATCAAAGGGAAAACAAAGAGTGCGGGTGCAGACCTGAGTCCTCCACGCCCACTGGCCCGAGGCAGGCCCCCGCGGGGCTGGTGCCAGGCGCTGTGCTGCTTCTCCGCCCCCTTCCTGGGCCCCTGGGCTCATCTGCTTGCTTTCAGAACTCCAGCCATCCTGAATGGGTCTTTGTGTGTGCCCCAGGAGCTGGCTCAGAAGGGCCCTGATCGAAATGCTGGACAGAGCTGTCTCTTCTGGATCCAGGCACAGCTCGGCGCCGTGCCCATCTTGCAGGAGGCAGGCCTTTCTTGTGCCACCGCTTCACCCTGTCGGGGAGATGCTGGGACCTGGGTGAATGGGAGAAATGCTCTGCACCCCTGCCTGGCGGGGTTATCGAGGGGACCCAAGAGACAACAGGGCTGTGGTCATGTTCCTGAGCTCTTCCGCCCACTCCTCTTTGTTGTTTTGGCCCTGGAAATGAGTGTGGTCATCTTCATACCAAGAGGCACAGCTGAAGAGTCACTCCTTATGTTCTGGGCGTTGTTCTAAGGGTTTTATCCCATCTAATTAAACCTTCTCAAGTAGCCCGGGAGACGAATCTTCTTATCTCCATTTTATAGGTAGAGAGACCGAGGTTGGAGATACTAAGCAAATTGTCCCTGGTCACTGGACATGAGGATGGGTCTCTGCCTTTGCCTCCTCTTCCTTGCTTTCTAGATTTCTCTTACCAGACATGGAAGTCCTGAGGCCATTTGTATGCATGTCAGCATGTTGGAGGTTGCTGGTGGACTCGGGGACCCCAAAGGAGGCAAATCCTGGTTGTGGCAAAATGCAGAGTCTCCGTGCCACCTGAGTCCCATTCTGATTACTCCTTTGTGCCTCAGAAAAATCAAGAGTATCATGTGTTTTGTTTTCAGGTAGAAGAAACTGTAGATAGATACAAAAAAATTAAGATACAGTGATGTTCTGAAAATTTTTCTAAAAAGCCTTACCCTCACCCACAGAAAAAATTGGGTTTGTGATAATAGCATCCCTAGCCACATCTGGCCTCTCTTAATGGATGGCAGGGCTGATACTGAGAAGTATCTACAGCTCTCATAGGGAGAAAAGCTCACGGATCCTTTCAGGGGACAGACACCTTAATCATGACTTTCAGAGTAGTTCTGCTGGCTGGGCCAAACAGCCTGAAGGAAAGGGCAATGAGATTTTCTCTCTTTGCAAAGAGGCTTTGAAATTCTGTGGTAAAGCAAACACACAAAACAGCAGGAGATCTGCAGGTTAGATCTTAAGAGGAACTTCCTAACTATTTCATGTGAGGAGATCATCAGGCAAAATTATATTTTGTCCTCCATGATTTGTTAATTTTATTTTTTCTTTTGAGAGAGAACTCAGCTTTTTGCCTTTCTAGGCTCTCGTCTGTATAGGCTGTACCACCTCTGGGTTAGAGGGATAACCATCGACTGTCATAGGCCTTATGCAGGGGACATTCCTGTGTATCCATCTTTCACCATGACAAGAAATGCGCTCAGTGTGGAATCCTCAGAGTTGTGCATGCTGTGGCCTGCCCCGCCCCACACCGTGAAGCGAGACTGTCCCCTCCCAACTACTACTGCATTCAGCCCCAGAAACAGCAGTGCGGCAGTGACACATAAAGTGAATGAGTACCTTTTTCTATGCATGTTTCTCCCAGTGACTTTCTACAATTTTGATGTATCTCTCTGATAAAAGGACTCTTTTCCTCTAGCTTCTTTCTCCTAAAGCCATCGCTATCATTGTGGATTAGTATTACATTCTAATTGTGACATATAATAAATTCTGATGCTTTATAAACTGAAGCATCGGTCTGGCAGACATCCCATCACACTCAGGACAACAGCATGTAGATGATGAAAGTCTAGCATGTGGGGTGCCCATCGGACCAGAGTCATAAATACTCATGAGCTCATCCTTCGGCTCCAGTCCTCCGACATACTGTCATTCTTTGCTGTTTTTCTTGGGAGTCGCTTGTTTCTTTTGATTTGCTTTACTGGTCTCTTTTCTGAGAGTGGAGCTTACTATTTAAACAAATAATAGTTAAAGATAGCAGAATCCAAGTGCCTGAGTGATAAATTCAGGGTAGACATTGAAAAGGAATTTTTGATGGTAACAGGAAGGATAGAGGCTTTGGGAAGGCTAGACTAAGAGTCATATGAAAATAGACTATAGTGGATAGACATGTGTATTGGAAAGTTGAGTGGGATGCTTCAGTGCAAGTCCAGTGGAGGAATAATGAGAACTTCACCAAGCATAATTATAGTAGTAAAATATAATGAAAGAAAAGGACTAATTCTAGAAGTACAGTGGGCAAAGAATGGACAGAGCTTGGCAACCAAGTGGCTATGAAGGAGGGGCAGGGCTGAGGAAGGAACTAACTATGACACAGTCTCTATCAGATTTCCTCAGGGAGCAATTGGGCATTTGGCCAATGGCCAGTGGGGATAACTGAACTTTCTGCTCCTTTCTTGATGACAAACAAGGAAGGAGCAACAGTAGCTTGTTAGTTGTGTAAACTTGCCCCCCTTACCTATCATTATGGGTGGAATGTGGCCTTGATACATAAGGCACAGTCAGCAATGGGGTGGTGGACATAGGTTTGTATTTCCATGAGGGGTGATGCTGTCACATGGACTCTGAATGCTCTGTCCCAGCATTTCATGGTGGCATATCTAACACTTGAGTCATTTTTACTGAGTGGGGCTTTCTGTCCACAGAAGTGGGGAGAATTGTGCAAAGAATTGAGGGGAAAAAATATAACAGAGATTTAAGTGGCCGTATCCTGATGACCAATAGTACCGGGAGACTTTTGGTATTTTAAATTACTTCCGCCTTTACTCTTCTTGTCACCATTTTCCTACTCGTAAATTCAATTTCTGCTCATAAATCCTGCTCATAAAATCTTACCAGATTTCCTTGGTTTTAACAATGAAATGGAAAATGACTTGCAATTAGATTCTGTATATATTGCTGCCATGCCATCTGAAGACAGCAGGCATTGGGAAGGAAAGAGTAGTGCAAATGGCATCCTTTTGGCCACCAGGATAAAGGATTTTAGTTTGGAACCAGTGGGATTGTTTCATTGGGGTTCCCCTGTGCGGACATTCTTTTATGCTGACTCTAGGACAAAAAAGACTATTCTTTCAGAAAGCCAAGTCCAGATGACTAAAACTGTTTCTTAATAAAAAAGACCCTGGTGGTTTCTTCTTATGATCCAGATTGGTCTCTGGCCAAAGACCAATGAAATCCCCCAAAGATGAGTAGCTCTTTTGGGTTCAGCTCTATTTTCAACTAAAGACAAGAAATTTGACTCCTTATACAAATTTTGGTTCTCGCATTGAAGGGTTCTTTTAGCCCAAGATGTCTTTTGTTTTCTTGGTTGGAAATGCTAGTATCTACTCTTCATGAAATAATCTAGGAAAACAAGGCATCCCTGTAGTTAAGTTGGGAAACTTAAGTTGTAGATTTTCCTTGGTTTATGAGAATAAGTTCAAAATTTCCTTTTCAAGGCACTCTGTCCCTGATCTGAAGAATAACTTTGGAATGTGGACAGGCAATACTGTTGCCTTAGTTAGCCATGAATGAATACCTTCAACTGAGGACACCCATCTAAGATAGCTGTAGTTGTGGCAAAGCTGTCTGGCTTATTTTATAGACAGTCCTCAGAAGCAGCTAGTTCTCAATGGTCTGCACATATGTCACATTCTTTGTGAATTATTCATGGGTGATTTTTAACTTCAAACTTGCTGTGCCACTGTTTGATATGTTCCATTAAGATACCCTTCAGATGCATGCACTCCTGTGTACATTGCAGCACTATTTATAATAACCAAGTTATAGAAACAATTTAAGTGCCCAGGGACAGATAAGTAGATATGGAATATAGACAATAGAATACTACTAAGCTATAAAAAAGATGGAATCTTGCCACTTGTGACAACTTGGATGAAAATGGAAGGAATTATGCTAAGCAAAATAAGTCATAAGGAGACAAATAATTGATGGTGTCACTTATATGTGGAATATAGAGAAACAAACAAAACAGAACAAAATCAAACCAAGAGCAAACCCTAGAAGTCTAAGGATAGAATTAAGGTTACAGGGGAGAAGGGAGAGGGAAGAGAGCAAAGTGTGGAGAGGGGGTGGTCAGTGGACTAAGGAATTTGTGTTCCTTGGTGGTAGGTATGGTGTGGTGAGATATGCAAGTGAGGGGGTATTATCCTTTACCCCTAAATCATACACAGGGCTGTAAACCAGTGTTACCTAGACACAGAAAAGACAGCCCTCAATATCTTCCCCTTGGCCAGGGATACCTAGGGGCTATTGCACACTCTGATTATCAGTACAATAGAAAATAAGTGGGGAGAAATCTCACTGGAAAATGATCACATAATAACTTTCAAATTAGAGAAGACCAACAATGGAGTTATCACTTGTGGAACTGGATTATTGCTGATTATCCCTCAATGATTATCATTTTTTTTATTGAACATTTTTATTTTCTTACATAGTTATTCATTTCTGTACTTTATTTCTCTCCTCAAGTGTTGTCCCCATAAATCTCCCATCACCACATCAGAGCAATGGTTATTAAAAATCAAGTCCTCTATATACTGACTTCCTCTTCCTCCCCAAAGCAGAATACATATGAGTGTGGTTGCATTGTTGAACCCAATAGAATTTCAGGAATGAAAGTGGATATTGACACATATAAATTCTTCTGCTAACTTGAGATCCCATGGAGCTTGCACTAAAAGCTTCTCTAGCCCTTTGTCAAATAGTATTCAAAGGAACTGATTCTGAGCCATCTTGCCCATTCTCTTAAACAGGATGAATCAAGCAATGGAAAACCAAAGTGAAAATTAGTTGTGCCTCACTCCCTCTTTGGTAAAAGCATCCCATAACTACTCCACCTTAAAAGGAGAATATCTACTTTTTTGTGTGTAGAGACTATACAATGTAGGCCCCCTGCTCTTTTCAGGGAGGGACTGTAAGCAGATCCATGTAAAAACCATTCAGCTCAGCAGTTTTAGGACTTGTAATTGGCCTGCCCTAAAAGAATTCAGCAAGCTGTACCTGTGCCAAGAAAAATACAAATCCTTCCCTGAAACAGGCATGTAGGGTGGATGAGAGAAGCTGAACTCATCTACAAAAACAAGAAGAAAAGCAAGGCAGATAGAATATTCTGGAAATTTGAAAGGGAACATTTTCTCATGGGTGGAGGGAGGTCACATCAACTGAACTGTTCATATGAGGCAGGGTGAGTAAAGACTTCAGGGGAGGCCCTTGGGTAGGAGGCTTCCTTCTTCTACCTCATTGTGTCCCTGAGAAGTAAGACCAGTCTCCTTGCCCAAGTTGACTCCCCACCAGTTGCCCCAGTCCTCTTGTGAACTCAGCATCTTCCACCTTACTCCGGATACTGGGAGTAACTGGAGATACTCTCTGACATCCTCAGGACTAGAAAAAAACTTATTGACTGACTATTCCTAACTCTATGATGTCTCACATCCCTTTAGTAACACTAGTTTGGTTGCCTGTTATTTTCCCCATGCACCGTATAATTCTTTGCAGTACTGTATTATACTTGGTGGGCCCTTTCCACTCCCCCATTACTCCTGACCACCATGAGGGTAAGCTTAGTGGTCCCAACTAATCCTAGTGCTTACTAAGGTCCTTGACCCATTAATAGTTCCAAATAATGAACACGTTAATTCAGAGCACTATGGACATTTTCTAGTACCATTTTCTTTTAACATTTTGATTTCTATCATATATATTTGAGCATATAGGAGATACTAAGTCAACACTTGGCTGATTGAGATTTTTCTGATGAATTGATTGTCTTATAGCCAGGAATGTACTCTTGAATGTCTTTTCTTGGGAAGAGAGCTGGCAAAAGTATTGGAGAAATTAAGTTTCATTGTACTCTGAAGGTCTTTCAATGCCTTGTCTCTTCCTTCTTATGCAGCATTATCCTTATTCTTACCTCTAACCATCTCTTGAGACCCAGTGATGGTTTTGAGTCCCATGTATCTTGAGCCTCCATGTAGATTCTCACTTTAAATTTCCTTTACTGAGCACATGTTTCTCCTTTTTCCTTCATCTCTAACCTCTGTGTCTTTCCCCTGCTTGGATGAAGCCCTTTGTCCCCCTCTATTCAATTGGAGGTCAATTATTTAATGCTCTATTTCTCTGGACTTCCATGCCAGCTTTCCACTCTTTTTACAATTCTGCCCAAGTCATATCATACAAATAAATTCAAACACCTACCAGCACTGCTCAAAGCACTGTGGTGTCTCTTTCTTCCTTATTGGCCATCTTCATCTTATTTGTCTCGCTCCTATTTTATCACCTGCCCAAGGTGCATTGGAAGGCTTATACATATCTACAAAAGATAGCATAAAGGGCAACAATGTCACTTATGCTGTTTAACAGTATCGTGTCACAAGTAGTGGCTACTCAACTGGAGGTGGTATAATAACAATTTACTATAATTCTGACTTTTAAAATTCCTGATTAATTTTAGGCACTGTCCTTACACTCTAACATAGTGCATACTGAAGTTACCATTTTTTCTTTTTCTTTGTTTCCATATCTTGCTGGTGCAGTTTATATGTGTATATTTTGCTTATTCTTCCATGAGAATGGCCTATGATGAAATTGAGTTTGGAGGCAGCATTTAGAGATCAAGCATTATTCAATTAAATCATATTATTATGACAGAAATTCAGACCTGAGGTGTGGAGGTGTTTGACAAGATGGCTTCCAACTCTGTATTTTAAAACCTAAGATTCTCCTTCAGTTAATTAGATTCTAAGAATTTTGTTTTTTCCTTTGTGTTTTCTGGTAGACTAAAGGAGATGTATAAATATTGAAATTACCTGAGATAGTAAAATAGATACTCTGTTCAAGAGAAAGAGAAGAAAGGACAAGAAACATTCTGGATTTTGGTAATCATTGACTCTATCAGACCATGAGATCCTATGAATTGAACTAGCAGAATGTTTTTCTTCCAGTGCATCAAAAAGCATTCTCTCAAGTGTCTCCCTATTGGTTTCATTCTTTTTTTTTTTTTTTAAGATTTTCTTTTTTTTAATATATACAAGAGCAGGGGTACAGGCCAGAGGCACAGGAGGTAAAAGGATTCACCAGAGACAGAGTGAGGAACAGAACAGGCAGGAGTTAAGGAGTTAATATACTGTCTGTGAGCATTTCATATGGTACTTTCGGTCCATTTTCTCCTTTTGGACTCCAGAGTGTTCATTTATTGAAAGACTAAGAGCAAGAGGGATTTCCAAGGGTTATTTCCTCCCAGCGGGTCTTTGTGCTTGAGCCCTCTCCTTTACCAAAGAACTTCGGATGACTGGCCCTCCTAACCTTCTCCAGACAGGAAGTGACCTTTCTAATTCTGAATTGAACTAGCAGAATGTTTTTTTTCTAGTGTGTCAAAAAGCATTCTTTCAAGTGTCTCCCTATTTGTTTCATTCTTTTTTTTTTTAATATTTTCTTTTTTTTTTTTAATGCATATAAGAGCAGGGGTACAGGCCAGAGGCATAGGAGGTGAGAGGATTCACCAGAGACAGAGTGGGGAGCAGAACAGGCAGATGGATTGAAATACGCTGCTGAGGGGAGAAGTGGTCGAAACAGGAGAGGTCTGCTGCGCCATGTGGGTCCCCTCCCTGGCCGGGAATCAAACTTGTGCTGCAGCTGCTTCACAGTGCAGTGCTCAACCCGCTGAGCCACCAGGGAGGCCCCCTATTGGTTTCACTCTATTCTCTGAAGCCTGGTAGGGCAAATTCCATCCCTTTCCTACCTGAGAAACTTTGGATATTTAAAACAGTAATTATTTCCTATATGGAGTTTTATCTTTGTCTGTCAACACCTTCCGAGCTTACCAATTCTTCACTTGTGCTTTCCAGTCTGTCCTATACTGTATTGACTGTTCCAGGTTGCCCGGAGGCAGTTGGGATGCTGCGCTTAGTCCGTAGGGGACAAGACTCTTCTTCCGGGACATTTACATTCCTGTTTGTCAGCCTCTAGCCTAGGGTCCTGCACATGTGCCACACTTCCTGATGCTTTCTCCTTGAGAAATATGTCTGGATTTATATTCCATCCTTCAGAGAGGTCCTACCACTGAAAGCCCATGTGTATGGAGGAAGTGGGAGTCTACGAAGGAAGCGTCTTTGGTAGAAGGCTTCCTCCTTCTATCTCATTATTTCCACAAAGAAATGCTAGTCTTGCCTAGAATGACTCTCCAGTAGTTGCCATAGTCCTTCAAAGACTCCCCAAAATGAGAACTGGAAAATCCCCCCAAAGGGAATCATGTGTATTAGCAACTTTCCTTGAGTTCTCCAATTCCTTGTTGTGCTTTATTTGACTAGACTCATAACAGGTTTTAAGTGTCTTCAGCGCAAGCTGCCCTTTTCATATTCGTCCTAGAATCCAATGTAGGTCTGAGAAATGGTCCATGCACAGTACTAGAATAATGATTTGACTTGTCATCATAATCGTTGTCCTCATTTTCATGGGGAATGGCTCTTTTCACTGAAGGCTGGTTTTTGCTATTTGTTCATTTAGTTTTTATTCCTGTTGTTTTGTATTTCCTATAGAAAAAATTCTTGTGATTTTTAATAAATGGAGTTTTATGATTTTACTGCAAGTTCAGTCTTCCCATGTGGTTCAATACAAAGCTGCTGCATCATTAGGGAGATGGTGGAAGTATTGCAGGTCAGCGAGAACTGACACTTGCTTTGCTGAAGTTAACGTGAGTGTTTTATGCTGAATCCTGGACCTGAATTCACTTTCAGAATAGTCAGCTGAGTCGCTGAAGCCGTGTGAGGAGGTAATTACGACCTCAAGGTTTAAATAGACTTAGGTTTGATTCTGATCTTTGCCATTTATTTTAAGATCAACTAACCGCTCTGACCTTAGTCTCTTTATCCATAAAATAGAGTTAAGCTAACTTTGCATACACGATCTTAGAACCAAAATTGGTGAAATGAAATAACACATGTTGGGCCATCCCAAGTGGTGCAGCGGGTTGGGCAACGCACTATGAAGCAACCCACAGCCACTGAAACATGAGTTCGATCCCTGCCGCCGGCCAGGGAGGGGACCCACATGGCATAGCGGACCTCTCCTGCCTCGCCCACTGTTGCCCTCGGCAGTGTGTTTCGGTCAGTCTGCCTGTTCTGCTCCCCACTCTGTCTGGTGAGTCCTCTCACCTCCCTCGACTCTGGCCTGTACCCCAGCTCTTGTGTGCATAAATAAATACATCTTAAAAAAAAAAAAAGAAATAACACATGTCGAAAACTCTGGCCACAGCACTCTGGTCTTCTGCCGCGTTGTTTTGTTCAGATCCCGCTACCTGTATGGTAAATAAATATCTTCCCAACAGGCCCACTGGTTCTTTCCTCTGCATTTGACATGCTGACAAATTGTCTCCCTAAGCTCAGGCAGGACCTCTCTGCCATGCCCAGTACACTGTATTCATGCAGGAGAATCAGTCAATACTCCTCAGTGGTGCAGCTCTTTGCCCTGCATCGAGGAACACCAGTGAGCGTGACTCCCCTTCTGTCCAGGTCAGAGCAGAGTGTAGATAGAGTCGGGAAACCTGGAGCCCATCTTAGCTCCCTGACCTTAGGTTTTTCTAGAGCATTGACTGTCTTGCTTGTTGGTATGAGGTTCTGATTCTATTTGTGGAAAGAGTAATAGTTTTGATTTCCCACTTGCCTGCCAGAGTGGGTAAGAATGAATGAGCTTGTATCTCTCTGGAGAACGATTATTGTTTGGACATAGTGTCTATTTCCATCAAGGTAGGGAGAAGTGAGTTGGACTTCAAAAGGCTGAGTAGCCACACTGGCAAGAGCCCAGGAGACAGGACCATCACCCTTTACTCACATGGCAGGGACCACACCTGTCTCCCCAGAATAGCCTGGTGTGAATGTCTGACTTTATGATGCATTTGTGCCGGGGAGGGAATTGGACGCGAAGCAGAGGCAAATGGTTGGCAGTTGACACGGCCCACGCAGAGCATGAGCTGTGCGTAGCTGACTCACTCACGCTGCACTCACCTGGACTGAGAGACCTGCAGGTACCGAGAGCTCTGTCTCCCCAGGGCATTTCCCCGATTAATTATGGAGAACCTCAACATGGCAGCTCACACAGAGGCCATTATTGGTGGCTGGAGTCGGACCCCACACCCTCTGGGGCACACCCCTCTCTGCTCTAGCCCTTCTCCCTGGGAGGCACCATCCCAGCTGGGGACTGCCTTGCCATGCTCCACATCTCCCACAAGGGGGAGCCCCCGGAGGGCAGCTGGGGCTGTGGAATTTTGGAAGCGCTGAAGTTTTCTCCTCCTGTCCTCTGAACTGATTGTCGCACACCCAAGTGTGAGATTCCTTTGTTGTAACATTGGGGTCTAAGATAACATTTCTGGAGACTGCAGGAGAGAACCACAGCTGATGTCATCTTTGATTATTTATTTTTATTTATCTAGCATTATAAAGAGGAAGAAAAGAAACAAAGATCTTGAAGACAAGCCTGGCTCGCAGGCCCTAGATGGAGACAGGCGGCATCCGACAGAACCAGGAAATCTGAGGGGCAGTCAGGAGGTGCTGTGGCTGCAGAGCCCAGGTAGGTGCCGGGGAGGGCTCATATGCAAGACAGCACAGAGCCCTGAGGACCCAGGAGAGGATGGCATGGACAGGGTGGTCAGGAGAGATTAAACAGGGAGGCAGTCAAGAGAGGAGTTGGGAGATTGAGGGAGCTCCCAAGGAGTGCAAGAGAGAAAAATGCTTACAGGGTGTGATGCAAAAGACTGACCACAGAGTGGGGAGAAAGAGGACTTGGGAACTGAATCAGACTTCAACTGGTTTGAAGTTGATTCCAACTCAGCTGCCCCAGAAACTTCACAGGACATTAGAGGCTGAGAGTTTGAGAGCTCAGTTGCACAAGAAACTTCAGAGTGAGTAGGTGTGCCTAAAAATCAATCCGATCCCTCTGGAGTGTGTCACACAGCCATCCCTACTCCGGACTGCTGACCGAATCCAGAGAGAATTCTGGTCTGATGGCATTTTCAGGTTCAGACTGTCTCCTTCTAATCTCCCATGGTTGCTTGAGGTAATGGACCAGGAGTCAGAAGTTCTCATTCCAGTCCAGACTCTGCCACTTAGTGAAATTAGCTTAATCGAGGAAATGTTGGAGTCTCCTTTCTCTTTGTCTATAAAAGGGAGATAATAATATATTACTGGTGAGCCTTATAGGATTTTTCTGAGGATTGAATAAGTAAGATAATGTGAATAAATGCTCATAATAGATTATAATTGCTAGCTAAATAAAGGATGGCATTACTAATAATTAATCAGTTAATATACCCTTACCACTCTCAGCAGGGCATTTTTCTACTGAGCTTTGGAGGAACCTCTGTGTGTGTGTGTGTGTGTAGTCTATTTGTGGGAAAATTTAAATACATGATTCCCTATTTTTATAGCACTTTCTAGAGTTACCTTTCTGGCAGATAAGTAGGAAACTTTGTGTTCTTTCCTTTTTAGCCATCTTCAAACATTCTTTTTTCCAGGCTCCACTACATTTTTCTATTTCTCAAGCACACAGATAATGATTGATGGTGTCTGCTTGGCAACCTGGAAGAGTGATTTATCTGTGTCCTGGACACTGAGTAAATGTCACCCCATATCTCAGGCACATGATCAGACCCAATATGTTTGGAAGCAGCAAATAAGAAGCTGTGTTTATATTCCCATCACCATATTCCCTCCTGGGATGTTCTTGCCCAATCTCTTGGTACTTAGTCACTGCAATACCTCAGATAGAAAATTGGGTTCCACATTCTAGGTTAGCTGATTCAGTTGACCTATGAAGACTGAAGTTGAATTCAGTGACTTTGAACATGATCACCCTTTCCTCAGGTTCCAGAAGCAGTGTGGTATATGGGTATAAGGCAGAATAGACCATGGGCAAAGACTCTTCTCTATCAGTCAAATAAAATTGTGACTACCTTTCCTGTGAGGTGTGCAGGGAAGAGTACCTGAATACACCAAAAGTTTCTCACTGTCTCATGCTATATCTAATTGTAAGGTATCATCATCATTATTTTGCTGCATGTCATCTGCTAGTGATCTATCTGTATTTGACACCCTAACTTATTTGAAAAGCTACCTTTCCCCAACTGTTAATATATCCTCATACTTTTCTTCTCCATCAATTGTCTGATACATTGAATATTTAATGAGTTTCTAAGTTTAAGTCACACACACCCACTCACCTTCAAAAAGTTGATATCTTATCTATAGCACATGTCTATGTGCATGATGTGTCTAGAGACTGGTTTTCAATAACCACAGGGCTTATATACTTCTCTTCTCCTTTTAAGTGTGTCCATGTACTTACTCCTCTTTTAATGTGAAAGATGTGCAAATAGATATTTAAGCAGAAAACCTATACCAACATTTAGTAACATTCTCACTTTAAGAGCAAATTGAATGGGAAAGAGGCTCATGCACTATCAGCATTTCAGCTGTTTTAGAGTCCAGAAGTGACCACATTACACAATTCATGTGGTTAAAAAAATCATGGATCAATTTCTGTCCCATTCCTAGTAATGAATATCAATATCTTGCCTCTTCCAGACAGACTCTCAGCAGCTTCAGATATTTTTAAATGAGTTTTTTTTAAATACATTTGCAAAGTCAATTATTTAGAATCTCATCTGAAGCAATTAAAAAACATCCTGACATTTAAGGTGATATTTTTTTCCCAAGTAAAATAATTATAAATAATACTAATTATGAGCAAATCATTCAGTTACTCTCACTCTGATTCAACCTTTAGGTTAATAAACCAATCCATTAAAATTCATCTTGCTCAAAGGACCAATTTGTTAAAAAATGTAGCGACCTTTCACCACAAGTATGATTGATATTTTCTTTAACAATAATCAGAGCTGTCTTTTCCAGAAGAGAATGTGGTCAAGTGGTAGGGAAAGAAAACTGGGACTTGTTTATGCCTCACTTGATGATATTTCTCAGTTAGGTATCTCAATGTTGATGATGATGAAGATAGCGAGAAATAATGTACAAAATGAAAACTTGAATTTCAAAAAGTACCTTAAAGAGATGTCTGAAAGTCTTAGCACCATCGCTCATCAGACCTGTTAATGCCGTGCTCACTCCAAGAAAGACTTTATATCAAACTCTCCTTCTGTTTCTGGTGTTTTGTTTTTTTTTTAAGATTTATTTATTTATGCACACAAGAGCTTGGGTACAGGCCAGAGTTGAGGGAGGTGAGAGGATTCACCAGAGACAGAGTAGGGAGCAGAACAGGCAGCAGGCAGACTGGCTGAAAAATTGCTGAGGGGAGCAGTGGGTGAGGCAGGAGAGGTCTACCATGCCTTGTGGGTCCCCTCCCTGGCCAGCAGCAGGGATCGAACTCGTGCTGCAGTGGCTGCGGTTTGCCACAGTGGCTGTGGTTTGCTTCATAGTGCGTTGCTTAACCCACTGCACCACCAGGGAGGCCCAGCTTCTGGTGTTTCATTCTCTGCAAAGATGTAGGGTAGGGGTTTGCAAATAGGGTCAAATCCAGTGTGCTACCTGTTTCTGTAAGTAAAGTTTTATCAGAATATGACATATCCATTCATTTCTTTATTGTTGATGGCTGCTCTTTCTTATTACAACGGCAGAGGTGAGTAGTTACAAAGACCCTGTAGCCCACAAAATGGTTATTATTTGACCTTTATGGAAAATAATTGCCAAAACAGTCATTTTTAAACTTACAACAGCACAAATATTTGAGCAGTACTTTATAAAGTTTATAAAGTCTGACCATGTTATTTTGTAACAGGTATTGCTATCCTCACTTAACTGATGAAAAAATTAAATTTCCACCATCCCACCATGGTCATTCAGCTTCTAATGGGTGTAGGTGGAACTTGACCTTGAAGAGGAAAGGGCACTGTGAGGATGGCAGGGTGAGGCAATCAGGTGAAGGGGCTCACATGCTACAGTAGAGGTAGCCTCTCTCCCCACTCACCCACAGAGATGGCCATTGTCAGAGACAGTAGAGGAAGGAAAACGCTTGACATTCTGTTCCCTCTTTATCTGACCTTGACCTGGGTAATTTAAACCTTGTTCTACTTCTATGTCCCTATTCTCACCATTGGAGTGATGCTAATAAACTAAAGAAAGGAGAGCAGAGTGCTTTGCAGTCAAACAAAGCTTAGCTTTATTGCATCAACTCTCGCTTATCCACACTGAAGGAATGTATCCGCCCTGAAATTGGCACTGTGGCATGGACATTCTGAAACAATGAGGGACAAAAAAGTCTTTGTTTTTGGAATATGCTATCTTGTTAAAAGTTTGCTTTTTGAAATGGCAAATCCCCTCTTAATTTTTTTCAGCTCAGTTAAATATCAAAATTATCTTTTTTCCCCTTGGGCCCCATCCATTTACTAGCAAGACTGTCCCTAGATGCTGGTGACCAGGACGAAAGAAAGCGTAAACGAAGACCTCATCTTTGAGATCTATAGATATAAAACAACAGTTTTGCAGAGACCAGTGACTTTTCTATTTTCAGAGAAAAAGCCAAAAAGTAATTAACTAACATGTATACCTCCTGGAGTCATGGAAGAGACCCAGCATGGCTCAGTAACTGGCCCATGTGGCTTTCGATGCCATCTAAAATAGCTTAACAAAGACAAATGAAGTTGGAACAAGAAAGAAGAAGTCCACTTAGGGAGTTTATAGGGGGAAAACCAAAGGTATGCATTTAAGTTGTGGTTCCTCCAAAGAAAAGCAATAATTTGATTAAGTCTTCCTGGAGAGACCCTTACAAAAACAAGTTGACATATAAATATCAAAAACAATCTCCACTCAGCCTTCAGAACCCCTCCCATGAAATAAATGTCATGCCAAAAAGACATTTTGGGATGGCAGGTTTTTGCTCCTCTACAGTTCTACCTTTGGGAACTTCTCAAGAGGTTCCACAATTCAGAAGTGGAGTTATTCAATTATTTCATGGAACCATTCTCTCAGTCCTGAGGATAGATCAATGCAATTAAACTGCTGTGTTCATTTTAGACCAAAGTAAATCTCCTATGTCAAACTTTTCCTGAAGATTCCAAACCAAAGTTAAGGATTTAAACAATTGAATTAATTAAATTTTTCCATTCAAAACCGACTTTTATTTTGGGTATCCACTGTGGCAGGCATGTCTAGGGGTTGAAGAAATATCACATTGACTTCAATTTAGATGTTTTCCAGGAAATGACTTGTTAGAGGAACACACATGTGCATACATGTTCATTATAAATATGAGAAATAAGCAATGGGTTGGGAGTATAGATAAAAATCTTGCACAGGCTCAAATGAGAAGTTATTCTTTCTTGTTGGAAAAATCACTGAAGTATTGTGGAGGGAGTAGCATTTTGGGAGACTTGAGGAACAAGTAGATTTTAGATACTGGGTCATTCTAGGAGGTGACAGAGGCATAGAACAAAGTTGAGGACACATATGTGATCAGAAAAGCTTCCTCTTATGTAGAACACATGGTTATATTGGACCAGGGGATGATAGGTCACTGGCATAGGTCTTTGCCAAATTGAAGAGGGCCTTGGATTGGTAGGCTTAAAAGTGTGATCTTTTTTCTGTAGATGATCAACATTTTGGTTCAGAAGAATTACAAGATCATAGCTATGATTTGGAGAAGAGTGTAACAGATGTTTAAAAATAACTTGGAGACCAGATCACCAACGAGAAGCTACAACAACAGTCCAGGCCAGGTGAGTAAGGTAACTTCTTTATCTTGTACTCTTGTGAAATGGACAAGTTGAGTTGTTCTTTCTCACTACTACAGCCCTGACTACTGTAGGCTGTAGCACTGGTTGAGGGCTTTCTGAGGGCATTTATTTAATGCCATGCCAGTGGCATTTACTCATAAAACCAAAAGCCATTGGGGCCAGAAATAGGGGTTTTGGTTACTTCCCCAGACAGGATGCAGTTGGGGTGATTATACATGTGATTCATCGAGGTCGGGAAACAAGTCCTCCACAAACAAACACCCCACCTCTCCAGGCAGTGACTCACAGCTCCTTCAATTTGGACGTTTCTGGAGTTCAGGAAGAACTTTAGGTAAATCTAAGTGTACATTGTTGCAAGAGAAATGTTTTTAATCATACATTCAATCACTCAAGCAGCAAGCATTTACTGAACTCTTACTGTTTTAGGCGCAGAGGACATGGAATTATAAAGTATAATCACTGCCATATAATATTCCCTGGTTTAGCTGGGAAACAAATAAAGTTAAATAATGAGTGTACCCCATTAATGTCATAATAGAGCAATGTAAACTGTAATAAAGGGTCATAAAAAGACTCATAACTGTTTTGGGAGGGGAGGGTTGGCATAGAAGTTGGATTTTAAAGAATAAACTGTTCCTCATTTGTTCATTCAACAAATAATTAAGCACTTATTATACACCAAGCACTGTTCTAAACACAAAATTATATGCTTTTTGTGGAGTTTATATTCTAATAAGAGGACTAGAAGTCTAACAAATATCTACCCTTGGGGAGTGTACATTCTCTTTGGGGTACCCTACAGAGAGCATCAGCGACTATTTCATTCTGAGAAAGACATGTACAAAAAGAAGCAGTAATTCAGCTCCACTGGGAAAGGATGGAGAAAGAAGCCTTAGGTTGGGAGTACCAATATGACAAGAGAGCTTATTTATAGAACTGAATGAGGATGGGCAAGTTGCCTGGACTCTCTTTGGCTGGAGTTGACAGACAGAAGATGGATACTGTTCTTACCTGGAGACTCACAGCCTCCAGTCCCCAGACATTCTGATTTTACAGTGTCTATCAGGCCAACGGTGTCATTTGATTCAGAAACTGGAGTACTGTGGCTGGGACTCACTGATAACTTTTCTGTACCTTCAGTCTGACTATTCAGTAATGGCCCAGTGCCATGAAGATAAAAACTTAAGGTACCAGCTGCTTCCTTTCTTAAATAATATTCAGGTCAAATTCTGTAACAGCCAACTCTGACTGGAGGTCAACCTTGATTTTAACTTTATCAGGTTGTCTAAAATAACCAGGGCATGAGGTGGTTATTGTTATGGTACTCATTGGAATGGGATTTGACCTATATAAGGGAAAGAACTAGGACAAAAATAGCACTTCAGTCTGTCACAGGCTTGTAGAATTCAGAATTAACAATTGCAGAATCACACCGCTGGAAGAGACTCAAGGTGACTTAAGGTGATCCTGGCACCTACCTCTAGGAAGATATATACCTGTCTGGAAATTTAATATACATTCTAGAGCTTGTTATTTTCACAATACATAAAAATTTACACATCTTAATAGAATAATTCCCTTCAGAGCGGTGATGCTGCCTCGCCATGGGCTAAATACTGCAAACCTGCTATTTTACATTAGACTTCAGAACTTTCAGCATATTCTTTCAAGCATATTTAGTGGGAGAAAAATCACTGTCTTTGAAGGATGTTTTACCATTTAAAAAAAGGTACCATAGGGCCTCCCTGGTGGCGCAGTGGGTTAAGTGGTGCACTATGGGGCAAAGCGCAGCCACTGCAGCACGAGTTCGATCCCTGCTGCCGGCCAGGGAGGGGACCCACATGGTGCGGCAGACCTCTCCTGCTGTGCCCGCTGCTGCCCTCAGCAGTGTGCTTCAGTTGATCTGCCTGTTCTGCTCCCTGCTCTCTGTGGTGAAGCCTCTCCCCCACCCCCACCTCTGGCCTGTACCCCAGTGCTTGTATGCATAAATAAATAAATCTTAAAAAAAAAAAGGTACCATATCCAATTGATTCAGCTTGATGATAGCATTTTTGATTAAAAAATGAATTCAAATGCAGTTATGAAATGATGAGGTAACATTTTGGTTGGCTCAGAACTGGTTCAAAAAGGGACTTACCAGCAATTGCAAAAGTAGTAAGTACGTGTTCTCCCTGATGGCTAATTTGAGGGTATATGAACTCTGATAAGCAGTAGTATTTCTCACTCTAACTTGAACTATTTGAGGTCAAGGAATGTGCCTTGTTTGTCTCAAAACACCCACCTACCACAGAAGCAAGTACAGATCAAGGACTATTTGTTGAATGAATTAAAACAAACAAACAAACAAATGATAATGTCATTCTTTTATAGTCACATCATGAATTCTTAGTTGATTTTGATTTTTTTCCACCAAATAATGAATCCCACCTCTTACTCTGAGGTTAATTAGCCACTTCATAGTAAAGGAAGCAACCTGGGGTGGATAGAACACTGTGAAAAGAGAATTCAAGTTTCAAGGCTAAACTCTTGTTGTGAGTAGGATGGGTGGTTTGGGAAAGTTACTTAAGCCTGTGTTTCTCTTGAAGTGAAAGGACTGAACAAAATGATGGCCCACAGTCCTCTTGAGGAATGAAATAGGGTAACTACTTTCTAGGTATCCCTGTGCATGTTGTAGGAGATTTTTTAAAAGGTCTTCATATTGATTCTAACTTTTATGCTTATGAAGGACAGAAAGTTTGATTTAGTTCGGTTGAAAACAGCTTGAGAAAAGGCAAGGGTACACCAGGCTCTCCAGAAATTACTGGAATCAAACTCTTCCATGTGACATTTTCTCCCACTTTGTCCCTGGCTTCTCTCTCTGAATCAACTTTACTCTCTCAGATCTGCTTCTTTCATGAGCCTGAAGAAACTTGCGATTTTTCAGGAGCCAGGGAAAGTAGATACCATGATGTCAGCTGCTATGGGAACCAAGGTTGGTAGCAAACACGCAACTCCCCCTGAGAAGAGGTAGCTGTGCAACCAAAAGTAAAGTTTGCTAGCCACTCCCCACCCATACCTCTCACTCCATGCATTTTAGCTAATGACCTTCTCCTCTTCTTGAAGAGCCCACCCAAGTTCATTTTCCCTGAGGACTGACTTCCTGGGAAGCACAGCCCCTTCCTGACTGTCCTTCCAAAGAACCTTAAGCCGATCTGAACTGGAAGTACAACTTTTCCTCTTGCTCACTGTGGTCGGATTACGAGATTTTCTCCTTCATAAGACTGAAAACTCCTCAAAGGCACTACTTGCTCATAAATTTAGTGTTACTTTCTTTACTTATTAGATCATTTATCAATTATTGACAGACTTCTATGTGTTAGGTTCTGGGGATTCAAAGAGAAGTGAACCCAAGATCTCTGTTTTCAAGATGATCAAGGGTAACTTGGAAACATACGATACACAGGTACTTGTCATAGGATGACTCCACCACAGACTCAGCCCTGGGGCTACAGGAACACTGAGGGCTGGATGGAGGCTGAGAAAGCCAGAGAATGTTTCTGAGAGGTAGAAAGAGCTACCCCTGGCCTGTGCTGAGTCCTGCTGCATAGGGTGGAGCCTAGTTGTGTGGGCTCTGGAGGGAGTGTTCTTCATAGTAAGAACAACCCACTGACGTTCAGAGGATGCCTGAAAAATGCAACATAGTCTAAGGCTTGTGTTAGAGTAAGACACAGATCCATGAGATAATTGCAAAATAAGACAGTTTTCATTAAAGTCCCAATTTTCTGGTACAGTGCACTCAGTATAAAAAAGATTGAGATGGCCCTGGACACACCAGGGAAATCTTCCAGAAAATGTGGGAGTTGACAGGGCAAAATCTGAAATCAGGGAGTCTGGGCCCCAATCTCGCTCTGCTAAGTATTAGCTTGATGTTTCTTATCCTCTCTTTTCTGTATCATTAGGTGAAATTACTAAGATCCATCTCTCAGAGTTAGACTAGTGATAAGTCATGTCAATGAAAGTATTTAGTAAACTGTAAAGCACTAAACAAACTTGAATTGTTCTTTAAGTGTGTTTTTCTGTAAAACAGAATTTTTTAATTGTCAGGAGTATTTGTTGTTGTTTTTTAATATTAATTTTTAAAATTTACATATATTTGACATCAATTGTAATCCCCATGTATTCCCCATTGTCAGGAATATTTGGAAGATAAAAAGGATTGTAAGAGTTATACGACAGCATACATTATTTACATTAAGATATATGTTAATTTTTCCTACAGGCTAAAAATCTTGGTTCATGCTATTGCAACATACATAACACATTAACGCATTGAATGACTTTTTAGTACATTTTTGACTGAGGGTAGGATAGAGAAACATCACTTCAGGGTACGCAGTCTGACTCAGCTGGTCACGGGATGTGTTAGAAATCAAGTCATTTGCAGGATCTCTCTGATGGCACACGGGGTTAAGCACTGTGCTATGAAGCATCCACAGACACTGCAGCATGAGTTCGATCCCTGGCCAAGGAGCTGACCCACATGGCGAAGCAGACCTCCCCTGTCTTGCCTGCTGCTCCCCTCAGCAGTGTATTTCTGCTTCCCTCTCTGTCTCTGGTGAATCCTCTCACCCCCAACACCTCTGACTTATACCCCAGTTCTTATATACCTAATAAAAATAAATCTTTAAAAAAAAAGAAATTAAGTCATTTATTTATTGTAATGACAAGGTGTTCCCTGGCAAGTGAGCTACATTCTTGTCAAAATCTAAGGCTTTCCTTCTAGCTGTAAACTCTGAGGTAAATCTGTCCCTCCAGAGCTTCCATTTTTTGTTTTTTAAATGGTCACACATATACAAAGATCTGATGAAGTGTTATTCCACTATATTCTGTATGAATCAGCCTATACTGGTCAGGTGTAGGAGAGGGCAGTACATCCATCAGACACAGAATGATCCACTAAAGGAAGCTCAAGTCTTTGAGCATATCTCAAAGACAATGGGTAAAATATTAAGATTTAATTGACACAGTATGATTCAGGCACACCATGTAAATCATCTTTCACTCCCTGTGCTCCTTTAGTTTTCAAGAACTCTTGGCTCCCACCATTCTCCACTGATGCCAACTCTGAGCCTATTATTCCAAGAGAGAATGACTCCAGGGCTTTTCCATGTTACTGAGAGGGTGGCCCTGAAAGGCATGGAATGAGACATTAGAATTTTGATATTTGCTCTCATTCAATAATAAACCCAGGGATCTTGATAATAATGCTTATCACACCAGGTATGGGTTCAAAGCCATGGTCAGTGGTAATCTTCTTTCTCCTTTGCTCCATTTACCTGAACCTAACTCTTCTGATAGCTCCCTTTTTAAAACTTATGTAAGCATGGCAAATGTGACTCCTGTCTTGAAACACTATGTCTATGATGTATGAAGACAAGCTCCACAAAATGAGGAGGTAAAAAAATTTGAGAAATGCCGAATATGTCCTTACTGGAAAGACTCAGCTTTCTCAAGGTTATTTGACTATAGGTCTGATTTTATTTATTAATACTCACTAGCAGTTTGAGTATTCACTTTGCCTACATTCTACAGTTTGGAAAATACTTTTCTCAAGAAGTTTCAGTTAATTGTCCTATGGAAACCCAAGCCTATGCTTTAGATTAAAGAAAAGTTGAACATAGGTTCAATACAACCTTGTAAATAAAGAATACCATGTTTACCATCCCCAATTTTCTTTTAGACAGCCTGTTCTTTATTTACTTGGAGGTTTACAGGAGAGGGGGTGAAATAAGCAATTAGTGTCTTAGTCCATTCATCCAGTAAGGTTCTGTTTCCAAGATTAATTCCGAAAACAAGTGTTTCTTCTTTTCTATTAGATTAGATAGATCTCATGGAAAATTCCTTGAAAATGTTGACATTGACCTTTCCAGTCCTACTTCTCTCCCCTTTTTTGCTTCCTTTATAAAGAGTGAGTTCAGGTTTGATTTATAAGTATTATAGTTTGTATTTGAAGGGGCCCTATGGAAATCTACTTGTCAAGGAAAAAAGTAATAGCTAGTCGTTTCAGCTATGATCACAGCACAATCCTTTCCTTCAGTCTTTCCGTTGTTCTGTAAGTGTAAGCCATAGCTTTCAAATAAGTGCTAAGATTGTATTTTCTTTTCACAGACTCTCCAAAGTATCTTTTTCCCACCCACAAAATAGTCAGGAAGATGCTATACAATGGGATCAACTCCACTTGTCAAATATAGTTTATTACTCTCAGAAGCTTTCCTTTGATCAACTTCTCTTAATTGTGGTTTTTCTCTGCATCTCTTTAGAAATGATTAAATGCATAAGCTGTCATTTTACCTATGATGGCACAGTGCTTTGCAATTGAGCTCGACCCATTCATCGGAGTATTTTCTCTGCCAACTAGAATTTCAAGTTCAGTGGCAATAGATGCGGTTTGTATAAACCTTTCATGTTATTGTGAAACTGTCACACACAGAGTAGACATTCAGATGTTTGAATTAACTTAAAAATTAGATAGACTAAATGTAAGGATATGTAGTCATCCTTGGGTTTAGTGTTTTATGACTATAACATGAACATCGGACTCCCTCTGACCTGAGTTCAAATCCCAGCTTAAAAAAAATTAATGATCTTTGTGTCTTGATCAAGTTACTTAGTTTCTATTTTCTTATATACATAATGTTGATATTATACCTACCTTTTAAAAAAAGTTGTAAACGAGGATAGTAGTTCTAGTTAATATTTAAATTCTGGTATCTTGTGATGTGAGCTTGAACAACATCTCTTCTTTTTACATAAGTTAGTTAACCTTCGTAAGCCTCATATATCTCATCTGTGAATTGGGTACATAACAAATTTTATGTGAGGGAGTTGTTTGGATTAAATAAAGGTTAATGCATGTGAATCTTAGAACGGTAGCTTATCTTAGTAAGAATTCAACTAACGTCAATCATTACTCTAGTTGAGCTGGTCGGATATCCAGCATCAGGGAACTCAAACTTTCTTTCTCCTGCTAATTCCCATCTTTCAAGCAGTTGCACTAACAGATTTTGTAGACCTACTGACTAGAGTGATTTTATGTATAAGTTTCATGGATGAGTGATTTCCTGACTGTTTTTACTTATCTTAAATGGTACCAGAATCTTCTGAAAGAATCTCTTGGGAAGATAATGAACATCTGGATTAAGAGAGCTTACATTCTTAAAGTATAGTGGGCTGGAGCTATTTTTTATTGAACACAGCCATTTTGTGTCATGTTGATTTCCTCAGGATATGAATCAGAGAGAAAAACTCAAGTTTTGTCCCAGAAAAAAAAAAGGGGGAGGGCAGGCAAAGATTTTTCACTGGTAAGGCAATATGCACATTTGTCCTTTTCATAGTGAGTCATGGTCTATGATACATTTCATAGCAATGTCTGTGAGTCTCCCAATCTGGAATTAAACAGATCAGCCAAGTAAGGGAGAGAAGAAAACAGATTCTTAAGCCACCTAGTTACCATTCACAGAATTCTAGAAAAGGAACTTCAAAAATGACTATTCTAGCACCCACATTTAGTCATGTTTTTTAAACCATTGAGAGAGAGAATTAGCTAATCACTTTCAAAATGTCTTCAGCAAAGCAGCATGGGAGTTCAGTCAGCTCTAGAGTCCTGGCAGAAGTTCTTTATCTTTTCCCCAAAACTTTTTATTCCTCTATGGCCTGAGGTTAACTCTTCTTTTCCTTTTGCTTTCATATTGGCTGACCTAACCTTATATTGCCATGATATTGTAAACTTTTTAAAAAGTTATTAAAGCCTGGCCTGCTTTTTTCTAATTAAGCAAACTCAACTTGTTTAAAAAGCTCTCTTAAGTTCAGTAATTTTTCCAAATTTCAGGTCATTTTGGGTTACTATGGTGAATGTTCCCTTACTAGTCTACTAACAGAATAAGAGTGCCAATAACTTGTTACATTCACTTGGGTATCTAATTTACCTAATACCACTCAGTACTCTACAGTTGCCTAAAAAAATAAAATGTTTACTGAATGGATAAATAAATATGGCTTCATATTTGTACAGCTTTTAATACTTTATGGAAAGCTTTAATTGCCTCAAAACATCCTTCTTATGGCTCTCTTATTTTTACTCCCAACCCCAAAATTTTACCTTTAGCTACAAAGCCAGTATATGACACAATGGAAACCAAAACTTAGGTCTGAAAATCCCAGTAACATTAGTTTATTGACTTAACCTGAGTACTTACTAAAACAAAACTGCTGGTGTTTTGAAAAAAGTTGACCCCAGGGGACCAAACTCAACCTACCACTCAGAGAATGAAAAGAACAGTGGAAGGAGTACATGCCAGTTCTAACGTGTCTTTGGAAGTATATCTAACATATATTTGTTATTTTTTAATTGTAAAGTTATGTTTTAATCAGTTAGCTTTTGGTCTAGTCTAACTCTGAGCTCCAATTCCTATTCCTTTCTAAATCTTTACCACTTTTTACATGGTCTCTCCACATTTCATTCTTGGTTTTACAAATTAGTAATAGGACACAGCAAGGTACCTTTCCTCTTCATTATCAAGATGGCCTATGTCATTTTGGTGCATTGATTGAATAGTATATGGTCAGTATGATGACCTTGGGGTTCTTCAAGGTGAAATCCTTGATGTTGCATGACTTCATTAATGCAGAAATCAAACATCTTTACTATTTTTCATTTACTTTATTGGCTCTTACAAAGTCAGCCAAAGATGAGCATTAAATGATGAGGGAGGCAGGGTCTCCCTCTGAGCTCCTTAAAGGTATGGAAATATGTTGGAAAAGTTTTAAATGCCTCTTCTATTCCAGGATTAGGTGCAGAAAAGGTATTCAATGCATATTTCTTATAATGATATCTGTTGGGTAAACCAGGCACAGGGAGGACACACAGGTTCACCGTGGATTTGAGCAAATGGATAAAGGATTTTGGAGCCTTAGGTCGATTTGACAGGTCTTTAATGCTGAAACAGGGGACCGTATACAAGCAGACCAGTGGGCAGGGAGGGAGGGAGGCTGGGAGTCTGGAAGTAACCGAGCCCTCAGCCCCCTTGATCTCCAGGCTCTCTCTCTGGCTTCTCCCTCTTGGTGATTATCTCTTGGGAGATGCATATTTACAGGTATGCACACCCTTACTCTCCAGCTTCTGGGCCTGGGTCTCCATAATTATAGGCACAAAGGTCCAATGCTCATGCTTCTAAGCGATTTTTGCAGTAATGTGTTATCACATGTGGGTAACAAAACCTAGGAGGAAAAGCAAGGGCGCAGGTGGCAGCCACAGAGGCTGAGAGGGGGAGGTAGGGGAAGGTGAAAAAGAACCTGAGTGACTCCATTTTCCCTATGGAAACATCTGTAAGAAAATCCAAGCCATGTGAGACTCAGTTTTGACTTTTTTCATAACAGCGTCCACAGATAGGTGATTGAACTTCACAGGAAGCTGAATTCTGTGGAATATTGGTTTTAGACTTCACAGGCCAGGAGGAGTTCTAGGCTTTAAAAAAGTACTTTACAAAGTGATGGTCTTTGTTATGAATAATCCAACAAATGGATTCTTGGGAACTTGTGGATCAATGTTCTTTGACCAGTTCCTATAACTCCTGCTTTCCACCCTTAATTGACACTCCATGTGACAGCCTTTATTGTTGAGATGGAATTATCAACTTGAAGATATGTTGAGAAATAGTTTGCTAAAATCTAGGTTCATAAATTTTAACAGGAAGAATCAGGAGCCAAGTGACTTAGAGCATTGTGAAATCAGTTAAATCAGGCTTCTGAAATATGTGAGCAGCTTACCACTTTCTTGTTATTTTAAGGCAGAATGCCCAGGCTGAGTATTTCATAAAGGTTAATTTGAGGGAGAAGTCCATGGGATACCAGATGACCTAGTGGCTTCCTGCATTTATCAATGAAGGAAATCTGGTTTCTAATGTTGCTTTGCTAAGAAAGTCATTGTGAACTTGTAAATGGGAAATTTAAGGATTTCTCTCATTTTTATTTCCTCAACTGTTGTCAGATCTAAGCAGGCATTCCAGTCCTACCCTCAGGGGTATGGTGGGTCTTCAAAATTTGCAATTTTAACAAGTTCCAGGCAGTGCTAGTGCTGCAGGTCCAGGGACTACAGGCTGAGAACAGAGCTACTTGATCTCCCATGAAATTGCCAAGGGTGGTAGAAATAATTATTCCATGAACTACTGCTCTTTTTTCTGAGACCATTTAATAAAATAGAGAATAGAGAAAAAAATCTCAGGCAGACACCCATGGGTCATAGTATCTGTATGGAACTACCGTGAGCACTAGAAAAAGAAACTTAGATTTTTAATTTTTTTTTAAATTAAACTTTTAGCTCCTTTAAGACTTTGTAGAACAAGATATTATGGTCTTTTCCAAATTTCTTTTTTTTTTAAGATTATTTATTTATGCATACAAGAGCTGGGGTACAGGCCAGAGTTGCGGGAGATGAGAGGATCCACCAGAGACAGAGTGGGGAGCAGAACAGGCAGATCGACTGAAACACACTGCTGATGGCAGCAGTGGGCAAGGCAGGAGAGGTCTGCTACACCATTTGGGTCCCCTCTTTGGCCAGCAGCAGGAATCGAACTTGTGCTGCAGTGACTGTGGTTTGCTTCATAGTGCGTTGCTTAACCTACTGCGCCACCAGGGGGGCCCCTCTTTTCCAAATTTCTACATGAGTCATCTGCAAATGAGTAGCTTGAATCTTTAAAAGCAAAACAAGAATATATGTTCATTTTCTCCCTGGTTGTCTGTACTCACTTTGGTTCCATACTCACTTTCCTAACAAATGGACTATATTCAGGTGTTATTTCCTCTTGCTTTATGATCTAATTAGATGCTAGAGGATAATTTATCAAGCTATTTTATGTAGAATCCTTGTTTTGCATAGACACAATGTTATCAATTCAGGTTTTTATCCTGAAAATCTGTTTTATTCATTTCAACACCCACTGAGTAACTTCATATGTCAAGCTCTATTATAGATACTTAGGAAAAGACTTGACCGAGACAGACATAGATTCCTGCCTTTGGAGTACCTACATTCTAGCAGAGGGACATAGTAAACATAATCCACAAATTAATATATTATGTTCCTGGTAGCAGATGCTAGCAAAAAGAGGAGATTAAAGCATAGCAATGAAGCTCAGGACTGCAAGAGCTAGCGGGAGAAGCTTACATGTATACATGCAATTTTAAATATTAGTGCTGTTTAAGCAGAGACCAGAGACAGGTGAGACTATAAGCATGTATGTATGTGAGGAAGAGTAACCTAGGCAAAGAGAACAGCTTATGCAAAAGCCTGGAGGCAGGAAGGAGCTTGCCTAGCACATTTATAGCAGAGCAGGCAGCAGGGCTGGGGTAAAGTGTGCGAAGGGAAAGTAGTGGAGCAGAAAATTATCAGGAAGGTAAAACCAAGTTCATGTAGACTTTGAAAAAGCCTGCTGACTTTAAATTGAGTGAAATAGAAGTCACTGCAAAATATTGGCTTTTTCAGGAGTATCTGTCTGGGTGTTGTGTTGAACAAGGAAAGATAGGCGCCAAGATTAATTGTGCTCTGTCAATAACCCCCACAAGACATATTGTGACTTGAGTCATGGGTTGGTCAGTAGAAAGGGTGAGAAGTAGTAAGATTCTGTATACATTTTAAAACTAAAGCCTAATAAGATTTCAGTAAGTTCAAGCCAATAAAATTGATTCGATATGGGATATGAGAAAAAAAGGAATCGAAGTTTTAGCTTGAGAAAGAAAAGATGAAATTGTTATCAATTGAGATGCAAAAGGCTGTAGAAAAGCAGACTGTGGGGGAAATCTAAGGGTTTTGGTTTGGGACATCCTGAGTTTGAAATGCTATTAAGTACCTTACTTGATTGCAAGTTAAGAGTGTCAATTGTGATATTGAAACTTATGATAATATGTTGAGTATATATGATGTTAAGATGGAGTTATAAACATGTTAATACTAAAAACCATGAGGCTAAAAAAATTATCTAGGGTGGGTATAGAGAGTATAGAAAATACAGAGAGCACTGGAGTGTCCCCAGCATTAAGAAGTCAAGGAGAATGGGCCTCCCTGGTGGCGCAGTGGGTTAAGCAATGCACTATGAAGCAAACCGCAGCCACTGCAGCACGAGTTCGATCCCTGCTACCGGCCGGGGAGGGGACCCACATGGCGTAGCAGACCTCTCCTGCTGTGCCCGCTGCTCCCCTCAGCAGTGTATTTCTGTTGATCTGCCTGTTCTGCTCCCTGCTCTCTTTGGTGAATCCTCTCACCCCCCCACACACACACCTCTGGCTTGTACCCCAGTGCTTGTATGCATAAATAAATAAAAATCTTTAAAAAAAAAAAAAAAGAAGTCAAGGAGAAAAAGAAGAAACCATCAAGGAGAGACTGAGAAGTTGTAACCAACAAGATAGGGGGAAACTAAGAGGATGTGGCATACAAAAACAATACGAGAAAGAATATGTTTTAAGTATAGGTGGATGTAAATAAAGTCAGTTAAGATGGTCAAGATGATTAGTCAAGTAAGATGAAAAATGAAAAATGACCATTAAATTTCACAGGTAGAGGTCATTAGTAGTCTTAACAAGAACAGATTTGGTGGAGTGGTAATGGATAAAGGCTGATTCAAGTAGCTTAAAAGAGACGAGTAGAAGATAAATTGAAAATAATGAGGATAGTGAACTATTGAGGTTCAGACAAAAGAAGTAAAGAGATTGGGTGGAAACAGGTGGGAAAGTGGGGTCAAGCTAATAGTTTATTGGTAATATTGTGTGTTTGTTTGAGCTTCTGAGAAATGACACTATCATTGTGTGCTGATGGAAATGATGTAGTAGAGAGGGACAAATTTATGTTTTTGGAAAGATAGTAAGCATTCTTTAAGCAATTTTGTTTGGTAAAAAAAAAGAGTGATCACACTTAGTGTCCAAGTGGAAGATTTGACTTCAGAGAAATCAGATGGCTTCATCTATGACCACAGGTGTGTTGAGGGCACTAATGCTGGTAGGCGAGGTAAATGTGGTGTTGAGACCCTCTGAAAAACCCCTTTCAATTGTTTTGTTTTTCTCTATGAAGAACCAGCATTATCTCATAAAATATTAAAAATTATTCAAAGGAAAGTAAACAAAAATACATGTCTCTACAAATACATATTTTAAAAGAGCCAAGTGTTAGAAAAAGTATGCCATAACAGCTTCATTTTAGGCTCAATTTTTATAAATTCATTGACTGAAGTTTTTAAATATAATGTCTTTTTAATGAGGGACTCTTCTCTTCCTGGTAAATGTCCCTGTATTGAGCATAGGCATTCTTTACTGCTCTACTAACCTTAAACTAGGCTCTTAAAGAGGGGGTCTTATAGAAGCAATTTTTATTTGACAACGTGCATAAATCTCTAACATTTTTGAGATTTCAAATGTGGATGGAGTAATTTCTATGACAATTCTTCTTCAATGATCTCTTGCTCTTCATTTTGGCAAGGTGACTGACCTCCCCCATCTCATCAGTATTGTAAATTTGTCACTTTATAGATATTAGTTGTAGTTCTTAAACAACTAATAGGAATTTTAAACCAATAGGAATTTTAGCCATTCTTATTTATGATAAGGTCATAATCAGAGACAGTAACTCCTATATGACTAAAAACAGAGCTAGTGGCCCCTTTAATCTAAATTCTTTTTCCTCTTGGAGTAAAAACAAAGTCACTTTCTGGTTTTTTGAGGCTGTATTTTAGTGTTGTATTTGAACAAAATTAGCAAAGCACAATTCACAAGACATTGCATACATGTTTTGCAATGATAATAAGACACATTTACATTAGCTGGATTTTTAAAAAAATGTTTATTGGGTTTCTTTCATAGTGGTGAACAAGTGAGTTTGAAGCAAAAGTATTTAATACATGTTGATATGGGAAATGAATGAAATTGCTTGGGCACAATACTTATTACAGTGCATAGCCCGTGATATGTGTCCAGTAAATTATTATAGTAACATCGTTCCTTAGGAAAGACATCAAAAAATTATCAAAACTGGGGGGGGGGGCGCTGTTCTTAGTTAGCTGTCTTTTTGGGGATAGTGGAGAATGACAGGTTACTATTGAGACCCAACATTTAGCAGTGCGGTGTATAAGAGACAAGTGGATGAGATATAATCGTGCAGTTGTTAACATGCTAGGCACTATAGGGAGAAATATATATATATATATATATAATAGTATATATATTTTAGTAAGTCCTTGATAGACCTGCGTAGTAAGTCACAGTAACACAATTTTATGGATGAGGTAATCGAGTTCAGAAAAATGATCAAGTGCTACAATAGGAGAATTCTCTGCAAATTGACCCAGTCTACTCAGATACTGATAAAAGAGCAAAATCCTCACCAAGACCATGATGTGATTTGATTCTTAAGCCTCCTATTTTCTCTAGACTGTGCAAGTTATTGAATTGCTCATCTAACTCCAACTCAAATTTAAACATGTGTTGTTGGCTTGGTCAGAATCAAGGAATCATTCTGTATTCATCATGGGATTTAGTTCATCCTTCTGAACATTTTTATAGAAAAGGTTCATGCTTTCATGTTAACAAAAGTTGAAGAAAAAAGGAAAATCTGTCCCATAGGAGCAAAAGTTCTTCCCATTCTTGAGAGCTATAATATGGTTTCTTTGGAATCTGACTGTGTTCCAAACTCAAACTAATATTGCTCTGGGTGATGAAAAAAATTGAACATCCTCTCTCTCTTCCTATAAGAATACCAAAATGAGAAAACAAAAGACAAAAAGGAAACCCAGCCTAATTTTTATCAGAACAAAAGTAAATGAAGTAGAACAATAATTTTCTTATTTGAAAGGAAAGTCAAATGGTAATAGCTTGGTTTAAACAGCCTTTTTTGAGAATTCTAAGCATGTCACACCCTCTTTATACATGGGATCAGTTGGTTAACACCGAACAGCTCTATTTATGAATGAAAGGGAACAATTTGCTGGCAGAACAATTTACAAATATAATACTCAGTTCATGAATATTATGTAAATTCAACAGATTCCTTCAATAGTGAATACTCAAAATAGAAAATTTTATACCTGAGTTTATTCCAGAACAACAACAACAAAAAGATATCAATATAAGCATTTCGGGAGAGACAAAAACAAGCAATCTGTCTTTCTCACTTTTCTGAGGCATCTATGACTTATCCCTAAGATTCCCTAGCCCCAAGCAACTTCTGTCAAACCACAGCCCCCCAGATGCACTGAGGAATATTTTCTTCAATGGTGCAATCTTGTTCTGAGATTACAGGGAAATGCTGATTTTATTACAGTTCTTTCAACAAACTCATTTAATTGTTGCTGCCCCTTGGCAAATGCTGAGTCATTCAGTGCTTCATAGCATTCCAGGAACACCTCATTCTTGGTTACTCTCTTTTTTCTTTTCTTAAAAAAAATAAATAAATCTTCCTTTAGAATAAGTCCTCTTTAGTTTTTTCCCAACAAACTTCTCTTTGGAAAAGATTGAGAAGAGCCAGTAAGGTTGGTCATCTCACTCCTCCTCCTTATGGGAATATAATTATATTTTTAAGGGTTATGCACATGTCATTACAGTGTATTTCCCCAGGTTTCTGTGGAAGAACATCCTTGTTTGATCTTTGTGATGCTGGCACGCTTTTAGAATTAACCACAGAAAAACTTGATGACACTTCCGTCCTTCTTGTAAAATTCATCTTCAGGGTAATTTTATGGTGTGTGTTTTCCCTCTTGAATGTTTTAAAGAGCTGAATTTCTATCTCTGTGCAGCTCACTGAAGCAGCTGTGTCTCATTTTCTTTGCAAGGGCATTGGAAGAAATTGCTATTTTGGAAGTTTCTTAACATATAGGATAATTGTACAAAGCACTTTACAGTTTGCATAGTGCTTTCCTATTGTTTCATCTAGTCATTTCTTATAGAAGCCCAGGACGTAATTAACATTTTCCAGAAAGAAATGGAGGTACTAAAGAAAGAAATAACAGAAGGCTGACAGAGCAATTTATCTCACTCTGGATTTAATCAATCAATAGATTAAATCTCTTCCTTGAGGTCCTTTCTTGCAATATGGCCAACATGTCTCATACCTTCTGACCTAAACAGGTGGACCAACACAGCTGTGCATCTCAGGAATGTGTGTTCTAGCCTGTTTTAGATCTACTCCAACAAAGAGCTAAGTGATTGGACTTTGGGAATTATGCTACTGAGCAGCTTTTATTACAAATGATATAGTGGATGGCTGAAAATACTGGCGCCAAGGTCAGGCAGCCTGGGTTTTAAGTCCAACCTCCAACATGTATCAACTTTGTGACATTCATTGAGTCACATGACCATTCTCAGCCTTATTTTTCTTATCTGTAAGAGAACATTAGTTGCTATTTCATAGAATTACCATGAGGCTGAATTGACCTCATTCACGTAAAGTTCCAAGCTCATGGCCAAAAACCAGGTAAGTTCTCAGTCATTGTTAGTGAGTTATTGAAATGTTATGGTTCAAAATGGTCACTTCTGACAATCACTGAAGTCAGTTTCATTCATAAATTTGCATATTTGATCAAGTGAAGATGCAAGGCAGCTTTCTTAGAGGTAGTTGGTAGGGTAAACAAAAGTTATCCTGCCATTTCTGCTTTTAAGAGCTGTGACAATAATAGTTCTCCTCTCTGTCATTTTGCTGTTCAAAACACAAAGTGGCAAAATGTTGTTCCTCCTGAATTTCTGTAAGATGAACAACTTCTCCTTTTGTCTTGGACTTTCTCATGGCCAGTGCCATGTCCTGGGCACCTACTCAGCCCTTGGAAACCCAAGGTTGTTGGTCATCCTATCCACCCACCTCTCCTCTTACTGTGTTCACCATAACAGCAGTGACATAAAAGTGTTTTGATAGTTCAAATACAAAATCGTATGATCATTCAACTCTACACACCTAAGATCCAATAATAATGCGTTGGTTGGTGGAAGGAAAGCATGAAAACCCAGCATAGGATAGCATATGAATGAGAATTGCACACTTTCATCCTTTTTGCATTTTATGTTTATTGAGGTAATGTTGATATAAAACACTCTATGTGTTTTAGGAATATAGGTTAACAGCTTTACCAATATATGTTATCACAACACATCCACCATCATAGCCCCAGTAATCCTTCACCATAGTCACTGGGCTTGTCACACACGCAGTTCTTGCTTAGAAAGAATTGATGGGCAAATTCCAATAAGGGTTATACCCTGTGTTACCTACATATAAATGAAAGCACACACAAGCCATATAGAACAGCTAGGAGCAGTACTTTCAGGTTATAATGAATATAATTTGTATTGGACAGACCTTGTTTGAAACCCCATTATTTCCTGAAATGTTCTGTTTTGCATCAAATGCATATTCTTGAAAGGATTATCGCTTACAGTAAGTTGATTAGTGATTTGTCTTAGAAAACTGTTATGAGAGCAAAGTATAGGGAAGATCTTATAATTAACCATCTACTTTGCGTCTGAAAAGTAAGTATAAAGCAAAGATTATGAGTCCATTGCTGGGAATTAACTTGAGCAGCAGCAACAGTGTTCAAGAGCTGTGTAAAAATATTAACCAGTGTTCACACTCAGGAAGTAGAGCAGCTTCTAAAAAGAGACTCATTTAGTTTTCTTCAGATTGCATGGAGATTACTAGAACTTCAAAATGAACAAGTATGCATTTCTTGAAAGTTCAAAGTTTTTCAATTGACTTTTATTTGTGTTTTATCTAGAGGCATCCACACAGAATACAAATAATGTAAGATCTATAAATGCCAAAGTCGGGCTTCTTATAGGCATAACTAGAAAAATACTACATGAATTGTATATATTAGTGAGAGCTTACAAACACGCATTTTTGTTCAAATTCAACTGCTTATATTAATAGAAGTAATAATTTATTTGAAAATAGATTTTCAACAATAGCCAAGATATGGAAACAACTCAAATGCCTCCAAGTAGACAAATGGATCAAAAAGTTGTGGTAGATTCACATAATGGAATATTACTCAGTGATCGAAAAAGACAAACTCATGTCATTTGTGGCAATATGGATGGAGCTGGAAGGGATTATGCTAGTCAAAATTAGTCAGAAAAACAAAAATAAATACCATTAACTTTGGAATATACAGAAACCAAACAAAAGGTTAAGAAAAAGTCAAAAGTAGAACTGAGTGAGGCATATGGCAAAGGTGGGGGTGGGAGGGGGTACAAAACAGGGAGGGATGAACACAAGGGAATATGGTGATGGTTCACTGTTGATACAGTGACAGGAAAACTATGAGTACTACAGTAATGTAATAAAAATATTTCATTAATAACAAATGGACTTTCAAACTATAACACCTTATTTTCTGTTTGAATTTTAAAATGGACATGTAAACCTCAGAAAATGTTGCGATACTTGAGGCTCCGAAATAATTTGTCAGGCACTTTTTCTTTATCTACCCCCAGAGGACCTGTTGTAGCTTTTGGTACATGTAGACTACTCTGCAAAATCTTATTAACTTACATTGAATAGTCTTTGTATTAATAATAATTCAGAATCACATAATGAAGCCAAGGGCAAGAGGGCATGGTCTACCATTCCACTTGCATTTTCCCAAAGAAGTGAACTACTTTACCTCTCAAACAGAAGCAAAGAACTCATTCAAAAGCAGAGCTGAGGCTGTTGGAGTTATTGTTGTTTATATTTCCCTGGACAGAGGAGTAATTATGTTGGCTTTAAAGGCCTTTTCTTCTACCTTCCTTCATGGCATGCTACTGCAGGAGAAGCCGTCATTCTATTCCTACATTGTACAAAGGGGAACTCAGAGAGGAGGGAACAATTTACCCAAGGTTACTGACTCAACCCTTCCCAGATGTTTGCTACTTTTAATTTAATTTTCCAAATTTCACCAAACAAAGCTGTAGGTAATTTTCTTGGCTTCTTTTGAGTTTAGAAACCTCCCTGTGTCTTGCCTTCCTGTCCATTGTTATTCCAGCCCATTACTCCTTAGACAACTGCTTCCTTCTATCACTTACAAATGGTACTTTCTTTGCTCTCAAACAACATACTTGAACCTCTACCCCCAAGATTTCAAGCTAAAGGAATCTTTTTTTAAAAAAAATATGGACTGCTTCATGAATTTGCATGTCATTCCGTTGCTGGAACCATGCTAATCTCCTCTGTATCACTCCAATCTTAGTGTATGTGCTGCCAAAATGAGCACAAGTTGAAGGAATCTTTAAATGCTGTATAAATACATGTATAAGTGTAGTGACCATTCTTACAGTTCTTGGGCCTGAAATTTTTGATACAGTGATGCACAGCCCCAGGTTTGTTCTGATTTCTCTCAGGCTTCAGTAACATGAGTCAAGACATTGGTTTATGGCTAATTTAGCTGATGATGAGAACAACTGAAAGTTGCAAGGATAGGCATAAGCTGAAGCAAACCAGGGTCATATCTTGAACCTCCAAGAAGACAAATTGCCTATGACTCTTAGAGCATCCTCCCTCTGCCCCCAGTAGGGACAGACTGAAAGTAGAAAAATGACAGTCTTCTCCTTTGAGGGGCATATAAGGGCATGACGATTTTTCAAAACTCAGCCCCACAGAGAGGAAATCTGCTTGATATTTATTCAGGCCCCTTCCTTTTAAATCTTCATTACCCTTGGCTCAGCTAGGTGCTGAAATTTATGCACCAGCGACAGGTGATTCTTATGTAAGAATGGAATCTCGGGTGTGATAAATTTGGTCTTGAGAAATCTCAGCTCAGTTGCTGCAGATGGTGGTGTCACGATGGCAGAGGTAGAGAGCAGTGTCCTGCTGGGCTGTAGGCTGTCTGTGACATGGCCACTCAGTTCAGAACTGTCTGAGCCAATTTTTTGCCTTCAAGGTCATGACCAAAGGGCACAGCCCAACCATAAAGTTGACATTTGTTGTAGTTACATTCTTACCCACTCACTATGACTCTGTTGCTGATTCACTCCCATTCAAAGGATCAGGTTGTAACCTGGGTCCTTTGTGAATATCTTTAGAACTTAGAGTCTCTCTCGTGACTAGCTGCTGTTAAGGGCAACTTCTGTGCTTATAAAAATTTGTTTATACTGTACAATTTGCATCAACCTGGTTGGTTTGACCAAGATGGCATTTCTATCTACTCCATCCCTGTCAAGTCCTGCGATTTTCAGGCTGCTGGTTCTTAGTCTTAATAGTCAGGATTTTGGAAATTTCCCTGCCCTAAAAGTGCACACACATACATACCTCTCCACACCCCAAACACACAATTGTGAAAATATATGCCTCTTTATAGAGAGAACATCTAGAGCTTTTATCCAACATGAGCCACTATTGGAGATAAAGGGAGTTTTCAGAAGCATCGCTGTCCCCTTTGGAGTAGATTTTCCCATGTTGAAAGTTAGAGTGAACTTGACTGGAAATTAGCAACATGTGTCTTGGAGTTACATAGCCCCTGATCTTGCCGTCGACCTTGGCTCTACATTGTCTCACCATGTAAGCTTAGACATGTCACTTCCCCCTGCTTCCCGTCTTAGAAAATGCATAAAATGAGAACACTACCACCTGCTGTATTTTGCTTTTGTGGGAATTAAATGAGAATATTTATAAATCTTTGGCTGTACCTGGCATTTAAAAAGGATTCAATAAACACTAACTAGTAGTGGTAGGAGTTGCAAGGAACTCATGTCCCTGGAGCATGTGGGATGATGCCCAATGCCATGTGTCTCCTCCTTTCTGCATTTCTGAATGTTCTCCTGCCTTTGTTGCTTCCGGAGTCGTTAGCTGCCATTTCAGAGCCTTGATAGGTGGCAACATGATTTACTTGTCACTCGTAAGAGATGCCACTTTCCCATCTTTTAGCACACCTATTGTGGGCACGAGTAATATGAACTAGCATTCTTTTAAAATAAAAAAGTCATGTTTTAGTCATTTTTAAATTCTTTGAAATATATGTTATATATATTATCTAGGGACATTTTATATTATCTTTACTTGAAATAATCTGCATCTTTTCCTAGTACTTATTAAGTACTAGTAGATACTTGTTAGGTGAATGGAAAAGAAAACACTAATTTAATCTAAAAATAAGGAAAATATGCTTGAGGACAGTAATTATTTTGCTGATCATTCTCTTTTCTGTCCATGTTCCTCATTCTTTTTCTCTGAATACCACTGCAAACATGAATTACCCTGGAAACCATGAAAAAGAATGCTTTATTTGAGGCATCCATCATCCTGAGACTGTATGTTTCTTTTTAACTTGGCATGTGAGGCCAACACTATTGAATCAATAGTTCTGTAGTGAGTATAAAATCATCTTATATGGGGAGCCCCTGTTTTTCAGGCTAGAGATGACAGTTTTGGGATATAGGCCCAAAAATCCTTGAAGAGGGATTGAGCTAAAAACACAAAAGCAATGCTTACAAAAAATACCATGAAAATAAAATGTGATATACTGGAAAAACACTTGCAAAGTATTCAATAAACAGTAGCTATAGTGGTAGGTGTCACAAGAACTACATATTACCGATAAGTACCATTCAAGGGGATGTGAAAATTCCTTCCATGTATGCATTTCTGTTGATCTAGTATGTTGTCTAATCCACAGACGATACTTAATAAATATTTGTTGAATGAATGGGTTTATATTATATTTTATAATATAAATAGCATTATTTATATTATATTATGTTTATAGGGAAAATGCAATAGCCCATGTAATGTGTCTGTAAAAGACCTTATATTTCTGAAGTTCTAGTGATGGATAAACCATTACAAAAAGTGCCTTCTATATCTGTTTTTTTTTTTGATAAACAGAAATTTTAGATAATGCAGATGAAAGACTTTTGAGTGAGCCTCTGTGTGTATGTGAATTACTATTTTGTTTGTTAGCAGTTGAGTTTTTCAGTTACACCCTTTCGGACAGAATGCTTCCTTAGGAGCTCACAACTGTGCAGGGAATGTGCACCCTTTACCCTTTCTCTCGATCTTACCATTCATACAAGAAATAACAAGCAAAATTAGAATGACAGGGGCTTGCTTGACTCAGGGCTGAGAGCAAATAAGGGCAGTAGCAGCAGGTGCTGTAAGAAGCATCTGGAGCCTGTGGTCATGGAGGAAGGACTGACTTGAGAAGGGAGGGGACCTAGCTGTGTGACTAGATAGCTGTGTACAGCATCCAGCTTTTCCACAAAGAATAACTGAACTTGGATACTGGTTTGCAGATGCAATGGTCTTATGGAAGAACCACAGAGATAGGTCTCAAGTGCAGAGAGAAAGAAGTAATCTCCCAAGAGAATGGTGTCTTTTGTGTTTCCTTTCTTGCTGCTCAAAGTGTCCACTTTGTCACTCAGTACTGCGTCTCATGTATGTTTTGCATGTCACCAATTATGCTGTCTTTGGTCCTCCATGTCTTTTTTTTTAATAAGAATTATTTACTTATGCGTACATGAGCTGAAGTACAGGCTAGAGGTTCGGGAGGTGAGAACATTCACCAGAGACAGAGTAGGGAGTAGAACAGGTAGATCGATTGAAATACACTCCTGAGGGGAGCAGCGGGTAAGGCAGGAGAGGTCTGCTGCGCCATGTGGGACCCCTCCCTGGCCAGGGATTGAACTCGCGCTGCTGTGCCGTGGATATTTCATAGTGTAGCGCTCAATCTGCTGTTCCACCAGGGAGGCCCCTGTTCCTCCATGTCTTGCTGAAACACGCAAGACAATAAACACAGCTTTGGTCCTTACCCTGTATTTCTATGAGGGAATTAAAAAAAAATAGTAACACTTACTAGGCATCTATTGGTGTTAGGTAATTTTATTTCCTCTCCAATACAATATGTTGTAGATGAGAAAAATTATTTAAGGGAAAATGAAGGAATTCACCCAGACCTGCTACCCAAATGGTAGGACTGGGTTTGAAACCTTTGATTGTCTGCCTCTACATTTTTACATTCATACAACTCCTTTGGACTGAGAGAAAATTCGAAGAAACAGAATAAAAAGACATGCCTGGTGATAAGGAGTACTTTATTTGAATTTTTTTTTTTTTTGCTTCCTACTACTCGCTTACTATGGAGACCAACACAGACACTCATTTGCATATCCACATATGTGCGCTCATGGTCTCTCCCATCTCAACACAGAAGCAAAGATTTCATTTTGCAGATGTGGAGATCAGGTCCATGACTTCACTTCTGCTGTCGCGCAGGCCGGGATGGTCACAACAGGTACCCAGTCATAGAGTTGTGTCTGGTCAAATACTGGGGTATCTTTTTTTAAAAAAAATATTTATTTATGCATACAAGAGCTGGGGTACAGGCCAGAGTTGCAGGAGGTGAGAGGATTCACCAGAGACAGTGGGGAACAGAGCAGGCAGATGGACTGAAATACACTGCTGAGGGGAGCAGCGGGCAAGGCAGGAGAGGTCTGCTGTGCCGTGTGGGTCCCCTCCCTGGCAGGGGATAGAATTCGTGCTGCTGTGCCGTAGATGCTTCACAGTGTGGCGCTCAACCTGCTACGCCACCAGGGAAGCCCCAAATACTGGGGCATCTTCATTTCCCTCTTACCCACCTTGATGTTCAAACAAATTAAACTTGAATTTGGTTTATTCTAAGTCAATATTATAACTCACTTCTGGGTCCCTTTTTCGAGTAGCTCCATTTAGCATTGAGTGTCTGTATAACTATCTTGATAATTCTCAAATGCCTTTCTTCCTCAGCCTTTATCCCTGCCATTCTTTTCTCTTGAGCTTGAATGCCTGGCACAAAATATTATATTGAATTCCAGGTGCAAGACAAAAGATATCTGTGAAAGCCAAGCAAAACAAAAACCTACCACTTTCCAGTGCTTGTTAAAAAATACTGAATAGTTCTTATGTTGGTGCCAAGGTCAAAGAGATCAGCATGCACTTGAGCTCAGGCATTTGAGTCTGTCAAATGAGTCAGTCAAATGGGAATGTTGGGTTTCTTGGCTGGATGTGTGTCAGCATCACTGTGCATAAAAGATATCTGTTTGTTATGCCAGCGTTTGCCATCAGTTTAAAGAGTGACGAATGTCCTAAGTACATTGGTCTTTAAAATGAGTTCCTTGCTGCAGAGGCACATGAATTTTGTTGAAGACTCTTCAGTCTCCTCCCTGCTTTCCTTGTCTGTCCTTTGCATCTCTGTTCTGCTTTGACAAGTGGAGGTCTACTCTCGCCTGCTCCACTGGCAGCACCAGCTCACATGCAACTACTTGTGTGTCTCCATCCTCCCTACTAAAGTGGACATTCCACACAGACCTGTTTTTCCACTCAAATATAATGCATCTGCCAGTCACTGGCGCCAAATACAATAGTTGGCACAAACTAGGCATTCAGTAAATATGTTGAACGAAGGCAGACTGGAATGCATAAAAAATAGCATATTAGTTTATTTTGCTGCATGTTCAGCTTCACTGAAACATTTGGAATTTTTTTCTTTTGAGCATCATTCATTCACACTGCTTTCTGCCTTCTTTGATCAATATTTGCTTAGTGTCTTTGATGTGTCAGGCACTGGATTATCTGCCAGCATGAGTGAGACATGGACCCTACTCCTTTGGAAGGTCCAGAGTGTGTTGTACTATCATGCCAGTTCTGAGTCAGGCAGCTATACTTGATGAATCACCAGCCACTGTTGGAGTGGCTGTTTGTGGGAGGATGCAGGGGAGGAAGATATTATCTCTCTCTTGGGACTCCTGGAGCTTATAGGTAGTGAATAAATAAATGCATTAATATATAGCATAATATATGTCTAGCAGTAAGAAATAGTGGGATATGGTAGATTTAGCAAAGAAAAAAAAACACCTTTTTTCCTGTGCTGCTGTCTGCTCAGCAATATATCAGGGATGGGCACATGGCAATGAGCAAGAAAGGGGCGAGACTGGGTAGAGTCTAAGGCACAGTGTCACACTCAAACCTGAAAACGAAAGGGAATATGAGCTGAGCAGACGTGAGAGTAGGAAAGTAGAAGGGATGAGATGGGGACAGTAAGAAGGAGAAGGACCAGGAATGAGCAAGAAGGGATTATGGGGCCTCCCTGGTGGCACAGAAGTTTAAGTCTCAGTGCTATGAAGCTATCACCAGCCACTGGGGCTTGAGTTCAATTCCTAGCTAGGGAGCTGACCCACATGGTACAGCAGACCTTCCCTATCTCACCCACCCCCCAACCAGCAGCATATTTCATTAAATCTGCCTTTTCTGCTCCCTACTCTGTCTCTGGTGAATTCTCTCACACACATTCCCCCCACCCCACCCCACACCTCTGGCTTAGACCCTAGTTTTTATATAAATAAGTAAATAATATAAGGTTTTTTTTTTTTAAAAAAAAGGGATTATGCTAAGCGAAACAAGTCAGCAGGAGACTGACAAAACAAGATGGTGTCATTTCTATCTATAATATAGAGAAACCAAGAAAAGGGTCAGATGAAGCAAAACTAAAAAACTAACTTAAAGTAACCCTTGAAAGCTGACTATAGAACAGAGACATCCAGAGCAAGAGGAGTGAGGACAAAATGAGGAGGGAGCACAATGGTGGACTGTCGGTGCTTCTGCGGTGGGTGCGCTGTGGTGGCAACACCTGAAGGGGGAGCCTACACTTCTGAAATACAAACAGTGATGTAAACCCATGTGACTGCAATGAAAAATAGAAAGAAAGAGAGGAAACACATCTGTAAGACCTTCAGCCAGTCTCGAAGGCCAAACAGTTCAAAGACAGTGGCTTTAAATTCAGCAGTTTTAACTTTTCCCTTAGAAAGTTCTTCAAGAAAGAGCTTGAAATTGTTGAGGTGACAGAATGTGAGCTTAGTAGAATTACAAGAAATGCCCGACTCGGGCAATCTAGGATACTGGAGGCCACTTTATTTCTAGGGGTCTTGTTTAACTCTGGACTAGACCAACGGTTGGATTAAGATTTCCAATGAGTTCTCCAGTTTAGCCTCTTCATCTCTACCAGCCATGTCATTGACCTTTCAAATAAATTTTGTAAGTGGATCCCAATTTTGCAATGATTGGAAGCATTGGTCTTGTGTTCCTTCTTTTGCACTTAACTATGTGCTGAACAATGTCCTCAGCTCATAGGATTTCGAGAACCTCAAATCACTGACCTGGTGTGGCTATCAAAAACCTTGGTGGTAGTTTTGTAAGACACATTTCAAATCGCCTCTCAAAGAGTTTTCAACTCTACTATTTGACAAAAGAACTCATTTGTGTGTGTGATTTGGGTTTAATCATTACAATGAATATGTAACAGGGTTGAGTGACATAGAAACTTGAGAATTAAAACAATGTGAGAATTTCCAAAAGCATGACCTACTTGAATAGTCCTAAGTCTCCACTCTATCAGGCTCCTATGAGGAAGACAAGGTGGTACTCAGAGTACAGTTATTTACTGTGCACTTTCTGGAAGAAGTGTTTTCTTTTAAATATAGAGGGGATGCTTAATATGCCTTAGGCACAAAGTGAGGCAGTTTCATAGCATCTTTTCATTCAGTTTGTCCAATAACGTTGAGACTAGATTTCATTATTATCCCCCATTTTATAGGTAAGTATATCGGGATTCTGTGACTAAAGAAGTCACTCAAGACAATAATCCTGATAAATAGGGGGGAGAAGACAAGTATAGATGCACTGATTTCCATGACCTTGTGTTATGCAGAAATATCTTTCAGTACATTTGTCTTAAGACTTACAGCCATTTCTTGGTGACTCTAGGAAACTATCTGAAGGATAAAGAAAGACTTGATCTGGTTTTGGTTTAACTTCTTAACTTCTTCTAAACCTTTGGGATATATTGGGGATTGTTACCATGTGACATTTCTTGACCTGCTATAGGTAGACCATTCTAGAAAGTCCCTCTTCAGCTCAGCCATCTAGATCCTTGACCTTCAATTTACATGAAAATGACTGAATTTATTACATTCTTCTTATTTCAGTCATACCCGTGGTAAGAAAAGGACATTTTATTGGTCTTCTTCAGTAACCTTGACCTAACATTGCTTTTAGTATCTGTTCCAAGGTCTTTATACCACCTGTCCTTTCGTGGGTGGGGGGTTTGTGTGTGTGTATTTATTATGCTGTTTCTTGTAATAATAATATGATTTTAATATATAATTAAAATTATAACAAATCTATTAAAATGTAAAATTTAGATAATTTAATCATTGAGAACCAGTGCTCAAGAATGTTCAAGAATGTCCTTACCAGTTGGTTTTAGTTTCTAAAGAACATAAGGAGCAAGGGCAATAACAAGCAACTTCTTCTCAATTTGAAAAGTATTCAGATGATTGCCAGGGATCCAAACCAATTCTCAGAGTCTATCTTCTATGGCTCATATGAAGGCCTACCTAAAGGCAAAAAGTTGGATTAAACATAGGCATTGACTTTTAGAGCTTAAAGGAACATTGGAGAGTCAACCCTTATCCTGTCGGAAGGAAATGCATTTTAGAAAAGGTTACTGACTCGCCCAAAGTCAAACAGGAAGACAGAACAGGATCTATGAAACAGTAATTCTCAGATTCAGTCTGCAGGTAAAAAGAAGATTGCTACAACACATATGCTTGAATTACAATCCCAAAGAGTCTGGTTCAGATCAGAGGTTGAGCCTGGAGTCTGTATGATTAATAAGCCTGCTGGGTAGTTTGGCAGCTGGTGGTCCTGAGACCACACTTTAAGAAACACTAATCTGGAATCCTGAGCTCATGACTCTCAGCCCCAGTTCTTCCCAAAGGGCCGTGCTGCCTCTCCACATTAAAAATCATCCCAAACAATACGTCAGACCTTTTGATTCATGTTAATGCTCATGTTTCCTGACTCAGCAATTCCTGATTACTTCAGTCATTGCACTTTTTCCTTAACTCAATTAATCAGCCCCTGTGATGACCCAGGGACTGTGCCAGGGCTTGAAATACAAAGATTAAAACACAGCTCCACCTTCAAGAAACCCAAACCAAAGCAACAGTAGTAGCTGCCACCTGAACATTTTATGTATGCATGCTTCCTATAGCTTATCGTATTCCTTATCTCATTCCTTACCTCTAGGAAGTGTGTACATAGTAACAACATAATTTGGCAGTGTTTCATTCATAGAATGAATTCACAGAATCATGCATATTCTTCGAAGCTTGTTTTTTAAACATAGTATGTCTTAATAATATTTCTTTGTCAGTTCTTTGTAAATGTTGTCTAGAGAGATATGTCTACTGACTCTCTCCCAATATTGATATCAATACCAGTTATGATTTGACCTTTCCCAGGGTGACAGATAGTAAATTGTTTTCTCCTACTACGGACTGTGCCATGATAGATTCTAAAGTAATTGTTTTTTTTTAAAGATGTATTTATTTATTTATGCATACAAGAACTGGCATACAGGCCAGAGGTGAGGGGGGTGAGAGGATTCACCAGAGAGAGAGTGGGGAACAGAACAGGCAGATTGACTGAAATACACTGCTGAGGGGAGCAGCGGGCAAGGCAGGAGAGGTCTGCTGTGCCGTGTGGGTCACCTCCCTGGCTGGGGATCAGATGCCTGCTGCAGTGGCTACAGGTGCTTCATAATGCAATGATTAAGCCCTTGCACCACCAGCAAGATCCCTCTAAAGTAATTGCTATCCCTCCTTTCTAGAGGAGATTCAGGAAAGTTCATTGCACTGCCCAGCGTCTCACAATGCCAGAACTAGGTTTGAAACAGAGGCATGTCTGCATCAAAGACCATAAAGTTACTTTCTTTTCATTATTATGCCTCTTAATAATTGCAGTAGAATGAGGTAAGTTCCAGATGAGGTGGGTACTAGAGGATCACCAGTTGCTGATAGAACGATAGAACCTCAGGGTCCTCTGACAAAGTGACATTTGAGCAAAATCTGGGAATCTCTGGGCCGAGAAGAAGAAAGCTACTCTAGAAAGAGGTGTGGGTTTATTTTAAACCAATCAATCCATGCACAGATATTCTACTAGAAGATTCCTGTGGTACACGCTTGCCGGGGGATTCACAGAAAGAAGACATGATATTTGCACACCAGCATCATTTGTGTGTGTGTGAGATACTAGAGTAATAATCTGATTACTATAGTATAAATACTACCTCATTTTACAGCCTTAGCAGAGACCTGGAAATGAGAGGGCCATGGAACTCTGTCTACATGTGTTGGTGAAGAAATTCTCCCTGGGAAAGTGCTGCCTAGACCCTGCTTACTTGTAGAACTGTTTCAAGACTTGGTTCATTCCTGTAACTGTTGAGCTCCTCAGAGGTGTGTGTTCTGTAAACAGGTGGCATTAATAGCAGCCATCACAACCAAAACAAAACTGAATTGAACTGCAGTCATTTTCTGAGAAACACGAGTGCCCCTGAAACACAAGTCCCACTCTGAGTCTGTTGCACTAACTCTTCTTTAAAAGCAGCCTAGGTCTCCTGTAGGACATGCGACAGCTCAGGCCCTGATCTCAAGTGGGAAAATTCAGGAGACAAGCTGGGTTTTCTAACATTTAATTTCCCAGCTGATTACTGTGATTAAGAGCCCATCTGGCACAGCCCATTTGTGAGGTATGTGTGCAGGGAAGTGGGACTCTGGTAGAGGCAGAGATCTAACGGGAAAACAGAACAGGCACGGTGGAGCCAGTGCCATTTTGGAGTCCTCGGCTAAGATATTTAAATAGGAATTTCATCGTAGTAGAATGCGTGAGACTGGGAGGCCATATGTTGTAAGAAAGGCAGTTAGAGAGGGAGTGTTTCTCTTTCTCTGGGCTTTTATGTGAGCTTAGTGAGGATTTGGTGATGCCTTTGTCTGCCATGGATCTAGGGGGTGCTGTGAGCATGCTAAGAAGAAAATTCAGCTCTGGGTTCCAGTAGCTACATACCAGCCATCTCTACCCACAAAATCATAGAAACTGAGCAGTGGCTGGGGAGATACCTGCTTATACTCCTGCACAGAGGTGGCAGTGAGAATTCAGGATGGGGGTTACTTTGGAGCTTGTGCTCTACTAATTATTATCTCCTGCAAAGAAAGTTCTGTGCAGGGGATGGGGGATGCCATATGTTAGCTCTCATATCTTCACAGCTCCGTCGGCATAACTGCAGTTCCAAATCAATCCACAGGCAAGTCAATCTCATAAGCACTAATAGGACTTACAGATGTGCAGAAACCAAGGTTAGGATGCTCAGCTGAACTCTGGGATGGAATTTCTTGTGATTTTTCATTACCCAGGGGATCCTATGTAAACCTGTTCCAGACAAAGTTTTTATTGTATTTTATTTCTGAGCTCCAACCAGGCTTCCCCTTTGGAGGTCAGGCCTCTAAGTCTCCTTGAAAATCCCCATCTCCAAGGTGGAGGCTCCTGATTCCTGTGATCACCACTTCTGTTGGGGGCTCCAGGTCCACAAGGAAAACTCATCAGTGACTTGATCTTGATCCCTCGCTGAGTGCACACAGGTCACTGGAAAACATCTGGTGGCCCTGACCCTTTGTGTCCATTTGCCAAATGGATTGAAGGTGGGAGGAACTGGAGACCCCATCTGTGGTCCTCTGTGGGCATGGAGGCATGGACTAGGTAATGGTCTGACTTCAGAAGGACCAGGGAGGCCTCCTGGTTTTGCTCAGTCAACAAAGGACTGATCACCTTCCTTCCGTAGTTGGAAGGTTCCAGCTTTACAGCTGTTAGGCTGAGGTTCTGAGAGCCCAGGCTAGGAAATTTCCCTCCACCCTATCTCTGAAATGTGAAAATAAAATTGGTTTCCCCACAGTTGGAATCAATACCTAATTGCTCTAGGGGAGAGTCCCCCCATCTCTCAGGAAGGTGGATTTCACAGCCCATAATAAGGAGTTCAACAGAGAAAACTGGAACAATAGAGACTATCTCCCATATGGCCCCCGTGGCCTCTGTTTCTGAAAAGGGGACTTAGACATTAATTACTTGGACCATGGACTGAAGCTTTATCTTCTTGCAGGAGCAGCAGTCCATTAGCAAAGCTATAGATTTACAGCGAGACCGGGTTTACAAGGATGACGCTTCCTCAGGGCCTAAGGTTTTCTGGCAAACTGTCTGTGGTTGAGTATCCTGAATAAAGGAAAAGTCTACTGATTTTAGGTTCTGTTCAGCCCTAGTTGTCTAACCTCCTTGTAGGAGGGAATCTATCAAATCCAGTGACATGGGATTGAAAGCATCTATCAGCACATCTTCTCATTGCCCCTACCTTCCACTTATCATCAGGAACCTACCAGATTCCCCAGGAGAAATGGTAATGCCAATATGGTTCAGTTGCATTGCCCAGAGAGAGTCTCATTATAGAATGTATTGTCTCACGTAGATCCAAAGGGAGAAAGGTTAGGGTGAGTGGATTTGGTGTCCTTGGCTGTGCAGAAATTGCTTTTTTGTGATGTTCTTGACTTCAACAGACTTGACTGTCAGTGGTTTAATGTCTCAGTGATTTGGAAGCCAGAGATGGGAAGTGTCCTGCTATTATTTTCTACCTTGCTCTGGTAACTTACTGTGTACTCTAAAGATGATGTGAATAAAATTTTAAGATAGTTCATGCAAGATAAAAATAACCTAAACTCTTGCTTTATTAGCTAGAATGTCTACAAATACTAACAATATTTTCTAGGAATGAAAAAATTTGGTACATAGAGCCTGCTAAACAACTCTTCTTCATTGTCTTGAGGAAAACAAAGAAATGTTGATACAAGAGGAATTTTGGGGTCAGTTTGGAATGGCAAATCTGTGGTATATGTTTCATCTTCAACTTTCTCCCTGTGTGGCAGTAATAACTTACCAAGTGCTCATAAAACTCATCCCTACCGAGATCAGACAGGATTTCAGAATTCTCAGTTTGCACTCCAGGCAGCCCCGACCAGTCAGTCAGAGCTGGCATAAGGGACTTAATTTTAAAAAAGAAAAATAAAAAAGTGGCATCTTGAGTTCTTCATGGCATGAGTAAAATGTTTTAGGAAGGGCATTTGGATTGTATCTGCGGCTTTTGCCAGACATTCCTGTTTACAAATCATTCAGATAGGATTTAAGATGCAACTTTCCACTTACCCCACACATTCTTGTCTATCACCCCGAAAATATCACATTAAAAGAAATGGGAAATATGAGCCTGCTTTTATGAACCATCCATGAGGTGATGTCTGGTCCATATTAAATGTCAGAAATTAATTATTTATGTGCAATGAAAATTCAGCGGTGTAATTATATTGTGGGTATTAATCCTACCCGTGGGTAGCAGCTTCTCCACCTTGAATACCCGCTGAGGGACATGACTAAGTTTTAAGTTCTACTTTACTTTTATAACCACTTGCCCTGGGATTAGATAGCAAATATGTAAACATTATACACAGGACATTTTGAACTTGATGTCCTTCCGTCAAGTCTGGAATTTGTCCTCCTGTCACTTTTGTCTGTTGTCTGAAAACAAATAAAAATTGAGTGAGCACTAACACTGACTACAGGTCATAGACAAATCATGGGCCTTAGTCTGGATCTAGAGCAGCTCAGATCACTTTGCAGAACTGGGTGCTTGTGACCTGCTGTCTCTCGCTGAGGACGAAAACTAAAAGAGTACGTGGTTGGAGTGGCTTAACTAGAACACACTTCTTTTTTTCCCATAAAATTGTTTTATTTAATTTATTTATTGGAGAAACAAAGTACTAAGTTTCTTTCAAATGGCTTCTTTCCCCCTGTTTTCTTTATGAGTTTCATATCCTAATGGACCCTGGGTTATTGACATTAGTAAAGAATATTATGTTAACAGTAGTGGTGAAAATTATTACATTCTCCCTTTAGACATTGAACTGAAGTTTTTAAAATTATTATTTATTTGTTTTTAATTGACGTAGTATTAGGAAAGCCCATCAGGTATTACACACCCACTACCAGTCACCCATAGTCCACCATCATAGTCCATTGTACTTCCTTCCCTTTTTATTCTCATCCCTTCCTCCCTCTGCCCCCTCCCCTATGCTTCAGTTCTATAGTCAGCTTTCAAGGGTTAGCTTTCAAGCTTGTCTTTATCTGACTCTTAGTTTCATTTCTCTACATTCCGATATTAATGACACCATCTAATGTTTCTCTTTTTGATTTAACATTATCCCTTTCACTCAGCATTATTCCTTCCATCTCTACCCATGTTGCCGAAAATAGCATGAGGTTATCTTTTTTGAATGTTGAGTAATATCCCATTGTATATACAGAACACATCTTCTTGATCCACTTGTCTGTTTTGGGGTTTCATCATTTGGTTAATGTAAATAGTGCTGTAATAACCATGGGAATGCAAATTTCCTGTCAAATTAGGATTTAAAAAATTTTGGGGGTAGATGCCTAGGAGTGGGTCATATGGCAGATCCATTTTTATGTCTTGCATAAAGGCTTGAGCAGTCTGCATTCCCACCAGCAGTGTAGGGGGTTCCCTTTACTCCACATCCTCACCAGCACTTGTTGCTGGTCTTTTCAATATGGGCCATTCTCACAGGTGTGAGAGGGTGTCGTTGTGGTCCTGATTTGCTTTGCCCTGATAAGTGATGATGAATTGCTGTTTGCATGTCTTCTTTGGAGAAAGGAGTTCTTCAAGGTCTGTTTAATTCCTCTGCCCATTTTTTAGTTGGGTTATTGTTTTTTGTTGTCATTGTCAAGTTGTATGATTTCTTTGTAGATCTTGGGTATCAGTCCCTTGTCAAATGTGTTGTGTGCAAATATTTTCTCCTATTCAGGAGGGTGTCTTTTTGTCTAAGTTATGGTTTCTTTTGTTGTACAGAAGCGCTTTATAATAGTTTGATGTAGTCCCACTTATTTATGTAGAACACACTTCTTAATTGACCTCTGATGTCAATTTTTAATACAAGTGTTTGGTTGCTTGTTCTTTGGGCTTACTCAAAATGGCAGCTGCTCCAGTACATGTGGCAGTGCTTCCTAATTTCTTGGGACTGCAGATGATAAAAAATGGCCTACTGATAAGGCAAAGTGAGAGGAAGGGCAACTTGAAATTCCTTCAGCTTGACCTAGGACCTCTCACCAGTTTGGGGAAGGGAGGAAAATCTTAATTTTGATGCTGCAATTACAATAACATGTGAGCTTTGGAAAGACAAAACTTTTCTCTATGTCAGCTCTCCATCACAATATGAAGTAATTAATACCAACTGGAGTTAGGAGACAATTACTGAATGACGTGTAAAGCATTTTGTAATCTGAAGCATTAGCTCATAAAAAGATGGGGAGGCAAAACATTTTGTTCCTTACCCTGTGTATGGGGCACAAGACTGAATTTCAGGGTGGAGTAAGGGAAGGTCAATTTACAAAATGGGAAAAAGATGTGGTCTTTGACCTCATGGCTAGAAGTGAGAGATTGAGATGGCAAGTAGTAGGCATGGTTACAAATATATAATAATGTTTAATATTTAGTAAATATGCAATGATGTTAATAAATATGTAACATATAAACATGTTTAGAAACAACTGTGTTCTTATACCCATGTGAAAAAATATAAATTGTATTATTTTATACTTGGAGATGGGTCAACAGTGTTTGAGTTTGTCAACTATTATTATTTTCTTTCTGTATCCCAGAGAACAGACTTCCTTATAGATTTTCCAATGTGATGTGAAAAACTATATTTTCATCTGAAATTTATCTGAATTCATTTTTGCTGCATCTGTTGCGGTCTTTCTTCCAGGTTAAACCTAACTATGTTGATCATTTGTTTACTGGCATCTTTCTTTTTCCCACAAAGGATTGGCAGGAGTGGAAGGAGGGCAGGTGGTATGGTAATGAAAGGTATCTAATATGTTTTCAGTTCTTTGGGGAATTTGAGAAAGCAGTAAGCTGACTTATAAAGGAACACATTTGGAAAAGAATCCTCCATTGCAGGAAAGGTTGTTACAGTGATCCTGTAAATCAGTTCTTCCTCTCTTTGATAATACCGGATCATGCAGTGTCCCAGCAAACAGGCCTTCACACAAGGGTAAGACCGTTCTCTCGTTCCCAGCAGAAAGGACAGACAGGCCAACAGGCCAGTAGGCAGGATTTCCTGGGGTTCAGGCTACTGCAGCTTCCTGGACAAATGAAAAAATGCAGGTGTTGCTCCCCTGCCCCCAGGCCAACCAGGTCACAGGGTAATTGCCCAGTTGCTTGCTGGGGTAGGCCCACCCTGCTCTTCTCCCTCAAGGTTCATTTTTCATTTTGATTGAGTCATGATGGCTTAGTGCCACACAACATCTGAGGATGTGCCTTGTAGGAAAAAGGTCATAAAGGACAGCAGAGCGCTCCCCTTTCCTAATTCCAGGCTCGGTCTCGTACAGTCCTTTGTAAAGGATGGACACGCCAGGCTGGTTGCAGGGCTACGTCTTTCTCTGTGAATGGCAGGAGCAAAATCTCCATCTTGTAAGCTGAAGACTTGCCCGGCTGCCTTATTTCCACTGAGGCAGCACAGCTTGCTTCAGCTTTGAAGTGTGAAAACCAAATAAAGGTTGGCGGAGGCAAGAGATGGAAGCTGCATAGCCTTCTTGGAGCTTGAAGAGACACATTCAGTTTTGTGCCCTGAATGCAGACTTTTCCTATCCCCTTCCCAGTCCTGTGTCCCATGGCCACCCCTGAACATGGTGACTTAAGTAGCAACATAAGTGGTTGGTTGTCCCTCCCTGGAGCTCTTCCGTTACGGCAGGGGCAGGCCTGGGGAGCTTCCTTAATCTGGGGAGAGACTGACCAAATGCTCACATCCACCTTGGTGTATGTCTTCTAATCTGCCCACAATACCTATTGGCAACACACATGCACACATATACATATGCACATAAACATATAAACACACATGCATACTGATACACACACACACACACACACAGAGGCGACTTTGGTCTGCCCCTGCACCCTGAACAATGGTGTCGGGTATTTATAATCTACCCCCTCTCTGTCCCAGGCAAGATTTTAGCAATTCTAAGACAGGAGGCTGAGAAAGGAAAATATTGGCTTCTACAGTACAAACATCTTTGTCCTGAAAGAAAATGTTAATTTCCCCCTAAATCAAATGTTGACACATGTCAGCTGCTGCTGAAGATGTGTCACTCTGGGAGAAGTCCTCTGCTCCAGAGCATGGATGCTGGCGTGGAGCCTCGCCTCCAAAACTTGAGCTGGTTTAGAATCTAGACAGGCTTGGTTCAGAGTTTTACGAATCCTTCCAGTTTTGTTTCACAAAGCCAGTCTCTCTGGGAGACCCTCCTGAGCAGGAAGCCTGGAAACACGAGTCTTTTTGTGGAATGCACTGTTTTCTGCAGAAGCCTGGAGAAACCCCGTGTCAGCATCCGCAGTCATTCAGGCACTGCTCGCCTCTTCCACGGAATATAGGATTTAACCGGGGAGGTGGTGGGGGGTGGGGTGAGAAGGCTGAGAACTGAGAGAAAGGATAGAATCCACAGGCAAAGGGAAATTTCCAGCGCTACATGTTTTCCTTGCTCCTTTCTCTACCGGCCTCAAAATGCAGAGTCTAAGTATGCTTTGTTCAATACCTATGTTTTGAAAATTCCAAATTAAGTTCCCCCACTCTCTCCTTCCAACTAGTCTCTGTCTCTGTCTCGCTCTCTCTCTCTCTCTCTCTCTCACACACACACACACACACATTCCCTTTTAACTTGTTAAATTTGAAAGATGATGATATATACAACCAGGGAGCTTTGCCAGTCTGCACGGTGAAGGCCAAAATTAACGCAGAAGGTTGGTGCAACGTTGCTGCAGAGCAGTGTGATCAGAATGCAAGATGGAGCACAGGGGAAAGGCCAAGAAATATGTCTGCGCTTGGAGTTTACGCAAGTCTCCTTAGCAACTTGTCTGAATTTATTTTTCCCTTAATGTGTGTGGGTTTCTTCCAAGCCCGGAGTGAAATGGGAGTTGAGTCTCTAACAGTCCCCGATTTCTCTTGGAAGAGGGGGAAATGGTTTCAGAGGGTGAACTGGGCTTTCTCTCCATGACCAGGGCCCCTCCCACCCCACCCCTCCCCCACGGAGGCCACTCTGATCCTTTGCATTGTGACTTTGCGGATGGAGGGTTGGTGGCTTTCCAGAAACCCTCATCTCCATGGGGGCACACAGAGTCTGTTTCTGCTGGCCACAGCTGTGCAGGTTTCTGTCACAGCCTGGCTCTCTGAGGGCAGCGCTGCTGGGTAGCATATATGTGAGTGCGCCTGTTTATATGCCTGTGTGCTGTCAAACAGGGGAGACAGCCGTGCTGCCTTCTCCGGTATTTTTTTCTTTTCCCGTCTTGTTCTCCCTGTCTATCTCTCATCATCCTCAACACACACACACACACACACACACACACACACACACAGCCCTGTAATTCTAATTATAAGCTACATATAAAGCTGTTACTTAAAAAAAAGACTTTTAGGTATCTGCTATGTTGGATTTTATGTAACAAGGTTTGCTTCAGAGATGACAACCATAAATAATGCAGTGGTTTTACCTAAAATTGCCTTACCTTGAAACAGCGCTAGGGGAGCCTAGCCACTGCCTTCTTGGAGCTCATGTTGAACATAAATTTTAGTATTTCTGTTTCTTGTTCCCTCCCCTTTTGGAGGAAGGGCTGGGGCTGGGGGATAGGGGAGCAACCTAGCCAAAAAATTTAAGGTTTGCTTTTGGCTTTTTTACAAACAGATGTTGCTTGCTTGTCATTCTGTTGTTGTGAAGCAGGCACCAGATTGGACCAAGCAGGAGTGCGTGTGGGGTGTGTGCGAGAGAGAGAGAGGTGTGTGTGTGTGAGAGAGAGAGAGAGAGAGAGAGAGAGAGAGAGAGAGAGAGAGAGAGGTGTGTGTGTGTGTGAGAGAGAGAGAGAGAGAGAGAGAATGAGAATGAATGTTGGGGAAGGTAGAGGACCCGAACGCAAAAACAGATCAATTTTGCAAAAATGTAAAAGCATGAAGTGGACAATATGAATTAATACTTCTTTTTCCTTTCAAGCGTCACATGTTATTTGATTGTTTTGCTGTTGTTCCAAAGCAAGAGGGAGGTGAGGGAATCAGCAGACATGGGGAACCCTCTCCTTGGGGCAGGACAGGGGGAGCTGCAGCTGTTGAGATGCTCTTTGCATTGATCTGCAGCTTGTAAGGCAAAAGCCTTTCTGTTTCAGCTGAACTTAGTTTCTTGTGAGCGCTGGGAGCTTCTTCTGTTAACATAATAAAGGTTCCAGGCTCCCACAGAAGAATTCCATTGCCACACAGTCAAGGTTCTAGAGACTTTGAGACAGGTGCCTGTCACGTCTCAGGCTCCAAGTGTCTTCATCCCCTCTTCTTCCCGAAGCCACCCCAATTTTCCACTCTGTTGGTAGCTTTTGAATCTAATGTGGAATACTTTTCCAAGAGCAAAATGCATCTTTGAGTAAAAGTGTTCATGCTGACCGGCGTGTGGGTAGTTCTTGTACAGCATTAAGTTCATTTCCATTAAAAACATGATTTTTGTAAAATATCTGTATCTCCGATTTGCTGTCAATATTGGGTCATCTGTATTTTGAAAATTGTAATTCTTTTCAAAACCTCTTGGCTTTATTAACAGTATAGCTAGAGAGGAAGCTGTAGGCTAGCATCATTGTTTGCCTTTGAAAAAGGAAGAGAAGTTGTCATCCTGAGCAAACTTAACTCCTTTCAAAAGTGAAAGTAGGTCCTTAGCCAGCTGCACTCGAAACAACTTGTTACTGGTGGAACCTCTTTCTCTTTTGTTTCATCAAGAGTGTTGAAAGAAAATTTGCCTCCAAATTCTTGCTCTTAAATAGCTCATCTCAGCTGTACATCTGTTGTAAGTGAACATTTTGTGGCTTAAGTTTGTTTTTAAGTTAAAAATAAGGCCGACTACTCTAATAACTTGAGGGCAGCCTTTGTTTGCTTCTCATCTGTCATACTCTATCATGCCCTTACTTCTAACTTTGCTCTGTATTCCACCTAGCTACAAGTTCATTGTTCATTTTGCATAAAATATTTATTTTTTTAATACAGGGAGTGTGTGGTAGGGAGATTATAAATATCCATTTCTAGTTTTCCCTTTGCCTGAAAGGAACACAAAAAGCATGGCGTTGCTTTGCCAGTCTCCTCCCTCTCCACCCCCACTGGCCGGTTTTTTTCTGGGTAAAGAAGAGTTAATTTTACCTAAGCTAGCTGGGTGTGAGAGGTGCTCCCACACTGGGGTCCGGAGTCCTGGCCAGGAGATAGCAGGTGGATAAAAGAGGGTGATGTGTGGCACTGATGAATTACTCTTGAAGCAGCAATTGCTGGATATGCCTCTTTTGTTGAATGATTGAATCTTTCTACAAAAATAAACAAACCACCACGGAAGGCTACAGAGGGTGAGAGCAAAAGAGACCAGGAATATTGAAATCATAGTCTACCTGTCTCCCCTACGCCAGGGTGATCAAAGATTTGAGCATTCTCTCTCTCCTTCTTCCTCTCCCTCTATCTACCTCCGTTCCTCTCTCCTTTCCACCCTTCTTCCCTCTAACCCCCCCTTCTCCTTCCCTTCCTATTTCCCTCCTTCCCTCCCTCCTGCTCCCTTCACCTCCCCCACTTTGTTATCTCTTTTCTTTCTTTTTCTCACTCAATCTCATTTCTTTTCCTCTTCCCTTCTTTCCTTTCCTCCACTCCCTTGTCCTCCCCTCCTCACCTCTTCACCCCTCCCTTCTTTCCTCTCCTTCATGAAAAGTTGACCAATTGAATTACTCTGTCCTTTGGGACAGAGGGAGTCTGCTGAGATTCCGAACAGGAGGTCCATTTTCACACACACACACACACACACACACACACACACACACACAAAAGGGAGGAAAAGCAGAAATTTTCCTGTAGGTGTCTTCCCACTGACATCACTGCGGATTTGTTGTTCAAGTTCACAACCAGGCAAAACTCAGATATATTTTCCCTTTTGCAGGCAGCTGCACGGTGAGTTTGCTTTCCATTAGTAAAGGAACAATGAAGGACAAGCAAACCCTGTGTCTAAAACGTGGGCAATGAATGAATGTTGGAATAGAAGCCAGGCATCCTGCTGTGGTGGAAGGGAATAGACTCAATGAATCCACCACAATCAGATATTTCACTTCTTTTTAACAGCCCATCAAGAAAGAGAAACAATGACTCCCAAATCATTTCTGAATAGAAAAGTTAAAAGGATGTCTCAACGATGCTTCTTTGTCGGCCAGGTAATGATTGCCCAACTTGATTTTGCGGTAACCATTCTTAATCATTGATAGTCTATCTCTTAATCATGCTTACGTTGGTATAAAACACTGCAATCTGGAAGTATTCCACGGCTTCACATTCTGATTTGATTATTTTTCTGGTAAAATCATTCTCAAGGTCTGTTGGTAGCCAGGGAAATTCCAGAATAAATTCAAAAGTTACTTATTTGCAGAATCTTTCTATCATGTGTAGTTGTGGAAATGAAGTAAATATAATGCTTCTTGGTGCTTTTCCAGAATTACTTTTATTTCAGTGTTTGGTGTTTTTGCTCTTATTCTGTCATTCATTCCAGTTTGGCTTCACAAAGGAATCAGATGACCAAAAGAAACCAAGAAACAGCCAGAGAATCCTCATTTTATTTTCCAGACCCAGGCAAATGGGTGCAGATATTGGCCTAACAAGATGACAGCAGGTTTAAAAAAAAGAGGATTCAGAAGAAGTTCCTTTTGCAGGTAATGGTATTTTCCTATCATTTCACTAAACCTTCAATTTCCTCAAGATTTGGGGGCACATATGAATGCTTTCATTTAATGATGAAAAACAAATGCATTTTACACTTGGGTTTCTTGCAACCAGTTTTGTGACACTGAGTCAATGAGTAGAGAATCAGGACATTCCAGTCTGTGGCCTACAGAAAATTATTTGGAAGTTATTGTGCCAGTGCTTAATTCCTTTGTACAATGAGTTAGGCGGAACTCATTTGAAATCACTAGATATGCTTTAACTCTGTAGCCATCTTGGGGAATTGGATTTAAAAATGTAAATATTAGAGGGTTGTCTCTAAAAAATCTACTGTGTGGCCTGAATTCCTGGAAGAGAGAGTAGACCTGCATGGCATACCAAGCCTGAGGCTTGGACTCTAGTCCTAGATTAATGAAACTTCTTGGCATTTTATAGACTTGTCCCCACACCTGTCCAATGACTGAGTGAGACTGAACCAGCTGTCATGTTATAGGTAGTTTCCATTTAGTGTTAAAGGACTTTGTGCCTTTAAAAATATTTAATAACATAAACAATACATTTGCTTGATAAATTACCCTGTGTTCACCATTGCTTGCTGACATCAATCTGTATTTTCCAGCTTCATTATTAGTATTAATATCGTTAAGAGAGTCCCACGCAATCTTACATAATGAATCAGGCCAAGATTTCCACTGAATAGAACCCCCGTTTTCCTTCTCAACTAAAGGGGGGTTTTTAAAGAAGGGATACAACTCATATTTTAGGGAAAATGTCTATTCCCAAATATACCATTCTTTTACTCGGTCAGTGTTTGATCTTCTTTCTTCTTTCTTTTTCTGAAGCCTGGGTATCCTCTGGTTTCTATTTAACTTTAAAAAACTGAAGCTGTGGATTGGAAGCTAATGCTCAAACTGTTTAAAATGAATAACTTCTCTCTGTCCTGTATTTGCCAAAAAAAAAAAAAAATAGGGTAATTGCCCTCAGTTGAAACACAATATTGAGCTCCTCTCTGTGGCCTTTGGGGATGCAGCTTATGGAGGTGGTACTACTTAAAATACTGGATATAACACTTTGATAGACCTTCCTCCTTTGCTAACATATGTTGCATTATGTCTTTTTAATCAACATGATCCTAGTGATTAGTTCTCATCACTTTAGGAACTTGAACCTACCCCGTTCCATTTTAATACGAGCTTTTATGTCACATACTTTCCAGCAATCCTTTGGGGTGTTCAAAATGCCCATCTTTAAAATACCGCTGGCCCTATGCCTTTGTCATAGAAATCAAAGGAAGCGATTTGGAGTTAATTTTAAAATCTTTTCTTTTAGAAAGGAAATGAGCATTTTTTTAATAAAGATCATTTTGAGGTGACTGATTTCGATCCTGCTTATTTCCACATAGTATTGTTTCCTTGGATCTAAAGATCAAGCCCCAGAACAGCAACCAAATACTTGGTTTTGGCATCCTGTGAAGCACCAGAAGGTACTCAGCAATGGAGCTACGGCTCGGTCATGATAAAACAGGCAGACAGTGGTGTGTCTGTGAATGGCGTCTTCTCTGTTCCTGTTGGTCCTACTTTTGGTTCCCCATTTTCTTGCTTTCATCTGTTAGGTTGAATACAAAAGGGCCTGCTGCTTGCTCTAAATAAGCCTCAATTTTAGATGACTTTCTTGTTTTTAGGAGAGCCTCCCAGATTCTTGATTAAGAAGTGAACGTTCATGTGTTGACACAAAAGAGGTAATTTTTTTGAGAGCTAGGATTTATAGTCATTGCTTACAAAAATGAACACTTTTTTTATGCCCAGCAAAGGGATAGATGTGTTTGTTTTTCCAACATGTAGGGAGGGGTACTATTTCACTTCTCATCTATGTCCTTGAAGCACTGATGCTTCAAACTGTGCCTTCAATAAATTTCTCAAGAGGAGCCATAATGTAAGCTTGTTGTATTGTATGTTCACTTCTTACATGTGGAACCCTCATTTTAAGGAAAGAATATTATGTAGGTAAATGAAATCCTCTTTTTAGTTCAGGTAACATTGGCTTACAGCATTGTATATGACCAAAAGGTATAGGATCTCCCACTTTAGGTGTTGTTACCACACCATAGTCCACCGAGGCACTCATAGTCCTCCATAGATACTGATTATTTACATGACCTTGACCTGTTTTGGGGAAAGTAATTATACATACTTTTTTCCGGTTCAGTTTTTATAAGCTGTACCTGGATTTCTTCAGTATTGGTGGTTGGATGAATAGTGATGGTGGGAGTATAAGGGTAGGATGGAAACAAAAATAAAAACATTTTTGGAAAATGAATCTTTCAATTTAATATAATTGGAAATCTCCTCTAGAATAGTTTACAAAAAATACTTATGAGTCTACTGGTGGCTTATTCCAGTTGTTTTCCAAAATACAAATAGTAAAGGAAAATGTTACTATCCTTTTTCATGTAATTATATGTATTTAAAAGAATGAACTTGCTGTGTTTCTCCTCTCTGTCTCTGTCTCTCTTTCTCTCCCCCCTCCCCAGCCCACGCCACCCCTACAGCTTCAAAATGTTTCTTTATTCTACTCATTTACTCTACTGGTATCACTTTGCCTAGATTGTTGTTAAGGATCGAATAAAGAGACCTCTATATTATTAAATAGTCAAATGATGAGGTTTACCTGTGGGGGAAGTGAACACAAAGGAAGGTATTTGCAGAAGAACAGACAAAATGTTGCTTACCTTTTGCTGTTTTAAGAGCAGAACAAAGTCTTTCCATCTCTAGCAAAAATCGAACAAAGCGAAAAATACAATGCAGAATGGCAGAATCTTCAGTTGGACTAATGGTATTAACGTTTTGTTTTCAGACATGTCAGACCCCCACACGAGAGAAGATACTGAGGCCTGTTGCCACAAACCCGTAGATCCGAACTTGTGCTGATCCGCCACACAAGCTTGTGTCTATAGGTCTGTGTCTGTTAGGCGATCTCACAGACGGCGGGCTTTGCCTGTGTGCTCAGTACGCTTTACATCCTCTGCCCCACTCTCAAGCCCTTAGTTTCCATCAGGAATGGTAGAAACAGACCACTGAGGAGGAAGGAGACCTTTCCTTCTGAAATGGATGAGCTTCTTAAATGACTAATTTCTGGGTTTGCCTTCAGTTCCCTTAGCTGTTCTAACTACTCAGCTCTCAAATACAGAGACTGAGTTGCAGGTGAGGCAGCCAGAATCTGGGTGATTTAGACAACAGGATGTTGAGTGATGCGTAACTAGATGAGGGTTTGTTTTGGTTTTTTATTTATAAGCCTAATTGTTTTCAAAGTGATTGTGATCTTTTTTTGCAAAGTGACAGAGATTGATTTACAAATCTGTCAACAAAGCCCATTTCACCCTGGTTTGGATTGTACCTTATGGCAATTCTTTCTTAGCCATTGTCCTCCCAGCCTGGTCAAAACAGTCTATATTGGACAAGATGGACAATATTTGTACTTTTATAAAGACCCAGTTCTGTAAGATGAGGGACTTAAAAAAAAATAGCCTGTTTTGATCCACTTCAGATTTGGCTAGAGCTGTTCTAAAGTTTTCACCATGTTTAAAAGGCTGGAATGAAAATAATTTTATCCCATTGCCTCTTAAATGTCACCATTGTGCCAGGCCTGGGAAGCCAAACTCACTGCAGATCAAAGGAAAACCAGCTATATTTGTCTCTTTTCGACAATGTGAGCTGAAGAGTCTGTAAACAGAACTCAGGGTGAAAAGTTGGTCAGATTTGGATAACTCCTAAACTTTTGCATTCCTCCTTGGTCAAACATGGTATCAGGAATTCTCTTAATATTGTGTGTGTGTGTGTGTGTAGCCTTTCTGAGCAAGAAGAGTCAACATAAAGTCATTATTGAATCAACATCAGCAGCAAATTTAAAAATCAAAGATCTTTTATTTCATAAATGCTCTCTCCTCTCTAGGCCATGCTAAAATCAGGGATATAGCTGGAACTTTTTATTCTACCAATTATAGAAAAACAAAGTTGTGTATGTTGGGATATAGATCACACATGGTTAAAGGGCAGAATATCAAACTCTGCCGATGCTTCAGAGATCTTGCTGTGTATGTGTGTTTCCTTTACATTTGTCCTCCATAGCACGGGGGAGGTTGGATCTCAATTTCCAGCTTGCCAAGAAATCATGCTCTAATATGGGGTGATGGAGAATTACATCCAGAAGAGAAACACTGTCCGTGTTGCTGTGTATCATGGATTATTATTTGTCTAAGACCTTTACCCACTCACTAAGTAAACAGTGCACTTGGTTGGTTTTGCATGTCTCTTTGAAGTGGTTGACTTAGAATGGATAAGCAGCTAGCAAATTAAACTTGTACCTTCCCTGGATAAACACTTATGTTTGATATGGGCAAAAATCACATCTCTACTTATCATCCCTTTAACCTGCTGGTAAGTGTTCTCCCAGTGGGACCAAAGGGTTCATGAATCCAAGGAGATGCTGAGCTGCCTAGATTGGCAGAGACAGTACTAGGTTTGCAGGATGACTGGAAGGTGACTGCCAGGTTATTTCTTTAAAGGAGGTTTTTTGGGGTTTCTTTGTTTTGTTTTGTGTCTTTTTAACTCATTATGCCAGAAAAATGATTACAAAGAGCAGTCAACCTTTTCAAAGTTTCTGAAAGACCTAAGACATTTTTATTTGATTCACCTGACTAGAAAATATCCTAGTAGAGAGCCCAAAACCTCTGGATTCGGGCCAAAAGAAACAGGATATTAAATATTTTACATGATGATGAAATTCAGTATTTTTCCATTCTTCCATGTTTATGAATGAATGGTTCTGTAGATATTAAGTATTTCTTTGGACTCTCTCAGAGTGGACCAAATATTCTACAGGAAACTGCAGAAAGTAAAATAATTTCGGGTTTGCCCAAAAATATTCTAAAATATGTATTTCAGTGTTTTGTGGGGTGGATAGGGGTGTCAAGAGAATAAGTATAAAACAAACTAACTTTTTAAAAATTCTCAAATCATCACTATCAAAATACGTTTACTAAGTTTGAACTTCAGGTTACAGTTTAGATTTGGTTTTTTATTTCAAATGGGAAAAAAAATTCTAATTTTGAGAATTGTACTTGATAAAGTAATTCACTCCTGATCACCAGAGCCTGCTGGAGTTGCAGAACTGATATTTAACTTTGAAAGAATTTCTTGTTTGTATTTCAAAATTAATAAGTGATTTTCTCTGTAAGGTAAGAAAATGGTATGTTTAAGATAGAATTAAGTTTGAATTTTAAGTTAATATGATTTCTTATTTTTTCATGTGCTTACCAAATCATTCGCCAGTATTTGTTGGGTCTTCTGGTTCCTTGTTTGCTGGCTATGATATTTAACCTCAGCAAATGTGGCTTAGCTATTCTAATTAAGATTTTAAAAGTCTCTTGTGCCTGTGATAGTCTGAAATTTTACAGAAATCAATATGAATGACCTCTCAAAGATCTTTAAAGACATATTAACACCTAACATGATGTTTAATAAAGTATGCGTTGGAGCAAAGCCACTTATTTCTTATGGTGTAGCTATCTGAGTCGAAAAATTGTAAGTTTCATTTGCTCTCATTCATTCAGCAAACCTTTCTGAATGCTTCCTGTATGCTCAGCACTTTTCTAAAGGAAGAAGAGATGACTCTTGACTTCAAAAAACTGATTATCTGGTCAAGAGCCTCTTTGTGGAATTGCATGTCAGCCATACTGACACGTTTTAATGAATCACGTGTTTTAATCATAGCATTTGTTCAACTTCCAAATACCTAATCAAATACAGAATATGTTGATTAATGGGGAGTCCTTGCCTTTACCTAATCTCAGATACTTATAACATTGTTTGAGGTTTATTCTCATTTCATTTGGGGGAGTTACTGCTGGTAGCACTTAAAACCTCATATCCAATAGACTACAAGATTGTTTACATGTATTTAGAATACCTTTGGAATATATTTTTTTATAGTTAAAGAATGCATCAGCTTCTCTATGCTTATATATATAACTATTGTTTTCCTGGAAATACTACTTACTTTATTTTTCACTTTCTCTTTTCAATAAGAATTTTCATGACATCATTCATGTCATAATTGCATGTTGTTATTACATGCCTACAAATATTTACACTAATTATGTAATGAGCCATAATTGCTCTAATACATGATAATGGGCTAAAATCAGTGAAAATAAACAAGGAAATCACACAATCAAAAGAGCAAAGTATTGAAAACCATTAGAATTCTAAGAGAAACATCTTTTTATCTTTGACCCCTCAAAGAAGAATATACATGAGGAAAGATGAAATTTTTCATTTCTGAATTTTTAGAAGCTCTGTAAGCTGTACATTTAAACTAATATGCTAGCATTATTGCATTTTGCAACTTATTTTACTGATACATACCTGCTCCTCCATTGTCTTGTGTTTCACTATAAGGGTTATATCCTAACCATATTTACAGATCAGGCAAATGGTCAGTGCAAAAAAATGAAAGAAATTCAAATGCAAAGGAAAGAAAATGAGTTATATTTTCTCCTATGTAACATTGAATATTAAATTTTATACATAAATCTAGAGAGAAAACATTCAGTTACCCCTTAAATTTCCATATGAAATCCAGGATTTAGACAACTCACCAAGTTAAGTTTAGCCACTCTGATTTCTCCCCACCTCAAATTATGAATAGTAAATGCAAATTAGTTACAATATAAATAGAAGAACAAGTGACCTGACATAAAAGTTAAACTCCCCATACCCCTTAATTTAGGGCTATCTATAGTTCCATTTTATCTATTCATTCATACAGTTTTGTTTTCATTCAACAAACACATTTTTTCTTCATTGTATGCCAATTACTTGGTGGTACAGATTTGCAAGGGTGAGTAGCACAGTTCCATCTTCAAATAGCTCAGGATCTAGTGAAGGAAATGGACATATTATCATGCATGGATGTTAGGGTTAAAGTAGAAATATGTATATGGAATTATGAGCTAATCAGGGGAAGAATTCTTTCAACTGAGATTTGAAGGCTGTATGGGAATTTCTTTGGTAAAACCAACTTCCCAGTCTTTTCCCCAGACTAGGTAGAATTGATCCAACCCAGACTCCTCAAATAAAGCAGCCCCACCCTATGGTAGGTGCATGACCAGGGTTAGAAAAACTTGAAAAACAGTCCACTAGGTAATGGGGTAGCGTGAAGAAACACCACCCGCATTTGGGTTTATCTTTTGAACATAATCAGTATTATAGAATTATTACTCTGATTCTTTATGTGCTCCATATCTGTATGTCTAGGTCTAGCTTCTATGTGAGACTAGCTTTGCAGGCAAAACCAGAGTCCAGCTAAGTGATGAGGAGAGGGAGAGGCCATAGTTAGATCACAAAGCAGTCTTCATGGAAACGTATAAACCTGACCAAAGATGAGTTCACATGGAGAGGGGAAGGCTTAGGCTTGTGAGAGACTGTCTGCTACTCCAGCACTTAACTGGAGCTGAAGATAAAAAGACCCAGTTTAAGATATACAGACATCATGGAAATTTACCACGTTCCCTTATAAAGAAAAAATATAGTCATATTTTTATACATTGCTAAATAAACTGTTGGGGATAGACTGAAAAAAATGCTGAAATAGTCAACTCTAGAAGGAAGGACCCATTTAAATATGTGAATTATGTAATATACTGATAAATACTGTTGAGTGAATATTTAACATAGCTTCTGTAATATTTATCTCTGCTTTGCTTAGAATCCTATTCTATATCTTCTCATGGTTTTGGCGTAAGCTGTTTTCCATTGTTTATGGGTACTTTAGAGAGTCCAGTTTTTCATTTTCAGAAGAGAAACATTTGTATTTCTAGTCCTTTTTTCAATGGTTTAAGTTTCAATATTAGTCTATATTTGTATTCTGTCAACAGATACCAGCGGGTATTAGACTGATAAGAAAAACTGCCATGATATAATGTTAACTAACATTTTATGCACAGATAATATCAAGAAGACCAAACCCAAGTATTTCCTCTCTTCCCTTATGTGCAGTAATCTCAAGCCAAAGTTCTTGTGTTATGTTCTCTACTGTCAGACTCTTTGACATGTTGTTTCATGAATGGCCCAAATAGGTGACAGCGTAAAGAAAAATTTTAAGACTAACTTGTAATTTCATTGCTTAAAATGGTAGCTTTCCAGCCATTGTGACTGCATGTTCCCAGGCTGAGGTAGTAGGTTGTATAGTTTAGAATTACATCAAGGGAGATAACTGTACAGCCTCCTAGCTTTCCTTGGGTCTTGCACAAAGCAACAAGCCAAGAATGATCATGATTCCTTCGGGCCTTTTTTTTTTTTCCCTAGGAAAGCCTATGACAGGTAAGATTGGGTACAGTTATTTTACTGGTATTTTAGTATTTAGGTTTTGTTTAATTCTTGGACCCATGATATATCTTCATGTTTTCTTTATTTAGGTTGCATTTTGTCTTGCTAACTATGTGAGATTTTGAGGGATTCAGTATATCAGTTTTCCAGTGTCACAATAATGCTACATAGTCACACCAAACTTTAGTGACATAGTCTAATAAGCAAATATTCAGCTCATAGATCTGTGGGTCAGTGATTTAGACTGAGCAGTTTTTCTGGTCTTGACTGCTTTCATTCATTCTGGCTATTAGCTGTTGTATGGGGTCCCTAGAGTGAGTGGGGTAACTCAGTTCCATATTGCCTCATTCTCCAACAGACAAGTCTAGCACATGGGCAAAAGCAGAGGACTAAGAACAAGAACAAGTCAAGTGACTTAAGTTTCTTGCAAGCTTCTGCCTGCCTTATATTTGTTAGTACCTCACTGGTCAAAGGAAGTCACATGACCAAGTGTGGAGCTTTGTAGGAGGCACTACAAAGTTTCATGGCAAAGGGCATGAACTTGGCACTCTCTGAGAAGTCAGGGCCATTTTGCAATCACATTGCATTGTCTTGGATATCATAAAATTTAAAGTAATTATGTGCTTTTCATCCTAAGAAGTAACCAAGATCAAGAGTCATGTTTGAGAATTCACACTTTAGATTTAGGCTAAGCTGGTCTTTGAATGCTATTTATATCCTTGTTAATTAAATGTGCTCTAAAAACCTCCCTTAGAAAAATGCAAAGAAACTGGAATGGTAATGTGGGGGTTGACTATTTCAGTATATCAGCTCATTCATTTCACGGTGATGACCCATGTCATGATCATGGACATTTATTTTGCCTGTCTGAGACTAAACTCACATCATCTACACAAGAGCATACAAGCAACAAACTAGCACTGCAGTTCGTCTGTGGGCTAGCATGGAGTTGCTCCAAATCCAGACAGTTTTCAGTAGAACTTACTGGTAGTCAGAGGGATTTGATGAGGTTATCTTATCCATTTATATTCTTTTGGTATTTTAGTACACAACATATGTTACAAGAGAATGGCTTTTGAAGTCTCTATTTCTAGCACTTTCTCTAAGCTTCCTTAATGAAAAGAAATGATGATATCCCAGTGTCACCATTTTGATTCATGCTCAAATAGTTTCATGATGAATCACACTTTAATCATGTTACATTACTAATAGACCAAAGGTAACTAGCCCCAGTTTGACGATGAAGCACGGTTAAAGGTTCAGTGTCAGTTTAGTCTACTGTAAAAGTCTACAGTAAAGGTAGGAGTAAGACTCTAAGGCTCCTGCCTAGTCTTCAGACTTGAGGTCTTGCTTTAGAGACACTGTCATCACTTTGTCACATATATTATGAGTTTGACATGAAGCACAGTCATTACCTGTTTCTGTGTTAGATGAGAGTTTTTATATTAAACATCTGTAGCCACTTGATCTATAAGGACGTACTTAGTACTGTTTATACATTTAAACAGCTTTTTTTTAAAAATAGAGTTACTATTCTGTACAAGATAATAAAGGTCCTCTCAATTTCAGGGTCATAGTTTGAATGGATTCACATAGTCAGACTTCCAAGGGCAAAGTGGTGTTTGGTGTCCTGCTTCTGAAGACAAAGTTGCTTTAATAATACTGAATTTTTGTGACCTTGGTAATAAGGTTGTACCTGCCAGAGTTCCAATAATCCCCTATCTTCTTTCAGAATGGCTATGGTGTATAGGTCACATTGTGTTTTCCTGCCAGTAGCCCATAGGAGGACAAACGGGGTATTGCAAGGAAAATAAATTATATTAGACCACTCTAGAAACATCTAATTGCCAATTTCAGCACTAATGGATGGGTAAAGTATTCTTCAAAATGACTCATTCCTTTACCTCATCTTACCTTCATCTTTGGTGAGTATGTATTCTGATTTCTCAGACACTTCGCTGAATTCATATAACTGTCGGTCATTCTTAGTCCCAGAAATCTCAAATGCATCATTAATACAAATAACCATAGTATCTTCTGAGAATTAATCTTAGGACTTCAAAAGGAAATAAAAGCTTAGGCATGCTACATTTTTAATGTCATCAAGAAGTTATGTCTTTATGGGTGGAGTAAGTGTAATTTCAATTTTTTAGTTAATTTTAATTAATTTTTAATTAAATTTGATCATTTAATAGAGCTACTTTCTGGCACACTGATAAGCTTCAAAACATAAATGTGTTGCTGCATGTTGACATTTGTCAATCAAGGAATAGTTTGTTGATGGAATAAGGAGGCCGACTGGTTAGCATTGTTAAGTTAAAAACTTTAATGAAGACAGGTCATCTATACTCCTTTTTTAAATAGGCATCCGATATCAGAATCTTTTTTTACTTGGTTACTTACATTGATGTGATAATGCAATCAACCTCTTTCTTATTCTGGGTAAGTATGTATTTCCAAAGATATTCTTAAGGGCAAACACTACCTTCTTGAAGTTGATTTTGGCTCTTTATGTTCTCTGAGCTTTTCTGAAGATCTGGAGAAGAATGAGTAAACCAATTTTTCATAATTCAGCCAATAAATATGTTCTAGGTACTTAGTGCAAATGGTGACTGCAAATAGAGTAACACCCTATCTCACTACTATTCCTTATTTTCTCTTCATCTCCTGCCCTCCATAATCTAACCCCAGTGAAAAACTTGTTACTCTCTTCTATATAAATACCAATCTCTGGTAAGTTTGATTGTCCATTTCTTTAGTATTTGTACTTTTAAATTATATTGAAAGCTGTAAATAATGTCTATCAAACTTTAATTATATGAATCCCCTGGAACATTGTTGAAATCCAGATTCTGATTTACTAGGTCTAGATGGAAGCTGAAATTCTGCATTTCTAACCAACTCCTAAAAAAGATAATGATGTTGGTTCATGGATCACACTTTTGGATAGCAAGTTCTACATAGCCAAATACTTCTAAATTCTAGATGGCCAGCCACTTAGCTTCTCATCTTTAGAGAATACAGTAAATTCTCCCTTTAGTTATGGTCACTTAGCTTATTGTTCAAAAATGCACCAGTCCCTTTACTAATATAGAATCCTGATATGCAGCATCATGAAAACTGCTCTTTATAAATTGGGACATGGCGGTATGGGTTTCAATCCTATGAACTTCAACATTGCAATGATCATTCATTGAACAGAATCATCCTTGGATACCTCAGAAAAATTCAGCTGGGAGGGTGAGTGCATACTCAAGTCATTTAAACTTACTGAACATCAGTGTTCAAATATGGAACTCTGGAGTAGAACAGTTTAATTTCTGAAGTATCTTTAGTATGGAATATTCTGTGATTTGGGGACTGTCATTCAGAAAGCTTAGATTACAGTGACTGGAATCTTCTTAGCTTCCATATCTACCTTTCTTATAAAATGGAAGGGAATAATCCCAATTCTACCTCTTTACTGTTAAAGGGACACGAACAGAATGGTAAGGTACTGTTTTCAGTGATAATTGCCACACTCAAACTACTCACACTGAAATTCACATTAAGGTAATGGAAAAACTAGCCCAAGAAAACAGTAAATATTAATCCCATTTTCCTTCTATGGTTTTCTGATCAGTAGCATACTTAAAAAAAAAAAAAAAGAAATTAATCTCTGCCTGTTAATGCCTATGAACAGGGTGTGCTAGAACATTGAATGTCATTCTGTAGTAGAGATTATCTCAGTGGTGAACAGGATGGGGGGGATATGTGAAATTCACTACCTCCTTCCCTAGATCCTGTTTGTGCTCTTTCTAAACAAAAATTATGTGCTTCGTGCTCCACTGCCAACTATAGTATGGAACACACGAGAGTCTCTGTGGCCCTTCTAAACCCTTTTACATCAGTCACAGAACTCCCACTGTTCTGTGCTAATGCAAAATGCAATAACGTTTAGCATCAGGACATCTCTGAGTCAAGAGGTTAACGGAAAACACATCTCCCATTGTGTTCCTGCAGCTCTGATACTGTTAATGGCGAAAACACCATGGAGACAAATAGATCTCTCTTTATTCAGGAAGCTTTGAGTGAAGAGAAAATATATATGACATCTTTACAACATGAGAGCCCTCTCTATATGATGCATTAAGGAAGGATGGAGGAGGGGACAAGTTCATGTAACATCATGCTTGATATGGTTTGAGCCTTGTCTAGACAGAATTCTGTCTTCTTCATTTTCTTTCTGTGGCTTTAATAAATAGTTCCAGTTTTGGCAGGGGAAAAGAGAGTTAACCTTCCAAGGTACAAGCGCAGGGAAAGAAGACACTTTGGGTAAAAACAGTAGATGTCTTTATTGGATATTTTGAAAAAGGTGACCCAAAGATATATGTGATTTTATAATTGCCACCTTCCTTTCCTAACTTTTCATGCATCTTGCCTTTCTCTGTTGTGTGCTTCAGGTATAGAGACTGTGTACTAATAGATTTGTGAAAGGAACAAAGACAAAATAACAACCCATTGTAATTATGTGGACATTTTTATTTGAAAATTACCAGGAAATAGACTGTGTGATTTGTATGGCATGTAAACATCATATGTGAACATACTTTTATGATCTTATTATCCATTTGCTTGAAAATGTCCCATGGGGAAATCTTAATCAAGGTCACTTCTTATTCCTATAGCACTTTAAGAAGAAATTTGCTTTATAATTTATGACTTGTGATCAGAAACTAAAATTAGGATGTTTCTTCAGGGCCTCAGAACATTTTGCTCTGAAGTAGAAAATTCTAGCTCATGAATCCATTTGGGGAGTTATCTTGCATAGCTTAGGTGAACCAAAGCATTATCAGGGTTTCTCTTTTGTATACATAGTCTTTGAAACATTTGGAGTATATACATTACTTATTACCACTGAAACATGTCAGATGACTATGCTGACTTTGATGAAGAGTTGAGATTTACATTTAACTTTTACACTGAACTGGAAACTTTTAGACATCTTTTCATACTAGGCTGATGCTCTGTAAAACTAGTACTCTGCTGATTCAGTTGCATCAAAAGCAGCCAAATTTTGTCTATAAAAGTTCATCAAGTCCAGGAAAGAGGGAAAGGAATTCCAGAATGAGTCATTGTTTAAGGAATAAGGCCCAAGTGTTCTGTGGTTGCCACTTAAAATTTTGAATAAAATATATAGAATTCAAATCATAGCTTGAATTCCAAATCCAGGCAGATCATGCTCTAGAGTGAGGCTTCAGTGTTATAGCTGTGTGCTGCTTTGGGTCAACTGCTAATGAGGAACTCAAAACACAAATGGGGTACTCACTAGTTGTCTTCTGAATCCTCTAAGGAGTTGAGTCTTTTACTGTATTTATAGCTTTTTATTATTGAGTAATGAAGTGCTGCTGATATTGTGGAACCAATATGAAAAACACATTTTAAATCAAGGATAATTAAAGGCAAATATATCCCTAAAGACTGAACAGAAAGGTAGAAAATGAATTTATGAGCAGTAAGCTGTATTTTGAGAGGAGAGTCAAGTTTTTGTTACCTTCCATGACCTAGAAGCCTAGTGTTCTGATTAATTAGTAGGTTTTTTGAAACAAAATTTCTATATATGAAATATATATATGACCAGTTTTAAAAAATCAAGATTATATTCTGCTAAAGCTAAAGTTGTCCTCGATCAACATAATACTACTTGAAAACTTGTAAGTTATTTGGAATCCTGTATGTTTTGAGGCCACCATTTTAAAGTCAAATCTATGCTGTATTGTTATTTGACATATAAAAATACCAATTTAGACTGAAATTTGGTAGATTATTGGTTACACTAGATTTTGCCATTTATGTTCTTTGACTTGTTGGAAATTCATAGTGATATTATTGACTGTGTACTCATCTCATGGAAGAAAGCTGAAATATTCTGATGCAAATTAAATACTCTTAACCAACCTACCAAAATATTTAGCTTTGAGTAGAACACATATGTAGTACTGTGAACTTGTGTTCCAAGCTCAATAGTCATTGCTGTTGACTTTTCTCTGCCTGGTCAGATCTCCCTCTACCTTCCCTATCCTGTTCTGTACTCTCAAAGTCACCTTCAGCACCCCCCCCCACCACCACCTCTTGGAATTAAGTTTTTCCACAACATTCTCTTGTGCCTTGTGAATACCCGATGTATTTGGCCAAAGAGAGTCACTAGTAGAAGACCCAAGGGAATTGGTGAGATAAGTTAGGGTACTGAACCCCCTGACTGTCCCTCAGCAGACCGTGTGATTGACCTGCATTCATTCTTTATTGAAGATGTCAGCCTTCTTTTAGACCAAGTTGTTTTGTTTTGTTTTGAATTTTTGATTTGCTATTGGTTTCCAAAACTATGTAATAGCTTAGTTTTAAAATTACTTCCAATTCTATAAAATATGGCAAGTGGTGATGGAAAGCATTTTGATTAGTAAAGTTTTGTATTCTATCATATTCTTCTGATAACCACACCTCAACTTGTGCTCCCAGCCTAGGTGTGGTAAATACTTTTCCCTGTTGTCAGTCATGGATCTCTTCACCATTTTGTGTTGATTTCTCTTAATGCTGCTGAACATTTATAAATAGTCCTTACACTAAGCTTCCTTCAGTTTCCCCATCTGAGTGTTCTATTTTCTTGTCTGGACTCTGATTTTTTCAGCTAAAGTAAACAAAAGCTAGATAACAAAAATTAATCACTCACTTTCTATCCTGTGTGGGAGATGAGGGATGGGACAGTAGATATTTATCTTTTCCATAATGCCGGTAAGCTCTGGAAAGGCTGGGACCATATCTAATACTTCCTTTATAATTCTTTACAACACCTTCAAAGGGCTTAACTCACAGTGCATGCTCAGTGCACATGGAGAGCCTTACTGAGTTCCACTGAAATCCTCAAATTTGTTATAGGTTTAAATGGAATATAAGCTCTTCGGATGTAAGCTTCAAGAATTTAAGGACCACATTATTTTTTTTAACAGCATTTCTAATATAATATCACATGGCACAAATGTCATACTCACTCTGAAAATTCTTAGTAAAAATAGATGATTTCCTTTTTGGATTAGGTTGATCTGTGTTTACTAGGTGAGAAATAATACTACTTAAAATGTTTAGATCCAGTTTTCACTTTCATCACAAGTATATCTCGTATTTATTGAATATACCTGTTTGAGATATGTTTTACATATTAATGCATAAGGTTTTCACCCCTTCAGTGTATTGACAATTTCTGATTATAATCATTGTAGAGGGAACATAGGCTATTTTTAAAAATAGCTTGCTTAATCAGAATTCTGTATGTTTCAAGATCAGCATTATAAAGTCAAATTTATGTTGTATAGTTATTTGACATGTAAACGTATCAATTATAGATTTCAGCTTGGCAGAATATTCGTTAAGCTAGATTTATCATTTTGTGTTCTTTGGCTTATGTTGGAAACTCAACTGGTTGAAATAGGATTAAAATAGAATTTAAGAGCTGCAGAATAAAGGGAAAAGATACCAGAGTAGGTATTTTCACTATTTCTTTCTGAATTGTTCTTTGGTACTTATCATAATTCCAAACCTTTCCATCCTTTGTTTTAAAATTACTTCTAACTCTATATAATATGGCAAGTAGTGATGGAAAGCATTTTGATTAGTAAAGTAGTTAAGTTTTGTATTCTATTATATTCATCTTCTACTGTGTGCAAACCAATGTATTTCTATCTAATGTCCTTGAAACTAGTGAAATTAGATTAGGAAAAACAGTACAAACTGGCCTTTTGACTTTCTTTATTGAAAGGAAACTGCCAGACTGGTTCAAAGAGCAGAAGTATCACTGTTCATATTTTACAAACAAGATCATCACTCATCAACAAATGGAGGTGGCTGGAACGTTCTCAACTCAAATAAGTCTAACTTTTTGTCTTCCTGATAAGTTGAACAGTTTAATGATAATTTTACTAGTCCACTTGGTAAGGGGCCAAAGCACTATTAGATAAGTTAAAACAAAAAAGCACGGAAAATATTTTTGCCAACTGTTTCTTCTTGGTCTCTTGGCAAAGTTCAGCAGTTACGTTCCCTATCTAGGGACTATCTCTTGGTGGCCAGACCGAATGATCTAATAGGTCTTTATAATCTCTAAGTACTGTGATTTTTATCCCCAAGTGAACTACGTAGTTTATTTACATAGAAACACACTCAGAGGCTTAAGGAAATGCAGGATGACTAATACTAAGGAAAGTGAGCCAGGATGACTCAAGTCACTTTTTTCTAAATAGGATAAGTAAATTAAAATCATAGGCATTCTTTCTAGTTCCCCTCCAGCATGTCAATATGTAGATTTTAGGTGTCAGAATTCTCCAGTAGTGAATTTGTTTTCTGCCACTAGCAAATTATGAAGATGTTGTCCTGTTAAATCAGTAAACCTTTGCTGTACTTATCAAGAAAGCTCTTGAGTGGAGATTTGGTTTAACTGTTGTTTTAATTTCACATTCTATCCCAGACACATGGGAAATTAAAAATGTTGGGAATGACAGAAACATAAAATTTGGTAGAAAAATGAAAGCATGATAAATAAAGCATAATCATGGTGCATTTCAACTTTATTAAGAAGATATTTTCGTGCCTTGGGCTGCATTTATCTAGACAAATGAAGCATTGGGAAGAATCTCAAATTTTTAATAAAAATATCATTTCCTCTGAACTGCATTGGCAAAGACAACATTTTTAAGTATTTTTTTTTCTTCTCGTTATGTGAAAATTCCAAGATTTCTCCATCAGGTAGTACTTTGAGTTGTCTATCTGGGCCTAAAAATCAAAACTATTCTTATTGTTGCTGATGTTTTCTCTTTTGATCAGCTCTCCTCCATATCCAACATGGGATTCTTTAAAAAAAAATATATATATACACACACACACACACACACACACACACATATATACGTGTGCGTGTGTATATATATACAGTAACTGTCAAGAGCTCTTACTTTCATAGACCTAAAAACTTCTAGATGATTACTAATGTAACTCACCCTGGCATACCCACATCAGAAAAAACATGATTAAGATATACCAATTAAGAAAGAATTTGACAAAATCTAATGTCGTGCAAAAGTTCTATTCCTAAATTCTTTTGCTGTTCTTTATTTTCAGTGGATGATGATCCTTTCTGATGAAAATGATGGTAGTGAGGAATTCTGTCTGGATGCTTTGTCTATTCCTTCTAATGTGCTTTCTGCTTTCAGAGTCATAATTGATCATTTGCAAATCCCTTTTATTTAAGCACAGAGCAGAAAGGCCATGTAAATATAATACATTGCTTTTTGACACCCTAGAGCTTATGTTGTTTATCCTTCAACTGAAGCATTTCTTAAAAGATAACAATTTTTTATTCTAGTATGTGCTCTATAGTATACAATATATATGCAGCATAGAATATGCCAAAAGTTCCAGAAGGTCACTCCCAGCCCCCTCTATGTCATGTGAATACATCTCTCTGGGTCACTTCCCACAATAAATTCAATGTGGAATGTAACTTGCATTCCTCACCCTGCAGTCTTACAGTTTAAATGAGATTACCACCCTCAGGAACATAGTTCATTTTACTGTCTTATCTCAGTTTTCTGTCCCATCGCACATTCTACTTATGATTTATCTTAATCGCAATTATTTTCATAGCTCATATTTCAAAATTATCCTAAAACTTAGACTCCCGCTGAGAGCTGTATTCATGGTTGAGGATCTTTGTTTTGACTGTTGGGAGTCCTACAAAGTCCACCTCAAAGACCACTTTTTTCTGTTTTTCACTTGCCTCTCTCTGGCAACTCTTTCTTTTGTGCACACATAATACCTTGTTCTGACAGCTAGCATGCTGTATCATAGTATATGAGTGACATGCATGTCTGTTCTACTGGAAGTTTTTATAAATTCTTTGATGGAATGGACGCCATTTTAATCATCCTTTTATTCCCAGGCTGACACATAATAGTTGTTTAATCAATATTTTTTCACTCAAACCATATTTCCTTTTGGAAAACAATTTCTGCCAAGTCTGTGATTTTGCGATGCTGAGCTTGGGTAACATTTGCCCCAGGTTTAAGATTTGTACTGTGTGCTGTAGTATCTATAGAATTTTTTTTCTTTTATTCTGCTATTGTTTCAGTGCACAAGACTGAATCTGAACTGGTTTTAATTGCCAAGTAGAAATAGGGTAAAATTGAGGTTTGGTCTTGAAGAATTTCCTTTGGATGTTGAGAGTGGCTGGAAATAAAAGGGTGCATTAAACTGTGGAAACATAGACTAAGCCCCCAAAGAGCAATATTTCATGCTTATCACTACAGGGCTGACTGGCTTTCAGTACTGAATTTTTACTTTAGAGTAGGCACTGGTAATTTCCCTGCATGGGGCAGACTTTCCTAGGGAAGAAGCTTCCCTGAAGGCACCCTTTTCTGTCTTGTTCATTGAGGATAAATAAAGTCAAGATGGTCAAGAAGATGATAAATGGTTTTGCTTTGATGTTACTAAGCTTCCACAGTTGTTGTAGCTTCCTACTGAGCTCTATTTCTTGTGTAGTTTTTGAAACTCTTTTTAACTAAGGAGTATATTTTATGATAATGATGGTAGTAGTGATGATAAGGATGATGACCTGTTGCATGAGTATTTACTGTGTAGATGGAATAGCGAATAAATAGTTACTATTTTCACTCAGTCTATTAAAAAGTCCTTCCACGTAAGTGGTGCATCATTACAGTATTTACAGTGTCTGGCAGTGTTCATTCAATTTAAGGATGTATTGAATGGGTTTTTTTTCCTTATGTTTTTGTTTATTTTTGAATCCCAGGCATGAAATAAATAAATCACTGTATCTGGAAAATATTTCAGGACAAACCTGATTAAAGAGTTAGTGCTACAATAGTTAGCCTCCCATTGGTTTTTCCAATCAATTTCATTTCATTTTATCAAATAAATGTTAACTTACCACTTTGTTTTTCCATTTTCCCATATGTCTGTTTCAAGATTTAATCTATTAATAATTTTGTTCATTAGCAATGTGGTGTGCCTTGTTCAGTTGTCTCTGTTATATATAGTTTGTGTATAAATACATTTACTCTATATTATACACCTACCCAAAATGTACAGATATAAATATATGTATCTATACCCTATTCATCCAATCAGTTATTAAATAATACTCTCCTGAGTATTTGTGTTTAGAACTGTGGTGAAAGCAAGATAGATACCATATGTCCTGCTCTTAAAGATCTTGAAATGTTGTAAAAGCAAAATAATTATTTCACAAATACAAATGCAATACATACAATTCCAAATTGCTATGGAGAGTAGAGGAAGTATATATTTCCAGTTGTAGAATCAGAGGAAACTTCATGAAAGAGGTGCATTTTTGAGCTGTGGCTTGAGAACTGGGTAAGATTTCAAAGGACAAAGATTTAGGGTAAAATATCCCCGATAAAAGGGAAAATGTAAATAATGAGTATGACTAGAGAGAAGTGGGATCTATTTAGGCATGAAAATAGTCCATTTGGGCTTAGACATAGTATACAAATAGATTTATTAGAAGAAAGGGCTTTATAAGCAATCCAAAACCAATTCATAGTGGGGCTTGAATGCCGTGTAAAGGTGTTTGGAATTTCTCCAGGCAGCGATGGGGAGCATGTTGGTTGATTAACTGTCTACTTTTAGGTGATTAATTGGATTACAAAATGGACAGGACAGGATGTGGGGAGACTAGTTAAGAACTTATTACCATAGACTCAGGTGATCTATGTATCAATGTGAATTCGAATGTTGGCAGGATATATAGAAAGGAGGGACTATTTGGCCAATGCTGTTGTGCAATTGGGATTCTAGAGTAGGTGAATAAGAAAAGTAGAGACTTGTTGAAGGTTGAGTAAGTATATTAATTTATTCAGGATTTCAACAGTATAGCATTGTGCTATACTGTGCTATACTGTGCTATAGCACAATGCTATAGTATAGCATTGTGACTGGGAATGGGAGCACAGCAAATAAATGGTAATCACTTAAGGTCATTGTTTGGAAAATAAAAAGATCTGAAAGGTCAAAAGATAATAATAGCTCCTGGAGTGCTCATGAAAGCATCATTGAAATGACTTGGGAGTTTCTGTGTCATAAATAGAAATTGAGTAGATTCAGTAGAAGCGAGTGGAGGATAAGGAATAATTAGACCCTATTTCTTGAGAGTGAAGCAGTATCTAAAAATGATGAAGTTCAATTTGTGGACGTGTATGCTGATAATGAACATCGAAAGGAGATAAACATTATTAGATCTGATGAAGTCATGGTACTAAGAAGGTCCTTAACATAGACAGGTGGGGGAAAGATCATAAACTGAGATCGAACTAAATTATAGAACTAAAATGCCCAGCAGAATGAAAGTTCAGGAGCAAATTTCCATGAACTGTCTCCATCTTGAAGAAAATTGTGATAGCCAAATTGGGAAAGCCTTGATGAATAAGCCACACTCTTTCTGCTGAGTTCTAATTGTTGAAGAATTCTCACTGTCTGATTTTCCAAGAGTTTATCACTTCAAATGCAAATGTGATACTTACTCTCTTATTCACTAAAGGTCAGGGCATATAAGTTCACTATCACTGGGCATGTTTAAATGGGGAGTCAAGCCTCATTATTTATGAATTCCATATTTGCCAATTCACCACCTTACTAAAATTTGTTTATTTGTAAAGCCAAATTAAGACTGGTGGTGCTTTTGTATGATTTGCAGACATGCATAAAGCAGTGAAAATTTTGTGTCATCCAACACACACATTTCCCTACTGAGGTCATACCGGGCGACACTCTGCCTTCTAGTTTCAGTTCTCATACTGTGTCCTTTTTGAGATCTAGTTAGTGCCACATATTTTGCATTTCTGCACTTTTGGGTGATGATTTCACTCTTTAAAATGGCCTTTGGGTGTCATGCTAAAGTGCTCTTAAGATTTCCTAAGCACAAAAAGTTGCAACGTGACTTATGGAGAAAACACATGTTAGATAAGCTTCATTCAGACAGACATGAGTTATAATTTTGTTGGCCGTGACTTCAGTGTTAATATATAAGGTTAACTAAAGTGTCTCTAAACAGAAACACACTTAAAACAAGTTTATGTATTGATAAGTTGTTGAAAACATGACCACAGGCATCTAGGAAACCAGCGCTTTATCACCCCAGAAACAATTCTTCAGTATTTCATGTTCGCAGCAACTCTATAGAACATAACTATAGCAAATAACAACAATCAACTGTTCTTTGTTTTGGATAAAGGTAGCTGTCTTAGTTTTTTGGATCCCCACTAAAGTTCTTTGTTGCAAAGACCATTCCCTCTTAAATATGTGGATATACTTTGCACTATTGTTTTGATGAAAAACAAGTATGGTTGGTGAAACCCAAAATATGACTTACATAAATTTTTACTTTGAAGTAATTTTGGGTTTATACACAAGTTGCAAAATGGCACAGTGTTCATAGAGATTCCCCTGAAGTTAACATCTTCATAATAACAGCTCACTGATCAAAACCAGGAAATGAATATCATTACACTACTACTAATTAATGGACAATCTTATTAGAATTTCTCAACTTTTGAGTGCTCCTTTCCTAGCCCAAGATCCAATCCAGAATCCAGTATTGCATATAGTGTCTTGTTTCCTCAGTCTCATTCAACCTCAATTCTTCAGTCTTCCTTCAAATTCCGTGACCCAGACATGTTTAAAGAGTATGATCAGACATTGTAGAGGCTATCTCTTAGTTCTCTTTGATATGATGTTTTCTTACAATTAGAAAGAAATTCCTCATTTTTTGAGAAGAATTCCACAGAAGAAATGATGATATTATATCAGGATCTGTTATGTTAATATTTTGTCTTACTGGTAATGTTAATTTTGATCACTTAGTTGAGGCAATGTCTTGTCATATTTCTCTACTATAAATTTACAATGTTTTCTTTATAATGAATAAATTGAAGGTGAGTTTTTTAGTATTAAAATTTTCTAGATGAAATCTTTTTAATCAGTCAACAAGCATATTATCACTGATCAGTTCAGGGCTGGGCATGGTGATAAGTGGGTGGCGTAGGCTTATGGTATTCTGTTCACAGAGAACTGACAGGCTAGTTGGGGAGAGGGGTGGCATACATTAAACAGCATCAGACAAGGAATGTGTAGAGCTTTCTATTGTGGCAAGTTGTATGGAACCAAATATAAGAGCTATCGCAGTGGTCAGGGAACCATTCCTGTGGAGAATGGGAACTCGTGTAGACCTTTGAAGGTCTTTGCCCAAGAACTTTGCTAGATAGAACTTTATAATTCAGTGAACTATATGAGTCCATCAGCTCCTTAGGAGCTATGCTAGAAACCAGGAATATTTAGATTGAAAACAGAATCCCTACCATCAGGGAGCTCCCAGGCTAGTGATAGTGATGTCTCAATGGAATGTAGGTATGATCAATGTTATATAGAGATGAAAGAGGAGGGAGTATTACAGATGTGAAAGGGCAATATCATACCTTAGCGATTAAACAATTATCTTCAAGGTATCAGGTCTAACTCTGCACACTAAGAATACTGAAGGAAATCTTGTGATGCTGTTACTCAATCTGTACTTGAAATTAAAAAGTTGATTTTTTAGATTGTACTGATTAGTCTTTTACTGATAGTTTTTTTTCTATTGAGCTGAAATTCTTCTCCAAACTTTCACTAATGGGTTTCTTTCTTCCTTCCTTTGCTATAGGGAGTAATTCTTATTCTCTCCTCTTTTTTTTTTTTTTAAGATAGTTCTTAAAGCTATAGGCATCACATCATCCTAATGCCCTTTTATCAAATTAAATATGAATAAATCTATATACTGTACTGATTTCTAGATCATTCACAATCCTTAAATATTTGGTTGTCAACTGTTAAGGCAGTCAGAATTGAAAATACTCTTGAACTATCCAACCAGTGGAAAACTCTATGAAACTAGTCGCTCCCTGTTCTAAGCAACATAATTCTATTAATACAGCCTAAGTATGCTTGGTTATTTTGGAAGTAAAACTGTGTTGGCTTGACTTTTATTTCTCTTATAAATAATCCACACCTTCATTCTAATCTCCTCCCCTGGAGATATTTTAGAGTAATTATAAAATTAGGTCTCCCACAGCCCTTCAGTACAGCTGAAGTTTTGAAACTAGCATTCCAAACTTATTTATTTCTGTCATATTTTGTGCTCTTCATTTTGACCTCTTGCTGGAGTTCTCTTTGAACTTTGATCTTGTCATCTGGCATAGCCCTTATTTGCCTCTACTTTCAATATCTGCAGATTTGATAAGAATATAATCTATTTTCATCCAAGGCTATAATAAAATAAATAAGACAGGGTCAAGAACAAGGTTCTTGGGCAAGCCATGAATGTCTGGTCATTTCACAATATGAAAATCTCTCATGTATGCTATCTTCCAGCCTCCGTGTCTCCTTCTCATGCGTGAGAGAATTGTGGGCATGCTCTTTGGCATGCTGACCCTGACCTAACTAGAGCTTAAGGTAGCATATTGGCCAGCAATTTCAAATCAGGTTATACTTACAGGAAGACAGACTACATTTTGTCTTATCCTAAATCCAGGAAGTCATTATTGCTAATGACAATAATTTCATAAAGTTTTACTGCTTCTGGAGTTTCCTCACATTATGGCAAAGGTCTTATAAATATGAAGTGGTCTGAGGTAAGTTACAAATGGAGATTTTGGGCTATGGAGTGACAAGACACAATAGCACTTAAAACAGCATTCTGCTAACTAAACTCCAGATGGACAGGAGGGGGAAGAAACTAGAGAGATGAAGGCTAGTAGAAAAGCTGCTGGAGTTATCCAGGAGGTGAGGAGGTGAGGAACTTAAGACAAAGTAAAAAGTGGAGAGGAAGGAACAGACACATGTTCCACGGAAGGGCAATGGGACTTTATAACTATAAATGGATTTGGGAAGGGAGGAGGGGCAAATCAAAGTTTAAGCCTACATTTTAAATCTGGAAAATGATGTCTTACTTAGTAGACAAGAAAAAAGGTGTTGGTAAGGGGAATCACATTTAGGGTGAGTTGGTTTTATTGGTTTTCTGTTTGATGTAAAGCTGATGAGTGACAATAACAACCCTTAGATGAAAGCCAAAGGTTGAAGAGTTGTCATCCATTGACATGGAGAGAAGGGTTTCTGGGGAATGTTATGTTCAAGTAGGAACTTAAATGACTTCCTTTGTATCATGGCAGAGCTGTAGGCTCCCAATAGCTGCAGCACCTTTTGGTTTCCTAGCACATAGATGGATTATTACAAAACTAATAAATATTGTTTCTGACTGAACCAAAGATGTCTTTGAAGAACCATTTAAAATGTTGCAAATGGTAAATGTTATTATAAACATTGGGAACAGTGGTGGTTGCCTAAGATAAAATACATTGAAATCATAGAATGAGTCATAGGAATTAAATCTTGGATATTCTATTTTGGAATATGCAGATAAAGCTATCTACCTACTTCTAGATAGAACTTCTACTTATTTTTCATGAAAATTTATAGCCTTTCTACACTCATAAAAAGATGAGTGCAAGGAAAATGGAAAAAATAGTAACTTGCAGCCCCATTAGGAAACACCCCATTATTAAGCTCTTACTCATCATCATCATCACCAAGTAGACATTCATTAAGCACCTGATTGTGTCTACGTTAAGAGTGTACACACTGGGTAGTTGTCACATGAGTTCACCTCTCTGAGCTGGTACAAGAGCAAGAGAGAAAATGATATAAAATTGTTAAGTAAAATGAGTCTTTTTTCTATTAGCAGTGGCTCGGTTATCTTATTCTCTCAAGGAACAAAATCTTTCATATACATTAATTTTTAGAAGGAAAAAAGCTTACCTAGCCAGTTATCACAAAAAATGTCTGCCTTTTTCAGCCTTTCTAAACAGTTTTTTATACCTAACCCCTTGATGGCTCAGGGTCATTCCTTAGGAATGGCCATTGTTGAACTCTTTTTTTTTTTTTTTTTAGATTTATTTAATTATATTTGACATCATTTGTATTCCCCAGGGAGTACCTACCACCATTCCACCCATGCACCATCACCTCAGTCCCTTGTGCTCTTTCTGCCCTCATCCCTGTCTTTGTGCTCTCCTCCCACGCCCCCCCCCACCCATGATCCCTTTGGTTTATCTTTGACCTTTTGGTCTTGTTGAGTTTTGTTTGTTTGTTTTTGGTTGTAATTGCCAATTTCCTTGAGCTTACTCTTCTTTTGTTGTTGTTGTAGTTGTTGTTCTTTCACATTCCTCCTAAAAGTGAAGGCATTTGATATTTTTCTCTTGCCTTCTGACTTGTTTCACTGAGTATAATTCCTTCCAGCTCCATCCTTGTTGTTTCTATAAATGGCCCTGGTTTATCATTTTTGATTGCTGAACAGTATTCCATTGTGTATGTGTACCACATCTTCTAGATCCAGTTATCTACTTTTGGGCATTTGGGTTGTTTCCAGGTCTTACCAATTATAAATGGTGCTGCAATAAACATAGGGGTACAGGTGCTCTTTTGGATAGGTGTTTTTGTGTCCTGTGGGTAGATCCCAAACTGTAAGTGAAGTGGAGGAAGTAACTGAGGGGCAGGAACAATAAAAGCAGCTGTCAACGGCTGAAAACTGAAATGACTGAAAGGTGAAATGTAGAGAAAGACATTTGAGAGCTTAGAACTCAACAACGGTGGCACAGAACTCAAAAGCCTTTTAGTCATTTCAGTTTTCAGCTGTGACAGCTGCTTTTCTTGTTCCTGCCCCTCATTTACTGCCTCCACTTCACTTACAGTTTGTTACTCCTAGCCATCTTGCAGACTAGGGAAACAGTTAACCAATATCATCAAAAACTACAAGAGAAATGAGTCTTTATTCTGAGTGAGGGGGATCTACATGGTGAGAATAACTACTGTGAGGATGTTCAGTTTGCTACTTTGAGTGTTCAAAACATGATCTGCTCAATTATGCAATTTAGGGTGGACTTTGAGAATTTAAGGTTCAAGCAATACTGATTTTGGGTGAGGGGACAAGGTTTGTAGTGTGAAGATTATGTCTAAAGTTAGTATCTATTTTAGGAATAAAAGCAAAGTTTCATGTCTGGAAGGCAGAAAAATGATAGATTTTCCTGTAATCAATCTGATGGAGAAAAATTTAGCTTCATATGAGATTATTTTTAAAAAGATGAATATCCTACTCCATTATTGGTTGTCTTCTCCCAATATACATATGTTACACACACCATTTTATTTCACTGGTGACCGTTTTCTTAAATCAGACCAAAGTGGTTTCATTCCACTCATGGGAATACTCTTGTTTTCAAAGATTCTGAGAAGTGCTGCACCCGGTGTGACTTGGAAGAGGGCTCTGAGAGTTGAGCCTTGGAGTATAAGCTAGGCATATAACCTTGGGTAGAGATGCAAAAGGGAGTAACTTTAAAGATCCAAGTGTATTCTATTGATGAATAATTTAGAAGTCCCATGATTGGTTCAGGTTTTGTGTTCAGCTTCTTGAAGTTTATTTGCGCACCTGTCCATATCCAGGAGGACCTCTTATGTGTCAAGTAGTAGCACTCTTCTCTGTTAATTTTACGCTCTTCTAAGAACATAAATGTGACCATACTCTTCCTTCTCAGACCGCATACTATTTTAAAGGAAAAATATTTTATGATTTAAAAATTGATTAACTATTTAAACTGGTACAGAAATAGTTTGATCGACCACCATGTGGATTAGCTTTAGTAGTACCAGCATTAGGAGAATCTCTTCTGTTTGCAAATTAGGATAGGTGTTTATATCTTCAGTGATGGCCTTTGTATTTGTTTTTAGTAGATCTTTGCAGAGTGGCTGAGAGCACAGCATTCCTCTTTTATACCTGGTTAAACTAGAACCCAGGATGGGCCAAAGATCTGGGGTATCCAGTAAGGGGGATAGCAATGGACAAAGGCTGTCCAATAGGAACAAGACCAGAATTTCAATTAAGCAGGAAGAGTCTGATGGCAGCAGACTAAGGTTACAAGCACAAAAGCATAATTTACAAGATGGCCAATGCTAAGCAATTGATAGGGCCCTGTATAATAAAGATCAGGTGACAAATGGGGGTATGTTATTAACAAGCAAAGCTGAAAATCAGTCTTCAAGATGGAAAGTGTCCTATCAGCTTAGTTTTATATTATTTGCTGGTTTGTGACTCTAGGTTTTAGGATTAGTTATATCCAGACAGAAGTCCAAAGATGAAGCCTGCCCCTCAGGGAGACAAGAACAGATACAGGGATTGTCTCATTGTTGGCTTTATTTAAGTGATATGCTGAAATTGAACTTCTAAGTTCATTGCACAATTTCTTCCATAAAATTGCTAAATGTGTTGCAGTATTTGTAAAGCATTTCCCTATGTCAGCTAAATGGTTTCAAGAAAAATTGGAGAATTAAATTCTAAGAAGAATCTCAATGACATCTTGAGAGGAAAACGTTTCTAGAAAGCTTTTTTTTCCCAAGAAAAATGATTAATTTGCAAGTGTTTGCATAATCAGTATAAAGAATATAGAATTGTTAGAAAAATATAGCAAGTGTTTTACAACAGAGAAACATGACATACTTTTCTAGGCAGAGACAAAGATCATATATCTAGGTGAAAAACTAGTAGAGCCAAATCTAGAAATTAATCTTTACCCCCAAATAAACAGCTTAAAAAAAGTTCTAAAAAGTGGTAGCAATCAATATCACTTTGAGATAATGAGATAATAGCATTAACAAATATGATTTTCCCTAGAATATTTGTTGTGTGGCCACTCTGCCTCTGGTTTGTTTGCCTTTCACACTTAATACTCCCCAATCCCCATAATTTAGGAATTATGATGCTCATATTAATGATGATGAAGAAACCTTGGGTTTGAAGGTTGAGCAGCATCCAATACCATGTGATTACTCTTAAAGGTAGAGTCAAGATCCAGTACCATGCAGTCTGCTTCTTCCCAGGCCAGAGCATTTTGTACTATAATACATTACATTACCCTTTTCTCGCCCTTAAATGAGTGACTTCATTGCGTTCAAGAGAATCTGACATTGAGCATTGTTTGACAATCATTCACCAGAGATATGAGTAGGAAGGCCAATTGATTGGATTTATTTATCTATTTTTTGCTGGATAAAGGGGAATTTAGCAAGTTTTGGTTTAGTTGATAAGGTTTTTATTTGTGCTTCTTCACTTTCAAGCTTTATTCTAATCCACTTCCCTACAGATTTTGGCTCTCATAAGAATGTGTAATATAAAGTCGTTTGCGTACCCAAGAGCTAAATATATTTGATTGTCCATTTTTGTTTTGTTGATTCATATAATTAGGCATGGATTTTTTAAAAGATTTATTTTATTTATTTTGCAAAGAAGAGATGGGGTGCAGGCCAGAGGTACAGCAGGGGGCCAGTGAGAGGATTCACCAGAGACAGAGTGGGGAACAGACAGGCAGATCTACTGAAATACACTGCTGAGGGAAGTAGTGGGTGAGAAAGGAAAGATCTGCTGCACCACTTGGGTTAGCTTGCTGGCCTAGGGGGGTGGGGGGATCAAACTCATGCTGAGGAGGCTGGTGCTGAGATAGTGCTGATAGTACTGAGACTTTAACCCCTGAGCCACCAGGGAAGCCCAGACATGAATTTTTTTAAGTCCATTGGGTGTTCATTCTCATTCTTACAAGGGAAACTTCCCTATCCCTGACATAGCATCAATGTAACTATTCTAATATCCATATTACTTAGAACAGGGATTGGCAAACTTTATCTATAAAAGGCAGGAGAGTAAATAGTTTAGGTTTGGCAGAGGGTATGAACTCTGTTGCAACTATCCAAGCCTGCTATTGTATGAAAAAGCAGCAATCAACAAAAGTAAACAAATGGGGAGACTAGATTCCAGTGAAGCAGGGAGTGGGCTGTAGTTTGCTGCTCCCCGAACTAGAAGTTTGTTCACTAACCAAAATATATTAAAAAGCAACCCACAGCATTTTTAGTATGTCATGCCAAGTTCTTCCCTAGTATACAGAGGAACACAGGCAAATGACCAAGCTCATTTGAGGTCTTTAATCACAAAACTTCTCAGCAAATATAACTGCTCTGTTCTAGCAGTTGCAATTCTAATCAAACATTCATTTGAATCAGTTCTTAAAAGTTGATTACATAACCATTTTATTTCTGTGGGCAAGGAAGACTTGTGTCCCCTTTACTAAGCATGTAGCATCTTAAGGATATCTTTTAGCCTTTTTCCTAAATATGCATTTCATCTTCCAGCAAAACTATTAAGGAGTCTTCTTGATTTTCTTTGGTCATATGCCCTTGCTGTAGTCATTTTATACCATTCTCCTCTAAATCTTCACACTGGAATCAAATTACCCACCACTTGTTTATCTTTTGTTTGCTTATTTGTGTTTAGACCATAGTCTACTCTCCATTGGCTGAACTAATAAAGAGCAGTAGTTAAATAATCTAGAAACAATGGGTAATCTCCTATTCTCTCCTGCTTAGGAATGCTTTATGAGATTGGGGGAAGGGGGAGGGAAAAGGGAGTACATTTACCTTGGTAATTGTATTCTACCCAACCTAACTTTAAAATCAACTCGAATCTCTTCAGCACTTCGTTGACCAAAGTGGAAAAGAAGTATATCTCTGATTGGGAAAATCATTTAATCTGGTAATACGCAGATAATGAGAGATTTTAGTATATGAATAATGAAGTAACCACTGGTATATCACTCAAAATATTATGTTTCAGAACCCTATTATTTGTCATGGATATCTGGCATGTACTTAAATAATATTAGGCACTTTCATATGCAATATTTCAACCCTTACAACAGCTGTATTATGGGGATATTTGTTAACTTTATCTTGCAGATTAAGTGTTGAGAGGTAAAATTAACTCCTAAAGATCTCAGAAAGATAAAGGAAGAGTTGGGGTTACACTTAGTTTTTTATAATAAATGTACCAATCTTTAAAAGGCTGCCTTAGGGTGCATAGTAAACAACTCCATGTAACTCAGAAATATCATTGCCCTCCTTATTTCTGAATACTTAGACAACCAGAGATAAAATAAAAGACAGAAATGCTACATGGAAGGAATTTATGAATTATTTTCAGAGATAAGGCTTATATGTGTGTGTGTCTATGCCGTTGTTCCTGTGCTTAGCTCTGCAGGCCCCATCTTTCCCCTCTATCCACATGCTGCCTTTCTATTCATGCCTAGCAAACTTACTAAGATATAATTTATATGCAAAAAAAAACCCACTTAAAATATACAACTGATGAGTTTTGATTGGCTTACACCCATATAACAACCATGACAATGAAGTTACAGAACATCAAGTCCAATAGTTCCCTTAGGTCCTTTTGTAGTCCATCTCTCCCTCTGGTCCTAGCCTGAGATAAACACTGATACTTTTCTGTCTTTATGGGATTATTTTGCATCTTCTAAATGTAATCATACAGTATATGCTTTTTTGTGTCAATTTCTTTCAATATAAAGATTTTTAGATATTCTTTTGTTGTATGTGTTAGTAGTTTGTTCGTTTTCATTGCTGAGTAGTATTTCATTGTAGTATGGGTATATCACAATTTGTTTATCCATTTACTAGTTGATGGATATTTGGATTGTTTCCAGTTTGGAAACAAACCTGCTATGAACATTTGTGTACAAGTTTTTGTGTAGACATATGCTTTTATTTCTCTTTGGTTAGGATAGAATTGCCAGATGATATGACAGATGTTTATTTAACAATATTAGAAACTTCAAGTTGTCTGCAATAGTTTATCATTTTCCATCCTTACTGTAACATGTGAGAGTTCAGTTTCTCCATATTCTTAGAAAAACTTTTAAGTCTCTTAAATTTAATCATTCTAATGGGTCAGAATAGTATTTCATTATGATTTTAGTTTGCATTTCTCTGATGACTAATGAGTTTATTTTTCATGTTTTTATGGGCCACTTATATTTCTTCTTTTGTGGAGTATTTAGATTTTTAACTTTTTTAAAATTAGATTGTTATTATTGGGTTATAAGAGATCTTTGTCTATCCCAAATTTCAAAGATTTTCTCCTGTTTTCTTCTATATTTATAATTTTAGCTTTTACATTCAAGTCTAACATATATTAGATTAAATCAAAGTATAACATACATATTTTTTGTATGTTATAAAATAAGGGTCAATGTTTATTCCTTACTATACACTAAATTAGTATAATGTTGGAATTATTAAATTAATGAAACTCAATTGCCTTGTCACTTTTGTCAAAAAAAATTAGTTGACCATGGAACTATGGGTCTAATTTTGGACTTTATTCTGTTCCAATGATATGTATGTTTATTCTATCCCCCACTATAGTATCTTTATTGTTATGTTTCTATAATAAAGTGATGTAAGACCTTCATTCTTTTAAAATTACTTTTAAAATTCTAGAACCTTTTATTTATGTATAAATTTTAAAACTAACTTGTTAATTTCTATTTTAAAAAGATACTAAATTTTTGATTGGGAGATTGAGTGCTTTGAATCTATAGCTCAATTTGGGTAGATTTGACCTCTTAATGATGATGGGATTTTCCTATCTATGAATATGGGCTATCTCTATATTTCTTTATGTTTTTTACTTCTCCTAGAAAGATTTTGCCATTTTGATTATAAAAGTCCTTATCCATTGTTTAAGTTTCCTGATTGTTGAAACAAATTATGACAAACTGTGTGATTTAAAACAATAGAAATTTACTCTCATGATTAGGAGATCAAAAGTTCAAAATCAAGATAGTGGCAGATTGGTTCCTTCTGGTTACTCTGAGGGAGAATCTATTTCATGCCAAGCTGCTGATATCTACCAGCAATCCTTAGCACATAACTCTAGTCTCTAGTCTGGCTTCACATGGCCTTCTTTCCTTCTGTCTCAATATATTCTCCTTTTCCCTCATAAGGTCTCTGTCATTGACTAGATGATCTCATCTCAAGATCTGTAATTACAGTCACAAAGACCCTTTTCCCTAAATAATCCCATTTGAGTTTCCAGGTAGTCATATCTCTTGGGGACCACAATTCAATTTATCACACATGTATTTTTGAAATTTTATTTCTAATAATTTTATAATACGGATGGACTTTAAAAATTCATTTTAATGATACACAGCTAGAGTGTAAAGATATAATTGATTAGTATGCATTAATCTTGTAATTTCATAAAATGCAATTACTAGTTCTAGCTGTACAGTGATGTAGATTCTTTTAGGATTTTCTATATGAACAGGCATGCTACTTATATATAGAAGAGATTTTACTTCTTTTTTTTTACCTATGTCTTTTAGTTTTATTGCTTCATTATAATCACTTGGATATTTAGTGAACTGTTGACTAGATGGGGTAAAAAGCAAGCAAGCATCCTTGCCTTATTCCCAGTGTTAGAGGGAAGTAATATTAGAAAACTATTTAAGATAACATTAGCAATATACTTTTAAATGAATGTTCCTGTATCAGACTGAGATTAATTAATTTTTATTCAATATTCTAAGGTTTTTTTTAAAATCATGAATGGGTGTTGAGTTTTATCAAATTATTTTTCTGAATCTATTAAAATAATGGTGTTTATCCCAATCTATCCTTATTAATACAGTGACTTGTATTGTTTGATTTTAAAATATAAAGCAAATCTTCCATTCTTGGAATAAATCCTAAATGTTAATGATGTATTATTTTTTTCTTTGGTGTTAGATTTGAATTATAGGTGAAGGATTTTTGCATCTATGTTCATGAAGGATATTTGTCTGTAATTGCCCTATCATTTTTCTAAGCTTGATTTAAAAAAAAGAATAAGTTTAGAAGAGTTGTCCCAACACTATTTTATGGAAGAATTTTGCAAGGTTGTTAGCTCTTGCTTGAATATTTGATAGCAATCACTAATGATTCCATTTGGACCTGAAATTTTCTCAGTGGAATGATTTAGATAAAGAATAAAGAATTTTATTGCTCTAGTAAATACAAGGTTATATGGATTTCCTATTTTTTTTCTGTGTAAGTTTTAATAAGTTGTATTTGTCCATTTTGTATAAGTTCTAATCTGCTTATTTACCTATATTTAGCCTAGATATCTTTTATGTAAAACCTTTCCCGATACCTCAAATAATTTCTTATCCTTTGTACCACCATTATCATTTGTACTTCCTAGCTTCCTTGAGATGTTTTGTCTCTTCCTGAACTATATTAAGGACCTTGAAGTTCAATGAGTCTGCACCAACATGTAAAATATTTGGCACAAAATAAATTCTCATCCAAATGTTTAAATTGTCAAATTATTACATTCATTATTTTCTAATTTATAGTTATACAGACGTGCTTCAAATTTCCTCAACAGATTATGAGCAGCTTTTGCAAAAATGGCAAGTATTAGTCAATGTTTACATTCCTTATATGCCCTATATTTAGAATAATTTTTAAAACTATTGAATTAAATAGACTTGCTGAACAACACAGGAAAGTCAGTATTCTATGAACTCTGAGAGAAAAGACTAAATGGAAATCTGGAAAACATGCATTAATAATGGGAGAGAAACAAGGGAATTAATCTAATTGAGTGCTTACTTTGTGCTAGACATTGTGATACACAATTTATATTCCTTCTCATTTAACCTTTTGGGATTTAGGAATAGAAAATAATATTATCCCCATTTTACAGATCTCTTATCTGAGGTTTAAGATAGATAAGTACTTTCCCCAAGTTCAGTGTTATTAAGTGGCAGATCTGGGCTTCAGATCTAAGTCTGAGTTTTACCATTATCTAGTTCCAGTTGTACTTTTCTGATCATTCCGTTTCCTACAAGACACTTGGTGGATTTTCCTGAGTTGCTTATAAAATTTGTTTAAGTCAAATATTCTGTAGCTCCTCTAGTTGATTGTTGGAATCACTGAAAGTTTAGAAAAACTCCGAAGTTTTCCCTGCATACTTGTTCTGCCCATGGCATGAAAGATACAGAGATCCTAAATAGTCTTACCACAAAGTATGTCATATAGCTTCTTGTACCTTCTCACTATTCATCAGTCTCTGTCTACAACCCTGGTGTTTTTCTTTTTCTTTTATATCAGATGCCTCCTTTCTGGTTGTGACTAACTGTGGGTACTATTGCTTCCTGAGTTTCTACCTAATTAGTATAAAGGAAAATAAAAGACCAAGATCATAGTATTTCAAGCAATCTCCATGACTTGGTGTGACAGGGTAGGATCTTTCCTTCTAGATGATCTTACCTTTGTATATGTTCCAAGATGGCTCTGTTTAGACACAAACCCTTCCCTTTATGCCTTGATGCAAGATGTGTGAAATCCAGTCAGGTATTACATGGGCTCGTTTAAATCCAAACCCTTCCCTTTATACCTTGATGCAAGATGTGTGAAATCTAGTCAAGTATTACAGTCTTTCTGCTGCTGCTAATTGTTTCTACCTTCAGTCTCTTTTCTCTCTTAACACAATCCTGCTCTGTAGGCCACCTAATCTGGGTTGCCTGTGATAACCATGTACATTTAGAAATGTGGCTAATGTGTCATTTTACCAATCAATACCTCTCCACCAAAAGACTAGGAAGGGAAAACAATTTTTTCTATAATTCCAGCCTATCAATTGCAGCAAGAAATTACTGAGGTCTTTCCAACATGGAAAACAACACACAATAGCATTTGTTTGTGTACAGTACTGTGGTCAGGAACTTACTACTTCTCCAGGGAAATTGTTTGCAACACATCATTGAGGAGAGGACTTAACAAATCACAATGATTGTTCCCTGTGGTTTGCCATGGTGAGGGTGATACTTCCATGTATTACAAGCATGAGACATAAGAACTGAATCAATTCTCTCTCGTGACATTCTAGTCAAAGTTGTAATGACTCCCTTAGTCATCCACAGCTCTAGGTTCTTTCTGACTAAGAAATGAAGCTATTGATAATACTACTTCTTGGGGCTGCTCACATTAGGGGGGAAATCTAAAAATCACCCAAAAAAGCTTTTAAATCCCAGAGATCAACGTGGTCTCTTTTTCACTTTTAGGGAGTAAATATGACTTTTCTGTGGTCTGATCATCAACCTTGTTGAGAGAAGGGTATTGTTTAGATGACATGAATTAATCAAGTATATTACATAGGCCTGAGTCACATGATAATTCCACATGGATGTAAGAGAGAAGAGAATGAACCAGACATTGGAAGTTGCTTTCAGTTGAGGGTTTTTAAAGAACCATTTGAAATCAACAGGAATACATGGAAAGGCATTGGGAAGAAAAGAAGAGCAGAATATAGCCACTTATTTCTTCCTACCTAATACCATATTTCATTGAAGAGAGTGCCTTATAAAAAAGGGTGCTTTATAAACATAGGGGTGCAGGTATTCTTTTGAATCAGTGTATTTGTGTCTTGGGTATATTCCTAGGAGTGGGATTGCTGGATCATATGGAAGTTCCATTCCTAGTAGATTGAGGAACCGCCATACTGCTTTCCATAATGGTTGGAC
>JAGFMF010011443.1:5905350-5954264 GCA_019455555.1 Galemys pyrenaicus | reverse complement strand
CACTGGTGAGATGGTGATGGGGAATACATGGGGATTACAATTAATGGCAAGTATATGTAAATTTTAAAATATTTTAATAAAATAAAAAAATAAAAAAAAGGGTGCTTTATAAAAACTCACTGAATGATTTGAATGAATGAGTGAATAAATGACTGTTAAATTCTGAGATTTCTTATGTGGGAGCTTCAAGTGGCAGTGAATGCATTATATTCCATCTGGATGCTATAGATGGCCAGAAAGACCTTTCTATTAAATCCTAAAAGCGGAGCGTGTGCTCTGCACTGCCTGGATGGGGCCAGGTCCTGGCCATTCCCAATTCCAGAGGCAATGGAGCTTTTGGCCTAAGTCTGGAGCACGTTGCCACTTTCAACAAAGAACCTACAAGCCTAAAGAAGCAGTTTCCTCTTACAACCAATCTTGGCTCCTCTGCCACAAGGAGGGTTGTTCTTGGAAATGTACTCCAGAGACTTTCCTGTTTAACCAGGATACAAATCGTATTGCTACATAATTCCCCTGCTGAGGCCTTATGAAAGGCATGAGTTGGGACAGATACAGAAAGATACTAGTACAAAGTCTCCCTATTCTTCATTTTGGACAACACAGATGTGAACTTAATTTCAACATCATGACCCAATTCTTAGCATGCTTTTCTACCCTTTTTTACCCATGATGCTTCCAAATCATTGTCTTTGAGTCCAGTTGTGCTGAAAAACAAGAAAATGAAAAAGAAAAGATGAATTGTCAAGTGGAAAGTGAAAAAGATTTAATTTTTAAAAAGCTAGGTTTTTTTTATAATCATGGGGGTGAAGGGAGGCATTTTGCTCTCATTCCCCTGCCCGCAGAAGTCCTATGATTAAACCCAAGGGAAGCACAGAATGTCATTGTCGTTGTGAGCATTTCATGTCTGTGTTGGAAGTAGGTGTTTGTCCTGTTGTTAATAATCACTCTGTTTACACTAGACAATCAACAGTATGCATCATTTTAACCTTGTTTAGTGACAAGACTTTCTATTTCCTTCTGTACTTCTCTTAAGCCTGTTGTTTTTTTTTAAGATTTATTTATTTATTCATACAAGAGCTAGGGTACAGTCCCAGAGACAGAGTGGGGAGCAGATCAGGCAGATGGACTGAAATACACTGCTGAGGGGTGCAGTGGGCGAGGCAGGAGAGGTCTGCTGCGCCATGTGGGTTCCTTCCCTAACCAGGGATCGAACTCACCCTGCTGTGTGGTGGATGCTTCACAGTGTGGCGCTCAACCTGCTCCACCACCAGGGAGGCCTTTAAGCTTGTTTCTGAGTGGTGGTTGGTTCATTCACATAAGCTTTCAGTTTTGAATAGCAAAACCCATTATTTCACTGGGCATCTTTACTTGCTTAAAGTCAACAATCAGATTGTAATTATGTTGTCAATAAGTTCATCCTTTCCTTCCCTTTACAGAAAAAGCTAAGCTAGGGATGCTGAAAAGAATGTAAAGAAATAGAAATTCTACTAGTTATTTTATGAACTCAGTTTTTAGAGTAAGTAGTGTTAAATCTGTGGGAAAAGAAAAGAAGAAAATACAAAAGGAGTTTTTAGAGCTAGTCCTTGAAACCACTCCAGTGTCCCCTTTCTCTGTTTCTTTTTACTGCTCTGATCCCACCTCTGCCCCTCAATCAGAGTGGAGGGCACAGGACAGCTCAGAAGCTGAAAGGAGAATGAGTAAGGCTCTGGGTTAGCCTTCCCTAGTGACTGTAAAAAGGGCAAGGCAGAAAGACTACCTGGAGAGCCTCCTTGTTACATTTCTAACTAGTATCAGAGCAACTCCCACAGTGCATCAGTGATACTGAAACCTTTGTAGGTAGAGAATTTTCTGCATTAAAAAAATTCAGCCTTGCTGGGATCTTTTGAGATAGGAAAATATGATGAGAAGTAAACATTCCCTATGTTCCTATGTATTGGGTTTGTTTCTGGAAACATTGGAGGGACTGTTCGCCAAAAAGTCTTGGCAGTTTTCAAAGATGGCTAGCCAAGTCATGAGAGAAGGCGAAGAGGTTTATATAGTACCGAGGCCAGCATTGTATGTAAAACACAGGTTTCAACGTAAAGAAATCTGTTGCACAAAAACCTTGGGAAATATACCATATCGCCTTGTATTACTATAGATATCCTACACAGGTACCCTGTTTAAAAAAAAAATTAAAAATTAAAGGTAAGAAAAATATAAAATAAAATCAACCTTAAGGAAGAAAACCTCTTCATTTTCATTTTCTTCCCTTTTCCTTTTACATTTAAGAGTTAAGACAACATTCCAGTAGAGAAATGTGGAGAAGGGTAAAGGGAAATCAATAAAGTTATTCTGTGACTTTTCCCAGGAGAGAGTTGTGTTAATTGAGAATGGCTTGCTTGGCTATATATCAAGTTTGAGGAGAGAGCCGGAGTTGATTTTGAAACAGATTTCCCAACTAGATTGAAGGATACACACATACACACACACACACATACACATACACACATACAAATATTCATACATATGTACATATATATAATTTTTGTAAGAATAGTATATGTGTGTGTTTGTACACTAGCATATATTTTGTATGTATTTAATATATATACATGCACACATTTGAAAATGGGAAGAATAATTTCTTTAGATAATTAATAATACCAGACAAAATTCTTTGTATATATGGTACTTCGTATATTTGGACCTAGAATCATTTTACACTTTATAAGTTTTTCTAATAAGTCTTTGACTCCTTAAAAAGAAAATTGGTGTGTTGAAGTCCAAAGTAACAAAGGAATGGAAACCAGATTTCCTGACCCAAGGAAATGTTTAGTCAATGTTTCTAGCAATCACATTACAGAAATTCTTGTTAGGTGTGATTTCAGCACAGCTCATGAAAGTCAAGTTGGCAAGAGACTACCCAGTTCTAGGAGCTGTGGCACCATGGCCTCATGCTCGCTGGAAACAGTGGTAGTTTCTTCACTGGTAAATTCAGACAGCATGACTAGGTGGGAGACAGGATATGTGACTAACTCCATCTCAAGAACTGACTCCATCTTCACATTGTGATCTGGGTGAGTTATCTATTCTTTCTGGACTGCAGTTTCACTTTTATATGAAGTAGAATGAATAATTCTTGATCCTTTCCAACACATGCTTTTTTATTGCCCAGGAATTTTGTTAAATTCCTTTATTCCACTCGAGGGACAGATTGGGGGAGCAGTTAAATGGGAATCCCCTTTTTGTGACCCAGTTTACTGTGATTAAACCCAGCATTTGCTGAGACTCAACATTTTGCTTCTCTCTTTTTGTATATTCAGACTCTAAATTGTTTTGAACATCAGCTAAGACTCTATTTATTTTCTAAATCCAAATTCCATCTATATCAAACCTGTTAAGAAAATATTCTTGTAAGAGAATGGAATGTAGACAAGAGGAACTGTGCAATTCTAGAATTTCCCTGGATGGAACTTAAGAGTTCATCTAGTCCAGGCCTCTGTATTTTATAGAAGAGGGAGTTAATGATCTGAAAGATGAAATGTCTAGTCCAAGGTTACTATGACAGAGCTAAGCAGAGAGTCTATGCCCCTTTAACTTTCAGTTCTATATTCTTTCCATCTTTATATGTGTCTTGGGATTGCTATCACCAGAAATAGAACCTGAAGTTCAAGTGAGCAGACTAGACAAGGCTATATAAACCTTTGGTTTTCCCCAGCACCAGATTCCAATTTGTCTGCATAATTTGGCCAACAGGACATCTGCATCTTCATAGAGGATAAAAGACCCATGGTTGCCAAAGCCTCTTCTTTGCTCCCCCTGTCCCATAAGACCAATCTAGAATCTGGGTCTAATTGAGCTCTCATCTTTCCATGTCTATTTTGAATGTGGTGTGTTTGCACTTTATCCTGTAGTTCTTAAATTTTATCTTCAAGCTGACCTGATTCATTTTATATACAACATTCACTGACAGTTTACTGTAAATGAGATATTGTGCAATGGGCTGGAGATAGAGACCTATATCTCAGTCTCTTAATTACAATCACAGTTCAATATGTCCCATATAAGTTATGTAATAGGTGCTGGAGTGGTGGGGGCTGAGGAAGGCGAGAAGAAGATCATGGAATGGGGTCAAAGGAGAGAGCAAATACGGTATAATTTTCCTGCCTTTGCTCTCCTATTCCCTTCCTTAGCAATACAAAGAAGTTAATTTTTATTCAGTGGTGTTTTCCATAGTAATTTCCCCCTTGTTTTCAACAGAAGAGAAGTAATGTGTAGGATTTTCTCCCTACCCCCTCCCCACCATCTACCCCAAATTCTAGATACCTCACCAGTTCTCCATGCCTTCTTTGAAATCCATGATTTCTGATATGTTCAGATATGTTCCTGGTTTCCTGATATATTCATCAATTCTTAAACTGTACTACAGAAAGTAAATCTTTGAGGCATAGAGAAATGTGCATGTGCAGATTAATTGGGGCAAAGATATTGTTGAGCAGTTATTTACTCTTCCACTTTTGCAGTCAAGTCTATTTTCTCTGTTTGTTTTTAAAAAGACAAGAAGATACCTAGATGTTGGATAGAAACACCTATACACTATCAGTGTTTAAAACAACCCAAACAGCAGCCAGAAGTGTTTGCTTTGCATTCAATGTTCTTTTCCTCCTTTCATACCCTAGAACTTTTCTCCCTTTTCTATATACCAATTTAAGATTGTATTTCTTTTTAAACTTTCATTTTGTTATTTTATTGACGTTACACTGTATTATATATAACACTGAGAAGTCTCAGGTGTGCATCACGAAAATTTAACATGTGTATATACTATGTTAGGTTCACCACTAAAAGTTCAGTTTTGTCCTTCAGCAATACAATTAACTCTCTACAAATCTTACCTGTGTGGATTTTGAGTCATTAATCTCATAACAGAAAGGAAAATCACTAATTAAAGATTGCTTATCTAGGTATAATCAACTACTGGTCTGTGTAATATAACCCAATGACCTACATTATATTAAATTCTTAGAAGAGTACAGAATGAACAGTCATTTGGAAAGCACCCATTATGTGGCAGGCACAGTGCTAAACATAGTAGAATCAAAACCACACATGTCTTTATTCTGTGCATGTAAGTATCATGCAGAGCTGAATATATAGATTCAAAGGCCATAAATTGAACAATTTCCCAGGTTTGGAGTAGGTAGTCAGAATATCACAGTGAATCATCAAAGACTGAAGAACACCCCAGTTTTACTTACCCTCTCCTCAATTTGGAATGCAGGTTGGTTGCAAACTAAGGTTGATTTACTCTTATGCCGGCCTGACTTGGAGGTGGCCAGCCAACATTCCCCAAAGGACAAAGCATCAGATCCCTGAAGACCCTCTCCTTCTGACATAGGTCTCTGTAACCTTCGTTTCATTGCCATTTGTAGCATGGAGAGACTCCTTGAAAAGTGTTGAATATGCCAAATTTAAAATATCCAAGGTAGCAGTCTCCACCTTTAGAATATTCCTTGCCTTCTTCTTAGAGTCCTCCTACCTATTCTTCTCTCTTTTAATCCCAGCAGGAATTCTGATACTGCTGCTGCACCCAGGTCCTAAAAATATGTCTCAAAATATGTTTCTGTGTCCTTTAATTTTATTAATTCTGCACATTCAGTGCTTTTGAAACTCATCTATTTTACGGATGCTCAAGTAAATTTAATCATATCTTTTAGAAGCGCTTCCTTACTGTGCTGTCATTATTTAATAACGGGGGAAACTAAGATGCACTGGGTATGATTATTATTATTATTAATGATACCTTGGATTTACACAAACTCACTCTGAATGAACTAGAGGCAGTTCTTACATATTAGCTCATTTTTTTCCTCACAACAGCTGGGTTGAAAGACCTAGATTCTATTCTTGGTGCTGTAACAACCTTCTTGGGAAAAGTATTTAGCTAGTAATTGCCTTAGTTCCCAGCTATAAAACAGGAATAATGATATGAGGATATTTGTGTCCCCCCATCCTTACATTAAACATTTAGCAACCAAATAACTAAAAAATACAATAAATCTGAGAAGAATGGTAAATCTGAAAAGTGTGAAAGTCTAAATGTGAAGGGGTGTGTCTTGACTTTATGACTGTTTGTGAAAACTTGAGAGCCCCTGGACACCCTGCAATCTAAATTGTAATCTGATCTCTCTTTAATGATCAGTCAGTGCCCTGGATACCGTTTTCCTTTACAGTAGAATTTACTTAGATATTTGTGACTGTCTAATTTACTAAGACACTTACTTAGACATTACTTAGACATAGGGCCCCAGTCTTCTAAAGCGCATCAATTTGGTCACCAAAGATGTCTCTGAAGCCATGGCTTCGATAAGACTGGATCTGAGATAAGAACCCTCTAGGTTTCCAAAGCTCTACCCTTCTCCTGCCTCTCTCCTTTCCCTCAATACCGCTAGGCCTACTAGCAGTTGCAAAAACCATATGAACGACTCCAGAACAAGTCCCCAGCCTGTATCAGTGGTTCCATGGCTTCTGGAGACTCAGCTTAGCGATCTGTGTCTTCAAAAGTCCCAGGGGTGGAAATATGCCTCTTTGCTTGCCAGCCTAAACCTAATGACTGAATGGCAAGGAACCGAGACCGAAATAGAACTTGGCTCTAAGATGATGCACTTCAGCCAAGAATAATGATTTTTAAATGTCAGGCTCAATTCTTTTAGTGCACAGGTAATAGTAAAGGGCTGTGTCTTTCTCTCAATCTCTTCCTCACAGTTTACTGATTATTATACAGAAGTGGAATCTTTTCTTATGGACCCTGAAGGCTATTGAATTGTACTTCCTACAAGTTGGTAGAGTCAGGCCCCAGGACAATAGACCAAACCGTTAGCTTCCAGAAGAGTCACAAACCATAAAGGTTCATGGTATAAGTATGAGCCCATCAATGGGGTTAAGTTAGAATGCAAGAAAAGCCCTTTGAAACTTATCCAGAGAAGTATGAGGAAGCAATAGACTTATTGTAAGTATTCATATCAGAGAAAATACTGTATTTATGCATATATGCAATGTGTGTGTGTGTGTGTGTGTATAAAGCCATCTCAACATTGATTTCCCCAAATATCCTAAAAGGCCAAGGAAAGAAAAAATTTTCCCCTTTTATATCATCAACAAAATTAAAGAAAAATTTTATTGGGTATAACTGGCATATAACCTACTAATTTCAGATCCACCTCATACTGATTCATATTGGTATTATATTGAAAATGAACACCATAGTAAGTTCAGTTAACATATATTCCATACAGAATTACAATTTTTTTCCTTGTGTTGAGGTATTTTAAGTTCTACTCTCAGTGAATTTCAAAAATGCAATAATATTGATAGCATTAAGTGTAGTCACCATTCTATACATTATATCCTCCAAATTTATCTGATCTGTCTATAAACTGGAGTTTGTTTTTTGTTGTTGTTGTTTTGTTTTAGTATGTGGGAATCATAAGGTATTTGTCTTTCTCTGTCTGACTTATTTCACTTAGCATTATGCCCATGAGGTCCATTCAGGTTGTCGAAAGTAAATGGTAAGATATTTTGTTTACATATCTTGACTGTTGTGAATAACATTGCAGCGAACATGGGGTACATATATCTTTGATATAGTAAAATTTCTGGGTCATAGAATCGTTCTAGTTCCAATTTTTTGAGGACACATTATACTGTTTTCCATAGTGACTGTTCCAATTTACATTCACACCAACAGTATACTAGGGTTTCCTTTTCTCTAGACCTTTGCCAACATTCCTAGTTTCATTTTTTTTCAATGTATATATAATAGCTATTTTAACAGGTGTGAGATAATGTCTCATTGTGATTTTGATTTGCATTACCTTGATGAAAGTGTTTTCACTAGGCAAAAATCCAAGTATTTTAGCCAGTCATCTAAGCCTGACTGGGTGCTGGTGTGGATTGAGATACAAAATCTGACAGATTACTCTTTTTGAGTCTTGAGCTACAGATTGCCTGAACTGAATACTGCTCCCTACTGGTTCAGTGTCTCATTGCTTTAGGAAAAGGACTTTGCTAGCCAAAGTACATGTCTGAACTTCCTCTTCCTCATCTTCCTGTGGAGAGTAGTAAGGAGTATTTTTGCCAAGTGATGAGGGACTCTTGCTAAGGACATTTAAATATTTCACATCTAAAGCATGTGTAGTGTGTGACGTGAAATAGAAGGATTTCGATGACCCAGGCAGCTCTCTCTTGAGAGGTACCACCTATTTTCTAGGATATACTTTTAGAAATTGCATGTAGGTTGATACAATGGAAATGACCCCAGCCTAGTAAGGATAGTCACGTATTTGTAACTGAATGCAGTGGTGCTGAAACTTTGAGTGTGCATCAGTGCCTGTGAGAACACAAAATAAAAACCACCGTGTCCTCCCCAATTCAGAAATAGGAATCATTCAGATGCAAATTAGCATAGAGGTTGTAAGAATACCACTTATACATACTTAAATATTCTTTCCTTGGACAAGGAAAATTTTTTTCAGAATACATTTTATGAGACCCCGGCACCTTTTGGTCCCATTGCCATGAACCATTTCTAGCTTCTCAGTCTTTTTTCTCTGAAATGAGGGCATCTAACTCGGTTGCTTAAATCAAATCTGGACTTACCCACACACTCTAAAGTGTCAGAGATCTCCCTCCCCACATGTAGCCCAGAATAGTCTTTCACAGCCTCGTCATCTTGGACACTTTATCACTTGACATTACCCCCTAATCCACAGATCAGAGAGATTTCAGACAGAGTTTGCTTGGTTTCAAACAGAAATGGGAAAAGATCAGATTTTAGAACATTTCAAACAGATCAGTTTTAGTTTTTCAGACACACAAGTCAATATGGTTATAAGTGGGACCTCAACCAGGGTATCATCTTAGAAAGTAACACTTCAGTTCACTATTTATTAATGCTACTTTCATGTGGCAGTTTACTAAGTGTTCACATATAAATTCCAATCCCACTATGACCATATTATATTTTTATTGGTCTAGAGTCATGGGAATACAAACGATTTTTTAACCAAGGGTTAGAACTAGCATAACATTGGTCCACCTGTTCTGTGTCAACATTTTCTTAGAGTGCCTTTCATTAATGCTTTTCAAAGTCTATGTCAATCAGGGAATGGTGGGATGTTTATACAGGAAAATTGCTATCTCAAAAAATTACAATTTTTTTACAGAACCACATTAAAGGTTTACTCAAAAACTACTCAGTGAGCTCCTGCAGTGTCCCAAATGCTGTACTTTGTACCAGGAACGCAAAACTGACCCTAGCAAAACCCCTGTCTTTATTTACCTAAAGTTGATGGGCAGAGATGGTCTTAATATATGGGTGGTGCCAATACAAAGCATCGTTTTCTATCCTCTACCTAGGAAAATTACACGAACTAGCACAGTGCCTAATATGTAGTCAAGTATTCAATCAATGTTTATTGGATACAGTGAGCAAAATGGAAAGAATGAACAAAGGTAAAAAAAGCAAGTCTGGGGTGCTGTGGAAATCCATAGAAGGAGAAACTAGACTAGTTTGAGGAGACCAAAGTATTTTACACTGAAACAGGAATTACAGGGTATGATGATGTGATGCACAGATGATGATTATGGAGTTAGGTGCAGGTTCAAATCCTGGCAGGAACACTTAGACACTGGGCAATACTAACTACACTGAGCCTTAGTCTCTGCATCTATAAAAACAAGGAGGTGGGTGGGCTTCATGACTATTTTGAGGACTAAATGAGATATTAGTTTTCTGTAATGTTTTCTGTAATCGTCTGTCACATAGAAGAACCTTAATGGCAGCTATTAAAAGAGTCACATTGAAGAGACTTGCAACATTGAAGCACTAGATAAATAGCAATGTTAGGAGCATAGACATTTTCAGGGATGGATAGCAACATCAGCATTCAAATCATGTTGGAAATAAGCAAGAGCTACTATAACTGCTCTATCTAAGCAGTTCTTAGTCTCCAGTACAAGGGTGGCGGGGTTAGGTGACTTAGAAGGCCTTGTTGTCCTCTCCCAATCCATCCCAGTCACATTCAGCTGTTCACAAAATGGTAAATCAGATAATCTTACAGTGTCGTGATGTGTGGAGGTTTGATAGAGACACTCTGTGCATATAAATTATCTATATAAATTATATTTGTGATCTAAACCATCATCTAAATATATATGTATTTCCTTATAAGTGCATATAATCATGAGCTTCTATCATGATCATCTTTTATCTTCTATCTTTTATCCTAAACATGCCAGACTCCCCCTTTTTCTGTTTTTCCTTCCTTCCACCATGTACATCAGGCCTGGTCCTTTTCCACTGCACACAGAGAGTTAGATCAGTTAAAACACACACACTTACACACATACATACACACACCTGTTTTCTACTGACTAGTTCCTTAGGTGAGCTTTTGGGAAATGCCCTGAAATGAATTGGAAAATTGTCAGATGCAAATGTGGAGGTGGGGGAGGAAGATGGGGGCAGACTTTTGATCCTGGTTTTCAGTCCATTGCATGGAATAGAACTGTATATTGACCTGGCAAAATCGTGACAAACAAGAGTGTGAAAAGGCTCAAGAAAGGAGATGGTGGTAGCCAGAGCTGACAGAAACTGAGAGGTGAAAGCATTTTTAAACATAAAAATTTAGGGAAGGGAGAACTAGAGGTGTTTACAATGACAACAGCAGAGGGAAAGCAATTGATTCGACCTTTGAAATCATGCCAGAATCTAAGAACCAGGGGCAGTACAGAGGGGAAGGCCAGGTAGGACAATTAAAACGGAAATCTGGCTCCTTATGGCGCAGCATGGAGCAGGGCTACAGAATCTGCTGCAGTGGGAGGTGGGGCCAGTCTGGCACAGTCTGTGGGTTTGAAAGAAGCTGGGCGGGTTGGAGAATGCCAGTCAGCCTTTGTAGTCCTGAGCTCAGAGAGGGGGTGACAAAACTGGGCTTCAGGTCAGAAACCTGGCTTGGGTGGTTTTTGGAGAAATTTTCCCTCTGCTCCCAAACTCTTAAAATGCACTCATCACACCACTGGCCTCCAATCACGGCATAAACACGTGCGCTAGAGGCTGTCCTCCAGCAGACATTTCACAGTGGTACCTGTTGGCTGGCTAAAGGGGTCCTTTCCCTCTCCTGTTCCCTGGATACCTTATTCTAGGTTGACTGCAATATCTTTGCATAGTTCCTTCAGGCTTCCCACATAACTTCCCATCTCCCAGACTCCTAGGGTTAATCCCCAGGACAACCTTGCTTTGAAAGAAAAAATGTGCTGAGCCTACTTGAAGATTTGGATCCCAGAGGCTCTGTCTGTCCTGCCTCAGCCAGACCCCAGACAGCCAGCTCACGGAGATGGACATTTACAGAGAGAGAAGCAGTAAGTTTTTGTTGGTGTTTGTTTTCAAGGTTTAGTTGCTTCTCCGGATTTTGGATCCCTGAAAGTCTGGGTTTTCTTTTTATTCTTTCCTTTTATTTTTCCCCTTTTCTTTCTCAGCAAAAATGAAATCATATCCCCTTCCCATCCTGGCAGTGATTTGTAAAACCAATTGAATTGGAAAATACTTCTTCTGGCTGCTTTAGACCCTGGGTTAAAGATATCTGAATTTGATCTCTGTGTGTGTCTATTCTCAATATTGCAATATTTTAAACTGTATCTGCATTTGTTAAAATAATTTGTACTGATTATTCTTCTGCAGAATAAAGACTACATAACTGCTGGTTGATGATAATTATGACAAATCTGTCCTAGGACTTGTCTTCTTTGGGGATTTTTTTTGTGCATATTTGTTACTCATCAAAGGGAAGGATAGAGTTTGGAAGGAGGGTGTGGTCCGGTTGATTCAGCTTCCTTCCCAGCCCATCACTGATTCCTTCCTTCTGCTCCTCCCTCTCCCCATCTCCTACCCTAGCTGCTCAGATTCATCCTGAGCCAGCTGTCAATGAAACAACATTTACCTTTCATTTCTCTGATAGCCTGTGTTAAACTCTGTCAGGTAGGGAACCACTCCCCATAATCAAACTCATTTCATGTGTGATCTCAGCATATTTTCAAACTAAGATGTAGACCAGACAATTGCATCTACTCCCTCAGCTTCTCCCATCCCAGAATTATTAGCCAAAGTAGTAACAACAATAATAATACTGTATTTAGAAGTCTCTGGCATATTTCATTTCTGAGGCTCTTACAGATCTTAAGCAATTAATCTTCAGAACACTCTATACAAAAGAGGTAAGTAAATATTATTAACCATAATAGAAGATACCTATGTATATGCTAAAGACAGCAAAATAGTTCACTTATTTATCGTGGTTCACTTGATATAGTAACTGGTATTTTTAAAACACCCATCATAGATACAATAATTAGAGATATGCTTTTGTTAACAAAACCACTACCCACTTCTAGCGTACCCTTGGGTACTAAATAATTACCCACTTTGTGTGGTTATCTAGCTCACTAATTACCCACAGAAATTGGGGTCAGGTGTTAACTGCTTGAAATAAGTATCCTCCAAAGACATCGCTGAGTTGTATAGAGAAAATGATGTATTCATAGCAAAACTTTCATAAGTCATATATTTGTATATCTCAGTAAGCAGAGTGAATTACAGACAAGGGCAAATTACCTTACTGTGTAAAAAATCATGCTCAACTATTGCTGAAATATGTAGAGGTTTAGGAGATCTCAGGAAATTTCATTTTCTGTTTACCTTTCCTTTAAAGAAGAGTGCAGTGCAGTGACATGCTTCCAACAATCTGGACTTCATATATAAGTACACTAAGACAGTTGATTCTGGTTAGCAGTGATTCATTTTGGCATTACAGGGAGGCACCCAGTGAGTCAAAGATTTTTTTTTTTGACAGCTCCACCCTTAGTGATTATTCTAGCATGTTTCTTTTTCTCCATCAGTCTAGTGCAAACACCCTATTAGCCAAATCTGAAAAAGAGTCTAACCTAGTCACCAGCCCCTGCCAACCATCTCATTCTCCTTCCCAATATCGACAAAAAAGGGGGGAAAAACACAAAAAGGAAATTCAACACTAGGATCTTTCTCTTTTTTTTCTCTATTTGTTCTCCTGTCCTCTCCATTCCTCTTTTCTCGCTCCTCTTTTCGTCTTCTCTGTGTCTCCTTCTGGTTTGTGCTTTTGCTTTTCCCTCTTCCTTGGCATCCAGCCGTGCGTCTGCAGGTCTCACAGTCAGAAACAAAGCACAATGTCTGAGTGGAGCACAAAGAAGCTACCTTTTAAAAACAAGGACTAGAAGGAAACCTGCATCCTCAGACCCCTCCCTCCCTTCCTCGATATTTACAGAGCCCTGCACTATCCTGCACACAGCACTGTCTGTTGTCTGTAGGATGCTATCCAGGAAAACTGGGTTAAGGTGGCAATATACCCACTGTGTCTGCAGATAGGTAGAGACTCGAATTTATAGGATCATTGCGTAGCGGAGCTTTTAAAATGCATGCCAACAGAAATGATCTAAGTTGCCACATACTCAAATCGGGATGTCTTTCATTTCTTTCTTACACCACTTTTTTTTTGTCATCCAAGTTATTACTTATCTTGATTGAGGGACTTGAGGCTGATCAATGAAGTGTTTATGTATCTGCAGACGTTTGAGGAGAAATGCTTCAAGAATAAGGAAAATGTCTGCAGTAGATACAGAGGATTAGGATGAGCTATAGTGACCGAGGAGCTCATTTCAAAATCCAAGGGAATGTAAGTGGTAAATGAGTGCATATGGCAAACATGGGCAACGAATGACACCCAGTCGTTGAAAGGAAAGAGCTTTTCAGCATTGTGGTCATCACATGCCTGAACAGAGTGTCTACACAGCTTAAATATAGACTCGAATCACTGCTCTTTTATCCTTCTGCACGCCGGTGTCAAAGAAGCATCTGGACATTGTGGATTTCTGTCCATAAGGAAAACCCACCAAGACTCAGGACACGTCGTCACCTGCACTCACACATGCATGTGTGTTTAGATGTCCCAGGGGGGTGTGGAGCAATCAGGCAGGGAACTGCCTGGTGGTCTCTTTTACTCCTTCCCCCCTTTCTTTACCCTATCTGAAAATGTGATACCTGATCTGTGGGTCTAGAAGTCTGAGAATTTTTTTTGTGCTTGTATATAATACACTGTCTGGCTTTCCCCCTGACCTGCCGGTGGTGTATTTTTGGTCTCATTAGTAGTCAGGGAGATGCCTTAGTGCATCCGGTGCTGCGAGTCAGGGATGAGGCACACTACAACAGAGAGAGGGAGCGAGCGTGAGAGGATATTAGAAGAGAGAGGCCTGTCTCCCAGATATGGAAGGAAGTGAGAAATGACAGGACCGCAAGCTTTGTATGTAGGAACCTGGCAGGGCGGGGGAGCAGCGAGGAGAGAGCTGTGGATTCTCAGAAAAGGGGGGAAGCTATAGAGGAGCTCAAGGTGATTAGAGGGGGATATTGATTCCTTATTCTGCCAGAGATTTAAGCAGGCATGTGAGGAATCTGCACCATGGTTGGCAAAAGGAGACCGGTTACCTCCTGTAACCAGACACTTGGGCTTTCCAGGAGCCCAGGGAGAGAGCCGAGAAGAAAGGGGGCAGTGTGGTCTAGGAAAATTCAACTTGTCGCTGATTTGTGCCTGATGCTTGCTGTCCGTCAGCAGCCTCCCTTACAATCTTTTTTCTCTCTCTTCCTTTTTTTTTTTTTCTTTGCCTTCTCCTTCTTCACTGAAGCCTGGGGGAGCCAGTAAAGATTAAATGTGCTTTCTCAAAGGCAGCCACTTCATGCTGCTATGTCGAAAAGGCCATTATTATTATTATTTTTAATAGTAAAAGAAAAGGGGAGAGGCTGAGAGAGGGGGAGAGAGAGAAGCTAGGTACGATGATGATGATGACGGACTAGCTTTTCTGGGAGGAAAAGGAAAAGGGAAGGGAGAGAAGAGGAGAGACTCTGTGCAGCATGGAGGATTTTGCCTGAGAAGAACCCACAGAGGTGAGAAAAAAAGTTGTCTTGAAGATGGGGTGGGGGGTGGTGGTGCTTGAATAGACCCAGTATTGGGGGAAAAGAGACATAATTTAGCTGTCTTGTTGGTATGATTCTATTTTAAAGGTGGTGGGGGAGGGAGGATGGGGAGCCTGGCGTTTTAACGGTTTTTAGTTGCATATGAAAATAGATACAAAATATTTAGCATTTCTACTAAGTGCTGAGGCCCCCTCCAGTGTCTTCCTTGTGGGGGCTGCTTTGTCATTCTCTTTGACTAGCCAGCCATCTACCTTGCTCAGGCTGGAATAAAAAGGAAAAAAAGAAGAAAGAAAAAATTTTAAGAGTCATCTTCCCACCCACTTCCCCTCCCTTTCGTTTCATTTCTGGAGTCGGCACAGGAGCGGTCTTTGCATAAGAAAACCCAGCTCCCAGGCAGATGGGGGAAAGCGACTCTATCAGGTACTAAAGCAGTAGCTGTCTGCGAAGATGGAGGGGGAATTATGCCTCGGATTCCTCGGAAATATTGGCAAAAGGCTTCAAAGGATCCGCGGTGGGAGTGGGGCGGGGGAGATGTATCTCCTCGGCTTGCATCCACCCCTTCCCACTTTGCCTCTGCCGAATGACAGGCTGGTGCTGGCTCTGGGTGAGTTGGCCTTGACTTCAGCCAAGCAGCTGATGCAGAGGAGGCCGGGTTTGCAGGACTGGCAAAGTGCACGCTAAAGAAAGAAGGAAGAAATTTTTTAAAGCAGCCCTGGAGAGGTTTCGCGTTCTTTAAAAAAAAAAAAATAATAATAATAATAAGGATTTTTAGCTGAATAATTTCAAAATGCGATCTGTCCCAGTCCCTCCCTCCACTCCCACCAAATTGCCTTTTTTTCTCGTCAATGCATCAACTACAGAATTACAGTCTCTAGATTTGGTGTATCGCTTCCTGCCCCCGCCTCCCCCTCTCCGCCCCATTCTCCCTCCTCGCCCAGGCTAGCGCACTGCAAGCTCCCATTCCCCCCTTGTTCGGAACGGTCCTACAGGAGGCTGAACCCTGCTCCACAGCCACTGGGTGAGTTGAAAACGCTCTTCATATTTATACTTTTGTAGCCTCCAAGCCCTACTTCTTGGTCTTCTCCTTCTAAATGCCCGATTTCTATGATTTTGCATGCAGTATGCTTGCCAGGGGAAAGAGATGCCTCGTGTTTTCTTTACAGTCAATTTGTGCTAGTGAATTCAAGTTTTGAAGAGACATTTATTCCTTCTAGCAGACCCTGGTGTTCAAAACATGGGCATTTCTGGGTCAATGCATATCATTTTCCCTTTTTGTAAACTATTTTGCCCAAAGCTTCAAAGAGTTTTCTCTGATACGCTCGCATTGTGTGTTCAGGTATGTATGTGCGCCCACAGATTTTGCGTGTGTGCATGCATCTTCTATTTTATCTAAATGGAATCTCAATTTTGTGAATCAAGGAAGCTTAGAGAGTGAGGGAATATCCTGCCACCTGTTTGTTGCCTTTTAGTCATGAACCTGGAACAGAAATTGCCTGTCATTCTTGTTTTGCTTTGTTTTGTCTCAAGAAAGAACCATTTGTTGCGCTCCTCTCAATCCCTGAGACCCTAACTTGTGATGTTTACCGTTTCAATCCACGGGTTAGGCTCTTGGGAGCTGTGAGTCGTGCCTTTGCATCCTGGAAATTTGGTGGAACTTTTTCTTTAAAGCAAAAACAAAAGAAAAGAAAGTTTGTCTGAAGTGATTGAGTACACCTCTGAGGTTTTCATTGTTAGGTGGGACAGGTGACCAGAAAGTGGCCGCTCCTGGATTTCTGTTCAAGTGGGTCTATATTGTTAGATAGCGTGTTGGCTGCTGTGTGGACATATGTATATTATTGATGCCTGAGGCTTGTGGGACTCATCCACCATGGTCTATTCCTTGAGAGCAACACGCAGTACTATTCGAGCGTAACAAGAACAGCTCAGTACCTGGTGCTTGACCTCAGAACGTATCAGCTGAAGTCCCAGCATGCCCCATGCCTCCAACTTTTAAACTCAACAGTTAATCGTAAAATTGTGCCCAATTAAAATGGGCATGTGAATACATTATGCGTTCACTGCCTACACACGGGTGTCATATGTGGCTAGACAGTGAACACACAGACAGATAGGGCGAACCAGCAGTTGATAGGTGCAAAATTCTACTTTTGTTATTCTGCAGGAAGAATGGAATTTATGGTGTTAATAAAAATTAAATTTACATTACTTTGCAAGATTGCAGGAGATAAAATACAAACAGATATAACCTTCTTGCTTGATGTCTGTTTTCAAATGTTATACAGGAAAACCCTAAAAGTAATAGGGGTTGGAAATATGTTCTCTAAATATATAAAAGGAAATAAACAACAGCAGGGCACCGGCAGCTATTGTATCCTTTAGGAGTAATCAGTACCAATACTTTCCCTTTTAAAACTGGAAAATATGTATCATGATTTTAATTTAATCCAACATAGTTATTTATACCACCAAAGTATACATTTAAAATTATCCTTTCTGAGGGCAATTTTTAGGATTTTACCTAGCTTGCGGTTTTCTGAAAATACAACTTTTTGTAATAGAATAATTTTAGTGATTTAAGCTCTCTCATATTTGAGGAAGAGAAACAGTAACTTTCCTTTGTTGTAAAAAATTCTAAGGTACAGTTTCTTTAAAACAAGATTGATATTCTTGGGCCAACATTTGTCTTTCATTTTTGGGAAATACCTAAATCATCCTTGACTTCAAATGCTTTCTTTTTTAAAAGACTTTATGTTGGTTGTAACTTCATTTTATACTTGTAGTTGAAGGTTAAGGAAACTATTCTTTTTCCCTTTTTTAAAAGTGTTCATTGCAATTTTAGTCATTGACTCCAAATTGTAGTCAAGAAACCATTTTGTATCAGAAAATTGAATCGAGAAGATGAGCTGTACAGCAATTGCTCTATCCCTTTTGTCGAAACCTCTTGTATAGTTGTAATATTTAAATACTACTTCCAGCTTTTGATAGTCTGAATGGGCTTCAAAGAAAAGAGTTATCTTGTTTTCAAGTCATCTTTTGGCTTATACACAATGGATTAATGATTTTCCCCCATCTTAGCTGATGTGTATGCATAGGTATTTGGAAATTATGGAAAGGCATCTATTTGACTTATGGACACAGACTACAGCATGATTCATACCAAATCTTTGCAAAATACTTGGTGCTTTTTTGAAGTCAAAGTAATATATCTGACGTTTATGAAAATGCATGCATGGATCAATAAAAACAGGCTGGCTAGAATTAGTCTGTGATTTTTAATAACAGGATAGTAATTTAATACAAGTGATTCAGTTTGTATTCCTAGGCACGCTTTCGGTTTTTACATGTTTTCAGGTGGATTGCCTATGTTCTGAGGTTGCTATCGTACAACTGATCACATAGGCATTTAGGAGTGCATAACGACACACAAGATTCTATATTTCAGCAGGGAACTGCTTTAGTGTAAGGCAGGTTTCTCAACACCCCTTCTTCCTCACCGAGCCCATCAGTGAAGTTCAGTGAAATGAATAACATAATTGGTGGTTGGTTCAATCACTACCAGTCTAGACTAGCCCAGACGCATCAATTAGAGGGGGCTGTCTTTTAAAGGGAGAGTGCAACGAAACAAGCAGGGCATTATTGATACGATCTTTAAAAGTGCAAATCCAGCTTGGCAGATAAAAAAAAAAAATAAGGCGGGGAATTGAAGGGGGGTGCATTGCGGGAAGAAAGAGAAAGAAGTGAACTGGAGCTTTTGGACACAGAAGGACAGGAAGCTTGAGAGAAAAGGAGGGATAATGAGTGAAATGCAATGCAGCACCTCCTTGGAACACACAGTTACAATTCAGTTCACAGGGCATACTGGTTCACCGTATTTTTAACTAGATTTCCCCCCCACACCTCCCTTTTTTTTATTATTCCTTTTTTTGCCTCTGTTTCCAAAGAAGTGCCAACTCAAAACCAATGCATTTGAAAATTTAACAGCTCTAGGAAGCTTGAGTGAGAATAAAGACAAGTAATACGAACCAGCCAAAACGCCTTTGCAGCATTTTTCCCAAAAGAAAAATTAAAAAAAAAAAAAAAGCAACAGTGTTTATTTTCAAATCTCTATTCCACCTTAAAAAAAAAAAAAAAAAAAACCAAAAAAACCAACTGTACTAATGAACAGTACTCATTTTAAATCCAGCACCTGGAATCTGATTTTATGGGCAAGACACCTTTAGGTAAACAACTCATAGTTTCCTTTTGAATACAGTAAAATTATGAAGAATGTAACAAAAGGCTGTGGTAATTTGGTGGCTTTTTTTTTTTTCTTTTTTGACGGATAAAAGACAGATGATTTAGAAAGCGTTAGGAACACATCAAGCCCCAGGGAAAGAAAATGTTTGATTGGTATTAATTAAAACACTGCTAATATATTCTAATAAAATCAAATTTAACATTCTAAACTAATCCGCTTGGTATGTCAAAGGAAAAGAAAAGTATTATCTTATTTGCATCTCTGCAAGCCAAATGCATTTGCTCATTCAGCAGAATTAATTTTTATCACCAGCCTGTTTAATCTCCTCTCAGATTTAGTCAAACTTATTCTTTCAAACTAAAAAGGATCAGGGAAGGGATTCCATGAAGGTATTGGGGAGAGTAGTGACTGTATTTAACTGGCTGTATATTTTACGATGTTCTTTTCTCTTCATTCGCTGTAATGGGGTATGGAGGGAAATTGTGAGACCACAGAGAGAATGATGAATGGTTCGTTCATTTTTCCTCTTTCTCTCCTTCTACCTATCTGGTTATTTAGGAATTTCAGTTGCCAAATTATAGGAGTGGCATTTATTTACATGATTGAGGTCTTTCTGTTGATTAATACTCTAGTTTATTTCTAATTTCAGTATCTATCTCATTGAAAATTCCTAATGAAAAGAAGGCTTTAAAATGAGAAATCAATTGCCCTTCCCCAATTATTTTCCACTGTATTCTTTGTAAGAGAAAATGGGGAGGTGAATATAAAATGTCATCCCTCCACTTACTGAACTGAGTTCTTTGTTTCATTTTTAAGTCAACATTCCTACAGAAAAAAATCCATACTTGTATGAAACAGTGAGTTTTATGCTCTTTATTGTTAAATTTTCACAATGGAAAAACTTGTCCCAAAATGACATCATAGCCAAAACGTTTCTCCTCTATCTCCGATGATTATGATATCAATACGTAAATATGTGTTTAACACACACAAAAAATTGGACCATAAATCTTGAGAGCCACTTTGTATATTTTAAAAGTGAGGAATTCTGCCCACTATCAAGGAGATGTAGACTACTGACAAAAGTACTGATGAAACTGCCTTTTTTGCTCCATTGCCTTTTTCAGTTCTTCAACGTAAAAGAGCAATCGCAGTTCAGTTTCACATGTATTGTTCTATAATCCAAGCAATAAATGCTAATTAGTAATGCTCAAGGATCCGACCATTCAGAGTAATTATCATAATTTACTTCTTCCTTGTTAAAGACATTCCTTGCTGATTAAAAAAAAAATTAAATTGTCGTTTTACCCTGGCACTGCAGTGGAAATGCACTGGAGAGATGTTCAAGGTATAGTAATAGCGTACTGACTGCATTCGAAGTCACGACATGTGCCTCTTAGCTTATTCCAAATGGAATTGCAACTTAATTTCTGAAAAGAAATTCATGCAAATGCATAAAGTTTTGCATGTGTACCAGGAATGTATGATTTTATTTTACAAACCCCAAGGCTCCTCCTTCCAAGCCCACCCCCTTTCTAAAACCACTTACTGAGCAGAACAAAGGAAACTGCTAACTATAGAGGCATCATTAAGTGTGAACAGCAACAGCATGATAAAGTATGTGATATGACAACATATTTCATTGCACAAAAGTGAAGATAATTAAATAATTCAATAGTAACCCTGAGTAAATTAGCAGGAATAAGTAGGAATCAAGAAAATGGATCCAATCAACTTGAATAATATGCTCCATTCTGTAAGACCAAAAATATATATGTGTGTATATATATGTACACACATATATATATTTGGTTACTTGATGATTAGTTAATTTATACAGAAATATGAAGACAAAAGCCTATCCCTCGAAATGGAGCTTTGACCTGGTATCCTCTTTAGAACAAATTAATTATGTGTTTTTTTAGAACAGAATTTAATGTGGAATTCTTGTTTTCAATCAAAGGTATAATCTGCCATTCTATTATACATTTCTCTTTTATCAGTTAATGTAAAAAATCCATCAACTCCTTAGCTTTTCGAGTCATTGCCTCAGAATATATATGTAGCCTTCCCCACACTTTCTGATGAGGATCATGTTTAAGTGTGTTTCTCATTGCTAGAAGCAAACAAGGATCCCATGCACAGAAGGAGCAGAATAAATAACCATGCTGAATATTACATTTGGGGGCACCCTCCCTCACACCCCCATGCTTTATCTATCAAGGTAATATCCTCACTGTTCATTGTTCATTGGTCCTTTAAGGGAGAGCTTCAGCTTTTACTTGAGGGTTGTAAGCACATTAGGGGAATAATTCCCTTTGGATACTATACAGAAGGAGCCACCTGCAAAATGTTGATGCTGTTATTGAAATCTCAAGTGGAATCAGCTTTCAAAAAATTAGATATTAGATACATCCGATATAATTTGCAATGTGTAATTATACTAATGTGCATATAGTTGTGTGTTGCTTTACATGTTGCCTACTTGAGATTTTTTTCCTTGGGCATTTCTCATCAGTTGAAATGACTCCTGAGTAGAATGATTTTAAAGTTGGCTTAAAAAAAAATCCTTGTTAATTAAGATAAGAATAAAAGGAATCTACTGCCCGTGTTCTCAAGCAAATATGAATGTGTATGACCTAGATGTTGGAAATTAATGATCTCTAGAAAGGTGGTTATTGTTGACTTGCACTGCATTTTTTGTAAAAACATTTGCTGTTCTTTCTGATTTGGTCTTCATCCTGATTTTGGTCAACTTGAAATAATAGAGAATATTGGAATAATAAATCTTACAAGAAATCCATTTCCCTTATTAAAGTAATGGGCTAAAATGTCAGGGAAATGGCCTTAGGCAGAAATAACAATCTTAATTTAATCAAAGTAAGCAAAATCTTAACAAAAATAAACAACTTTTCTAATTTTCCTCCATTTTACATGGTACATGATGAAGTGCTGAAACTCTCTCTGCCTTAAGTCATCTGTGCACTAACATGAACTTCCCTTTTGGTGTCTTCACATGACACCAGAGATCTACTGATGGCCCCACTGGAGCCCCCCTCCCAACCACCCCCCAAAATCTGACCCCTGAAGATCTAGCTGTTTCTGAAAAAATCCAGGCAAAGCAGTGGCGAGTTGATTGGTCAGCCAGGCACTCAGTGCTTGTTATGTGCTCAGTAGGTGAAGAGGCCCTTGATGCAAGTTTGGGAAATCATTGCCATCAGATCACAGAAGACTCCTGAGTAAGGCAGTGCAAGGGTCCTAATTTATGCTTATACATTTGGGAGACCAAAAGGATCCCAAGGGAGGCTCTTGTTGAGATGATATAAGGTATTACTCATTCCAATTAAGAAGGGATAGGCCCCAAAGGAAACTGATTTGTTAAACGTTTGACTCATGATAGACACTTAAAATATGATGGTTCACATATTTATACTATTTGTCCTCCAAATTAATTTTAATAATGAAATCCCTATGTCAAAGAGACATTCTGCATGGCCTCTCTCTATGCAATACCAAAGCAACATGTTGGTTTCCTTTCTGTTTAATTATATATATGGATTTTCCATTATTCACAACCCAAAGTTTCACCAAAAAATCGTGTGTAACATCCTTCTTTACTACAAAAACATTTTAGTTTATCACACGTGTGCCAAAAGCTTATCACCCCCACCTACTCACTGTATATTCACAAAATAATGCTAAAAATTGGTAACATGTATTATTTAATTATTCAGTTGTAATTAATTATCACACTTGATAACAAAAAACCTATTAAAAATATTTAACACTAGGTTATTTTACATATATATAGGTATATATATAAACAATTTCTATCTAGAGAATCAACATCTTTAAAGTATCGAAAGTATTTAGGGCATTGAGTAGGGAGATATGATAGTGTCTGTCTTTTGGTGTGCCTAGCTCATTATGCATCTACATTGTGCTAGCGTAATGAAGAGACTGACAATAAAGCCTGGAGTTAAATTAAAATCCACCTGCAAAGTATATTCCATTCATCATAACTTTTTGTACGATAAAAGAAACATGAATACAGTTCTTCCCAAATATCTTTTTTTGTAAAATGAGTGGGTTGGTCTCTAAATTATCTCACTGCTCTGGGAATTGTTGAAGCTATTCTAAAGTCTAGAGGTACAAATACAACTCCAGGACCCTTGTATCCGGAGTCTATTTGTGCCAACAGTTGCCTTTTAAGTTATATTTGATTCCACCTCCAGATTCTGTATTTACTAACATAGTTTGTCTCCATGCTAAGATGGTAAAGACAAGTTCATTTTCAGGAAGGGCAGTGACAGAAAAAAGGAACAGCTGAAGAATCTAAAAAGCTACACAGTGGGAGAAGGACATTTTTGATCTGAGTTCTAAGAGCATTTCCTTCAGTGCTAACAGAAGAAACCCAGACAAACACCTGCCTTTCTATTTTAAGGCCCCATCTTTAGTCTTGCCTTATTTAATTTCTTGCAGCATCGTTGTTGTTTTTTTCCCATTGGGTGGATGTCTTTGTATTCACGTTTCCCTTTCCACTCGATTCATTTCAATCATGGTATTATTCCCTTCAACAACCTACAATAGTTAAACTAACATCACACTTTCCAAATGAAATATGAACATACTCAAAACCTCCTGAAAATTGCCCCACCCCATCTTCTAAAACCAGTTGGCGTGTATAGTGTCTTCTTCAGTAAAGTGAGCTGCTCTCCTTGCCTTCCAAGTCATTGTACTTGCTTGCACCCTCTTTTATCCCACCACAGTTTCTTTCTCTGTATCTCTTCCACATTTCAGAAACCTTTCTTTCCTTTTTCTCTCCCTCCCTCCCTCACTTTCTCCCTACCTCCTTCCCTTCTCCTCTCCTTTTCTTTCTTTCCCTCCCTCTTCCTTCTTTGTCTCTTTTTCATTCTTTCCTTCCTTTCTTTTGTTCTTTCATTCTTTCAGTGAGTGCCATGTGTCATGCTCTGAACTAGGCACTAGAAATATAAAGACAAATACAAGGAATTGACAGTGGCTCCTGGCGGGTATGGTGACTTCCTTCACTCCTGCATTGCTAAGCAGTTATGTACCCTCAGTTATTTTATTTTGTATTGAGTCCTTAGATTTATTTAAATGTGTCCTTAATGTCCTGTGTTCTTTTGTTCTTTTCCTACATGTCCTATTCAGTAAGTTGCCTGTTGGATCAATCTGAAGCTTTTCTTACAGAGCGTTTTCTTCCAGAGTGATTAGCGTGGTGCTCACACACCCACGCAGGCAATACTGTTCTTGACTGATTCTTGAGCAAGGTGAATAATGAGAAAAAAGCATTTTTTTTCTGGTGATGCGGCATTTCACTTGTAGTTAGAAACAGCATTGGCCCCCAAAGTATCAATTCACTTATTTATTTTTATTAAAGAGTCAATGTGATAACTTTCTGTGACATGTTCTGTTATTTTTTTAGTTGTGTTGACGTTCCTTTCAGCTGGTCCTATAGCCCCCCCTTCCTCAGGAATGTCTCCCCAATGAAAGAACAAAGAAGGCAGAGACTGCTGACTGATGGACACTCAAGCCAACTGTGAAGGTGAAACAGAGAAAGCAGTCACCTGAAGACACCTCTCCTGCTAACCAACACACCCAAGTGGTGCAGTTTCAGCCAATAGAACTCTCAGAACAAGAAACCTAAAAAGTTAACAATGACATGTAGATTTCTAACGGGCCAAGGACTTTCCCTTCCTTGTGTGTACTCCTCTGTTTGTATTTAAATTCAGTGTGACATTTTCTTTTCTTTTTTCCTAGTGTGAATATGCTTATTCATGCACCAATTTGAAGATCTAAAATTGCACAAATGTGTCAATGTTTGAAGGAACAAGATTCAGGCTCTAAAGTAGTGTTTTAGCCACACACAGAGTTTGACCTTAAGAACAACTTAAGAGAGTATAAAGTACTTTTGAATGAAGTCAGAGGCAACTTAAGGGCTGAAGCCATGGTGGAAGCTCAGAACGCAGTCTGGCAAGATCACATTATTCCACCTGACACCTGCCAGTCACCTTAGATTCGTCATTGTCACATGCTCTGGGAGGCATCTAAAGGGTTTAAATCTAGTTAAACAGAGGTACAGAAACCTCTGGAGATATAAGTAACAATGCAGGCCACTAGATGATAAAAGTAAAGCAAACCAAAAGATTCAACAAGGAGCTCAAAGAATGTCAACATAAACTAGGTGAAACTGGTCTCTTTAGGGAAAAAAGCTCCCAGATGAACAAAATATAAATTGAATCTTAAAGGACATTGAAGATTTATATAAATGGAAATTAAGGAGAAAATAGAGTCCTTTAGATGGATCTTATACAGTAAACAGAGCTATGAAGGAAGGAATCAGCTTGGTGAGTTTAGGGAATTAAGAATATACATGTATAGTTTACTTCACCCCAGACATCTCATACCAATGTGTGTGTATACACATATGTGTACATGTACATATATACATATACATATATATACATATACACACATACATAGTAAAGCCTTTGTACATACTTTCCCTCTCATCCCAGGTGTTGCCTACAATTATGGTTTTGTTTTTTGGGTTTTTTTTACTATTAAAGCAACAGAGTGATTGGTAATAACATGGAGAAGTTGCAGTTTTTCTGTTAAACTAATAATAATTGGTATAATACTAGGCATTTATTGAATTCTCACTGTATGTTAAGCATTTTACATACTAATTCATTTAAGCCTCATAACAACCCTGTAGAATGAGATGTGATTCCATTTCTACAGATAAGTAAACTGAGGTTTAATAAGGTGAAATAACTTGCCAAAGTGCAATGTACAGAAGTCATATACACCATTGGGATTACAAAGCTCATGGTCTAAAGCACTAATTGTTATTAGTGTCACAATATTTCCACTTCAACCCTTCTTGATCTCTTTCTATAGGTACTTTATCCCCTCGAACATTTCTGTTTTCTGGTTAAATTACACTAGAGTAGTAAAATATATTATTTGGAAATACTGGGAATTGGAGCTGATCAGCATTTTAGCTTTTTTTTCCTTTGGTCAGATTGTGTTCACTATGTTCTGTGTAAAATCTCAATTTCTTAAACAAAAAAGGGAGGGGAGCTTAATGGCCATCTTTGTAACATGCTTTCTCTTTTGTAGAGGAGATAAATCCATATGGTTTGGGTGATTTATCGATCATCACACATTTGAGTGTGGCAGAGCTCTGTCCGGAAACCAGGTCCTCCAACCTAATCTCAATGGCTCTGGAACTATCTTTTCTCACAGAAACATGAACTTGAATTTGAGCAATGAAACATTCTATTGAGGGTGATGAGGGAGTACTGTTATTAGGAGATTGCTTCAATTCTGCATCTCTTTAGCTTCTACCTCAATGGAAAAAGCTAGCTAGTATTTAACATTTTTAGATCTAGACACTGTCAATGGTCCATCCCTAAAGAACACATAATGGCCCAAATTATACCTGCAGTGATAATATTAAATTATTTAGAATTCTTGGTTCACCTAAAAAAATAAGATCTCATAATGAGCATTTTCTTAACTAGCTTTTTGCAAGTATGTATTTGTAAATGCTTCTGCATGAATATTTATATATGACAGTTTCAATAGTCCTTATGGCTTTTGAAAATAGCAATAGTTATTTACTATTTTAATCCTCATTTATCTGTGTAACTGATTCAAGAATACTGTAGTCATTATGAACTAGAATCAAGGAAATCTCACTCTTCTTTACGTGCCCCTTTGTATTTGGTTGGCATTTAGCAGTGATTAATAAAGTGGTCAACTGGATAACACAAAGATTCAAAATGGAATTCCATCTTGAAGGAGTCAGTTTGGCTAGGTCTACTTAAGGACAAACAGCTGCTAGACAGTTGGAAGTACCTAGATGTTTGACTATTGTAAATTTCCACTTAGATATGTGCAATAGTTAGACTTAGAACTCCTCATGGCTTGTTTTAAAAATGGTGATTATTGGCAGTATCTCATATAGTTCTCATTAAGGGAGTTCATATTAAACAGGGTTATTTAAAGAGTAGCCAAGCACAAAATGTGACTTCATTGACATTTTATGACTCTGTCATATATCCTTAAACCCCCAATAAAAGCATTGTTGCATCAACTATGAACTTGTGTTGATTTCTTGGAAGAGCATCCTCTCATAAATTGTTTGTGTTCACTAGTGTCTATCAAAGCTAGTTTCAGGATGCATGAGGAACAAAGAATGTAATGTGGTGGGAAATTTTAAATTTATAGATAATTCCTAAACCCTATGTTGGTCTAAATAAACAGTACTATTATATACCCATGTCAGAAGCCAAGGTGTGATCCTTATCATTCCTCTTTCCATGGCCAGGCAATCAAGGTAAATATTTTTGAGTTTCCCATCTTTCTGTTTTCAAATATGTTTATGTCTCTACACTTCAATACTACTAGAGTTAAGACAACTCTCATTTCTCCCCTGGGTTACTCTATCGTGCCTCCAGTTTTCCCCTTCATGCTGTCAAGTAGAAGCCAAGGAAATCTCTCTAAAAAGCACATACGATTATATCATTCAATGTTTTCTAACTTCTCACTGACTTTTCCTATTGCCCTTGAAATTTCATAACATCTACAGCCCTTTATATCCTGATTCCTGGCCCTTGTATTCTCTGGACTCATCAAGTACCTCTCCCACTGCTCTTTTAGGCACTTGCCATGTATCTTTGCCCTTTCTTAATGTTCTTTTTATCTTCTTGATTTTTTCACATACCAAACCTTGAGCACAGTACTCTCTCCTCTACCCCTACCAGAGTCCATCACTGTCCTTCAAGTCTCATCCTCAAAGTCATTTCCTCTTGGAAGTCTCCATGCCTAGTATTGCCACTACCCCTAAGACTAGCTTCCTCCTCTGGGTACTTTCTTCTGTGCTTACTTCATGTTAGCACTTACCACCCTGATTATAGCTTATGTATCAGGCTCCTCCATCTGAATATGAAATTCTAGAGCTGCTTTGCTCAATAGGGTAGCCACTCACTATATGTGACTATTTCAATTTTAATTAATATTAAATAAAATTAAGACTTCCATTTTCAAGTTGCACTGGTCAAATCTCAAGTGCTCAGAGTGGCACATGTGACTAATATTCACCCTACTGAATAGCAAAGAGATAGAACAATTCCATCACCAAGAAAGTTCTGAACAGCATTGTTCTAAATGATCAGTACTGTGTGTTGTTTGTCATCTTTCTTAACTGGAGTTTGTCCACCTCAATCACAGTACAACAGATGATTTGAATGACAATTTCCTCAATTCTCCCAGGGATGATAAATAACTAAAACTATACTATATGTGTAGAAGGAAGTTAATTCACTACAGGGCATTAGGATTTAAGTCTAGCTTAAATCCATAGTGAAAAAAAAATCTATGATCACATTGCTTGGCATAATTTAAGTACCTCATAAATACCTTCTGAATGAAAGAATGACACACATATTAGACATTTTGTTTCATTTATTTTCACTTACATGTGTGGAGTCAAGTCTGGATTCCAAGGAACCTATTTTCTAGAGGACATGGTGAAAGAGGACTTGCTTATACCCCAAGCAGAGTTGAATGGCTTCACTATATAGGACTTCCCTTTATTTCACTCTCCTTCATTGTGTTCACTGGTTAAAAAAAAAAAAAAAAAAAAAAAAAAAAAGCAGAATTGTGTTTTTATTCAGTNTTAACTGGTAAAAAAAAAAAAAAAAAAAAAAAAAAAAAAGCAGAATTGTGTTTTTATTCAGTGAATAAGGCCAAAGTGAAAATGAGCAAATAGATGACAGATTTGATAAGTTCTGCTTCTTTTACTCATTGACCACAGTTTACTAAAATATTAATTGTTGCCTGAGCACCCTCTATATGTCAGGCATTTTGGTTAGGTCTTGGAGATATACAAGGGGATAAAGTGGACACAATCTTTGTGCTTCTAAGTCCTCTCTGGTCCTCTCTCTGCACTGTACTCTAAACAGAAGTTTTCAACATGACTGTACATTGTTAACTCCCACAGAATTTCAAAATCACTGATAACCGAGTCCTTCTTCAAAAGACAGATTTAATTAGTGTGGGAGTGGCCAACAATTGGGATTTTTTCTTACAAAAACTCTTGGTGATTATAATGTGTAGTCAAATTTGAGATCTATTTACCTATGGAGGCAGAGCTCAGAAGTCCAAAAAAAAAAAGTTTTAAAGTTATCGGACATATCTTCATTTTACTTTTATTCCTCAGAATATAAATTAATACTTAAGATAGACTATGTTGTCCAGGTCAACTGCCAGTTCCTGACTGAGATAAAATCTTATCCCAGGTTTCTGACTAATAAATCTCTTTTTGCTGAGACCAAACTGTCTCAGGGAAAAGGAAAATGTAATTATCTTCAAATCAAAAGACAACATACACTGTGGTCATCCTTTTTTAAAGCAAGAATTGAATTGGTACCAATTTGAATCCCCAGTACTCAAATTTTATCACTGTAAACTCATTTTGTTAGAATGCAACTTAAAAAAAAAGTAGCACATTATATATACACATTCACACAATGTGTGTATATGTATATGTAGCTATATGTGTGTATATGTATGTCTGTATATGTGTGTATACACACATATATAAACTGTAAAGGGGGCTTTCAGATCCCCAGAAGCCCCAATCATATTCTTACAAATTCAAAAATAAATACACATATGTTAAACTCCACACATATTTGCCTTTAAATGTAAACTACTCTATAGCAGAAATGGTAGTGGGAAGAAAATATAAAAGAGTTCATTGTGCTCCCATATTCTCTCTTCCCACCCACCTAATTACATGACACTCCATTGAGTTTAACATTTCATAGCACAGGTAAAAATTGCCAGCCTGTATGAGTAACGTTGACTTTGAAAAGCAACCATCATTTTAAAAGGCACTTCTCTTAGCTACCACCACGCCTTACTTTTAGATTCTACTCATAGATTAAGAGATTCCAGGAACCATAAATTGTCTAGTCTGCTCTTCTAAGACCAGATAGTGAATATGTACCTTTGCATTTTTTAAAGCATCAGAATAAAACTAATGGTCACATAATCCCTTCAAAACTCATTTCAGTGTTTGAGAGCCTACACAGTTGGGAAATTCTATTTTATTTCGATCCCAAGTCCCTCACGCTGTAGTTTAATCCCATTTTCTCTTGTTCCCTGTGGAGAGAAAGAACAGCTGGTCTCCATTCTGTCTAAACTCAATCCCTTCATGTCCTTAAAGACACCTACCTCCCAGCCCTCTCTCCTCTGGAATACATAACACTTTTCATCCGGAAAATGTCTCTCTTGGATTGTGCATATCACATATATTCATGCTATTCACATGTTCACAACTAAAACAAGCCAAGGCCACTGAGCAAAAACAAGCAAATGCATTGTTGTTTTTGTGAATGAAGTTACAAATCCAATAATAGATACTGAATACAAAGTTGTGAATGATAATCTTCCAATTATTATGTGTCAAAATTAACATAATTTCTTTTTAAAAGTATTGGCAATCTGTTGCTTTTAAGGAGGTGAATTAGAAATTCAGCGATTAGGTTTCAATTTCCTTTTTGCAAGTTCTCCCTGTGCTCTGCAATGGAATATTCCATTCAACATTCCACAGCAGGAGCCACCATTGCTTTGACAAAAATAGATACAGTATTGGAACATTCAGTCAATGGAGTAATCCAATTGTCTGAACATTCTTTTCTGCTTTGTCATTTACATTTTAATAAATCCCAGAATATGTCAAGCTGTATCGAGTTGTACCAAGTGTAGCTAATAACATGCAGTTACCAGATACAAGAGGAAATCATAGCATGCAAGTCCTGCAATGCAGCAACATTTGGTTTGTGTATATTTTTGGTTCCTACATGTTAAACTTGGATACTCTTAAAAATAAAAAATGGATATTTAGCAAAGTCTCTGCTATTACCAGCATGTTGTAAGGCTTCTCTACTTAATTGATCTAGGAACGCTGGCATCTGTTAGCTTCAAGGATGGCACTACATATAGCTAGCAAAAACGTAGAATGTTAAATCATCATCTTATGTCTATTTCTCTGTCAGTTTATTGGTTCCCCATTCGTGAGGCTCTGATAATCACATTTTAATGTCATTTGGCATCCCATGATACCAAGATTTGAGACAAACAGTCTTGAAAAAGATGGTATGTGTGTGTGTTGTTAACCTATATGTATAACTTACTGCATACATATATTGGCCACCAACTGTTTCAAACTTTGGAGAGATTTTGTATTTCTGGTTTGACAGAGGTATCTGGAATTTTACAGTATTGTAGAGCTGTAGTAGTAATGAAGTAAGCCTCAGAACATTGGGAATTCCTCTGTGGCAGGTATGTACCTGGAGAGAAGGACTCTTCAAGAATGAGACTATTTACATTAGTCTCTCCTAATAAATACAAGAACATGGGACTCTGGTTAAATCTTTTGCACTTAATTACCTAAGTCACTTAAACTAACCCATCAGAAAACTCACTTTAGGCTTCTCTCAACCTTTTGATCATTACCCCTTATTAGCTGCCAGAGAATGAGGGTTATTTCCCACCATCCAGTTAATCTGATTAGTATTATACATGTGATAAACTCAAGGACTACAGAGAATCACTTGGTTTTTGCTCATGCTTAGAGATGTCAAATTCTTGCCATGAGACTGTGGGCAGTATACTACTATCACTTACGTGGGTCTTGGTATCATGTCGAGGAGAGTGATGTCATAGTTGACAGTGATGACATGAACAAAATGCAGTGGCATTGTATTGCCCAAATGAAGTTATCAGCATTTCTTGATTCCCAAAATTGTTTCTTACTCTGCCTGCAGGGTCAGAACTGAAAGATTTAGTGGGAATGGATGCCCTAGCTAACAGTAGGATGATTATAGTATCTTGAAGACCTCAAGAGAATGACCCATTACACTTTCCCCATTCACTTAAAATATATCAACAGTGGCTCTCATAAAATATTACAATGACTGTAGGGTAGTGGTTTATGGATTTGGATGAACTTGAAGTAATCAACTGATGATCTCAACCAAAATTAGGGAGAATTTTAGGAGTTTGTCATTGAAGTCAAAAGGCACAGTTAAATGTTTTACTTTTATGAATCAAAGGTCATGTAGTCTAAATATAACTATAAATAATTCCTTTAAAACATTTCAAGTTGACTTAGCTCTTCTGTAAAATAACAAACATGGTAGTTGACTTGTCTTGATTTTATAAAGATATTGAAAGAAATTATGGCAAAGTGTTTAAGAAGTCTCCTAGATTATAAACCATTGACCTTTAAACTACTTAGGTTAGTAGAGAAGAGCAGGGATGCAAATGCTATACAAAATGAATATGGTGTTTAGAATACACTTTTGATGTTTGTTCTTGCCAGATTTCTTTTTAAATTCTTGAGCCACAGACAATCAACGATGAAGAAACCATTACAGCTATCTAGTCTGCCTGAAGTTTGCTTGAATTTCTCCTGCTAGTCTCTTGTGGGTCACTTCTCTGATCAGTCGTTCCACCTTTGGAACAATTCAGGATGTTTAAATACTTTTTCCATATATTGAGGTTTAAGAGACTCTTCAATCATTCCAACTTTTACCCATCAGACATACAATGTAAGTCTGATCAGTCTTTTCTATTGTCAATTCATAGACAAAGGAAGAAATCATGTTCCTTCCAGAGTCTCCTTTTCTCTGAGCTACCTACACCAAGAACCTTCAGTCACTGTCCCCAGGGCATTATCTCAAGTACATTGATCACTTATAAATTATCTTTAAATTTTGCTTTTTAAAATGTTATTCAGAATTAGATGCAATTTTCTAGATGTGGATTGACAAGTAGAAAGCAAAAATGTTATGATCACTGAAAAAATAAGTCCCTAAGTACTCAGTTTTTATGCATAAAACTAGTTAATTTTCTTAGCAATCACTTAGCAGTATTTATGCATACATATTAAATTCTTAAGGATGTTTTGTGCATGCCATTGTCAAGCACCACTTCCCTTATCCTTAGGTTCAACCCACTATCTTGTCCCCTAATATAATTTTTATCCTAATTAAGATCAAAATAGTCAGGGGCAGAGATTTAGCATGTGCATTTTTGTCAGGTTTCCAGGCGAGGCTGCTACTATTGGTCCTGGGACCCTACTTTGAGAACCACTGCTCTAATAGCAAGCCATAATTTAATTCTCCTTCAACTATTTTGTCAATGAAATACATGTAAATACCAACTCTTATGATTTTCTTTAGTAACATATTTTCATAATTTTAATTGTTAGGATTACTCTTCATTGAACTATTTCCAAATCTATTTTTGCTGGATGGCTAAAACTGAATGGCTAACTATAGTTAATTCTGACATTAAAAACAACAGCAATAAAAAATAACATCTATATTTCTGTGATGTATTTCTCCCAGGAGGTTAACAAAGTACTTTGTTTTCAATTATCTTCTTTGTCTAATATCCATGTGATATCACCTTATTTTGGTAAAGGAGACATTTAAGGGAAGAGATATTCAGCAGTTACCATAAAGATATGCAGGGCAAGATGTGAACTCAGTTCCCTGATTCTTGGTTCACAGCTTAATTTGAAATCTTGGGGGAGAAGTATAATTTCTAAAATCCAAAGTCCATTAAGTTCATTGAATCAAAGTGAACTTCTTTGATCTTTTAATAAATATATTGAAAACAATTATAAAGTCATTTAATGTTGAGTTCACATTGTTACTGGCTATGCAGATAAAAACTAAACCTAACTTAAAGAACTCCAATCAAACTATGTGGACATTTTAAACTCTTTTTTTTTTTAATTTTAAACTCTTTTGCCTCTATTTCAATGATTGCAAGTAATGGGTTTTAACTGTAATTCATGTTGACTGTTCACTAGACATAAATTTCAATTCAGTTTTTCTCCATATTTTACCTGCTATAATAGGTATAATAAAATAGCCTTCTGCTTGGTTCTCCAAGTAGGTTATGACATTCTTTCATTTTTGCAATCTTACTACTCATGAGATAATTAGGAATTTCTGCATTTGTGACGTTCCCTGTTTTCTGTACTAAATATTTCTGAGAACAAAAGTGAGAGAGATTAAAGGGAAAGCAGTTTCTCAACACACCACTCATTATTTACATTATCTCAAAGTCCTTTAGCGCCTTAATCCCCATGGTCCTCTCTCTGCTTTTCTTATATCCTGTCCTGTCTTCCCATCATGACAAAGAAAATGAAGAGTCTGACATCTTACGAAATCATAAAGCTGGATTAGATGGGTTTTTAAGGGTCCTATTGTTTGCTCCTAAACCACTTTTGTAAAAGTGAGAGTCCAACTGTTCGACTGACATACAAATTGCCATCAGCAAGGTATTAGAATGAATCTCGTTTATTGCCACCAAGGAAATAAATAACACTAGTGGACTGAATGTCTTTCATCCAAATGAGACTAGCCAAATCAATTCAAATCATTAGAATACATTATATCCAATTATATATAAATCTGCCTTGTAAATAGACACTTACCTGCTTGCCCAGAGCAATGGAATACTTGATACTACAGTAACAGTTTTTCTTAAATTATTGAATCAACTGACAAAATATTTTAATGATTGTTACATACTTTGTACTTAATTCATTTAATAAGTGTTAATTGAGGATCTACTACATCCTGAGAATACAAAGATGAATAATACATGAACCTGGTCCTTACAATGCTTACTTCATAGGCAGGAACAGATATATAAGGAAATTACTGCCTATCTCTGCTTTAAACTGTATTCAATCCCAGGAAAATTAATGGTGTGAGTTCCTGCCTGATTCATGGATGGGGAAAAAGATGAAGAAAATGATAAAAATATCTCAAGGATAGTATAAGATGAGCATTTGAAAGATAATACTTCATAAAAGGTCAAGTTCAATGCCTTCCAAAGACCTCAAGCCAATGGCATTTTCAGTTAAACAAAACATAATGAGGAAGGTGAGTTTGTGCAGGAATGGTGAATGTTTGAATCCAATCAAATAAAAATGGATTGCAGATTATGTAGGATCCTGTGATTCCATTCTGTATGTTCTTCTGGATTATTAAGTACATTAACAACATTTTCAGGGAATCACTAGCAATGGGGAAACGTTTTATCTCCATCCCTGAGACATATTTCCTGAGGCAGAACTATGTTCTTTCCTTTTTTATTTGGAGAAAGTGTCACTGACCTACATTTAGGTGAATATGTATGTCAAAGATACACACGGGTGCCCCCTTTAAGCAGTGGGCTTATTCTCTTTCACAAAAATGCTTGCCAGCTGGACCAAGTACTAAGAACCAACTAGACGTCATGGTACTAGTGAGAACCTACAAATATTTGTGGAATAGAAACTAATTGATCCATACAGGAATTGAATTTGTGACCTCATGAATCCCAAGTCTGAACAAGTTGATTGTAGAATCATATAATGAGGAAGTAAACAATCTTCTTATCTAAGATAGTTTTGAGTAGCTTAGCTTAAAAGGTACAACCCCAATGCAACACATTAATAGGATAAAATTCTGATTTTAAGAGCCTCAAGGTAGATTACAGAGACCTTCTTCAGAGCTTTAAGAGAGAAGAGGTTCTACAGTCTGTGGATATCAAATACATTACCGTTCAGCCAGGTGACTTCATATACACAAAAGTTACAGCCCTCTTAGAACTAGTGCTGAGAAACATTTAGAAGTGGCTTCACGGGCCCTTGTGTCCCTTTTCAGTCCTACCGATCATCTTGTATTCTTTAGGATTTTTTGGTAATGATTATAGTCTTATTATTAGCTAATAAATGAGTAATTTACCATATTCAGATGATTTTTTGTTTGTTTATAAAGTTCTGTTGTCAAGAACTTTTCAAGTTTTGTTATCATCCTCTGAAAACTAACCTTTCCTGTGTATTTGGGGTCAAGGAACTGTGGTGTGCTGACTGGTCAGTTTGCTGATGGTCTGAAGGGGCGGCCAGTAAACCCATTCACAAAAGGGTTCGGGGAGGCCATTCTGTTTGCCACGAGGAAGTTCTGTATGCTTTTTATTTTTTATGTAGCTTCTAATTACTTTTTCTTGCATCTTGCTAACTATCTGACCTTGTGAATTCCATGAATACTGAAAAGCAAATGCTCCAGAAATGTGTACCTTTGATTATATAGTTGATATAAATGAATAGAGAATTCATGATTCTCTCTGTGAATGAAGTGTTTGCACATATACTGACTGTGTTAAACCAGAAGTTATTTATTTAAAGCCAAGAGACTCTTGTACCATGGAAACCCTGGTTGAGGCTTGCTTGTAAGGTTGGATGGGATTGTCTCTAGAATTTCCCCACTTGGTAGTACTGAGCTCTTCCACATTTCCTTCTTTCAGACTCAGCCTTTTGCACCTATTAACAAATAACAGAGATTCGTGCTTCTTCAGGTATTACTTGATAAGGTGGGTTCCTCCTATGGATATTAGTGCTTTACATGGAAACTTAAACACTGCTGAGATTTGACATCTCCCATGGGAGATTTTTCTGGAACTATGGCCCATCTGTGGAGTGAAGGAGGGAACCCAGGCTGGACCACTTTTATTTGTGCTTCTTAACACCACCTGCCTGGGAAGAAATATGTTAAGAAGACAGCTTATCTTTGGTATCCACAGCCTCGAGGTTCTCTGTTCTTTGCTCTTCATATTCTGAACACTCAGTTTCTTCTCACCACCTTCAAATCCAAAGCCACTACAGTTTAAATTATGATGTTTCCAGAAACAGGGTTTTCCTCTCCCATTTGGTTTCTTCATCATTACTGTGCCAAACGAGCTTGAAAAGTTCACTCTGTCCACACAGGGACGTATAGAGAACATGCAACTTTCTGAAGGTACACGATGTCTCAGAGTCCAAGGACACTGTCTGTATCCTCAGAAACTCACTGTGGGTACTGAATAATTGATGCAGAGTTTCAGAGTTCTCAATGCACCTTCTTCCTCTTATTCAATTGTTAAAGAACTCTGGCCACTGGCATGTTCCCTAGAGTGTGCTACACAATCCCTTCAACTTTCTCCTACTTTTCCAAGTGTAAACTTTAGCACTCCATTTATTGTTATAAATTCAAGTAGAAGTACTTATATATAGGCATTGAGTCAAAGCCAGAGAATGAGAGACACTGACCCCCTCCCCCCCAATCCCTCAAATTTAATTCCATCTTCCCCCTATTCATAGATTCTGTCACTCCTTATAGCCAAAAGGGGGATGAGAAGGCTCCCTGGTGGCGCAAGGGATGAAGCACCACACTATGAAGCATCCGCATCCACTGCAGCACAAGTTTGATCCCCAGGCAGAGAAGGGACCCACATGGTGCAGCAGCCCTCTTCTGCCTCTCCTGCCTTGACCACTGCTTCCCTCAGCAGTGTGTTTCAGCCAACCTGCCCATTGTGTTCCCCACTCTGTCTCTGGTGATTCCTCTCACTCCCCACACATCTGGCCTGTACCCCAGCTCTTGTATGCATAAATAAATAAATCTTTAAGAAAAAGGGGAGGGGGAGAGATAACACTACCTTCCAGGAACTAGACATAAATAGGCTTGACTTTATGAAAGGCAAAGTTAGGATTTCCTAATTTAGTATAATTCTTTCTTGAATTCTAAATATCAAAAGTTTAACTGCAAGACAAAATCTCTATTGATTAAAACTTTATAGATTCATTTGAGACATTCAGGATGGAAATTGACTGTATATTCATCCTTTTCTTCACTTTTACCTTGTTTTTATTTCTCTACTTACTCAGGTTTATGATTTAGTCATTAAGCTGTTTTCCCCCCTCTCAGCTTATCTATCTCTTCCTTTATCATGTCCAACTCTAGACCATCCTTCTTTCTGTCTGCTCACTTAGTTTTCAGCGTATATTCAAAAATTATTAGCACTGATGCTAGGCCACTTGCCATCTTCACACGGCCTTACGAACAGCTGATTGCAGGGTAGAAGTGCCTGCAAATGGCCATTCTCTTCAATCCCCTGCTGTCAAGTCACTGCTCTGCCCATGATCAACTGCTATCATCAACGTTCAAATCTGAATGAGAACACAGACTCCTCAGGGAAGCTTTCTCTGACCTCTCCCCAATGAGATTCTATCCTTTTGTTTCTGTTCTCATAACTTGCTGGTATGTTTTCCTTTATGGTTTATATTTCCATTCATGGTTTATAATTATATATTTGGGCAATTATTTGGTTAATGTCCCTTCCATGGGACTATGAAATCCAGAGAGGAAAGATGTGTATGATGCCCACACCACAGATCCCTACTTCTTTGTTCAATGTCTGATACCATGACGGGGATTGGTAAATGTTAATTCATTACTATGCTTACAAATAAGGTCTATGATCAGTGTTTTTTAACTTATAAATCCAAACCTGGCTATAGTTAAGGATTTTATAGATTTATCTACTTTTTCCTTTCTCTGCCTCCTTCTTGCCTTTCTCCCTCTTCCCTCCCTCCCTTCCACCATCTCTCATTCATTCATTTATACAACTGTCAAACAAATAAATATATATATATATTGCCAGATTGCCTTGTTTAAGCCTTTTTTCTAGCAAACAAAAACTCTGTCCATTGAAGGAAGTGTGATTTGTTTAAGGGTGAAAAGGAAGACAATAAAACAAAGTAGAGGCTTTTTAGTGCCATAAACTGGAGAGAACTTATGGCTTGGAGGACTGTGGACAGACTCTGCCTATAACTGAGACTTGAAGGTCATATACAACTTGGTCAGATAGAGAGAGAAAAAGCTAGGATTCTAGATGGAGCAAAGAGGAAGATTTTTTAAAAATGTGTCTTTATTCCTTGAATGGCACTTGCATGTATTAGAAATGGTTGATATTTTAGTGACCTTGAAAGGGAGATAATGAAGAAAGTAGGCACTGAAAGAAGGTCCCAGAAGAACTTGTGTGCTCACCACAGGAGCTTAGAATTTCATTCTTTAGTCACTCTGAAGTGATTGGAGGCCAGTAAGTGTGATGCGTTCATCGAAATTGTGTGTTGGGAAGATCAGTTTATCACAACTGTCTTGGGTTAAGTTGGCTGGTGTGCTGATCTTGGGGACTCCCATCACTGAAGCTTGGGTCCCTGTCCCTGCATCTTAGTCTACAAGGACCTGGACTCCAGCCCTTGCTTCCGTGGGCTGGGGTCAACTACAAAATTCTTCTGATAATGATGATCTGCAGTTGGAAATTCTGCTGTCCTCTGCATGGTCTCAATCAACACTTTTAATATTGTCCTCTTTTAATATATGGAACACTCCTGTCACTTCTTCCTTCCATTTTCAAATGAGAAAACCAACCAATGTAACTGACAGAGTTGATTTACAAACCCAGGTTTTCAACCCCAAGTGTAGAGCTCTTTTCTGTCCTAAGTTCAACCTCTATTTTCACTTCAAAAAAAAAAGTAAATAAAAAGAATGAGTACATTTCTCTCCAAAGGACACAAAAACATTGATTCAAAAGAGTATTTGTACCCCTGTTTATTACAGCACCATTTATAATAGGTAAAACATGGAAACAACCCAAATGCCCAAACACACCGGACTGGATCAAGAAGATATGGTATACACAATGGAATAGTATTCAGCAATCAGAATAGATAAACTAATGCCATTCACAAGAAAATGGATGAAGCTAGAAGGAATTGTGCTCTGTGAAACAAGTCAGAAGGAAAAAGTAAAATATTGAATGGTTTCACTTATAGGAGGAATATAAGGGACCAAATAAGGCATCAAGGAAAAATAATAACAATAAAAACCACAATAAAACAAAACAAAAATAAACAGACAACCATAAACCAGAGACATCCTGCAGGGGAGGGAGTGAGAGAAGGTCGAAAAGAGGGAGGGAAGATCACATGGGACTGTGGTGATGGCACATGGGTAGATTGGTGGTGGAAACTCTATGGGGACTACATCTGAGAAAAGAAAGGAAACTTTGCTAAAAAATGAACAATGATGTGAAAGATACACACAAAAATTTTTTTAATAAAAAGAATGAGTACAAGTCCAGTCACAACAGTTAGAATCTGAGTCCTTTCTATGTACAGCTCTGTTTTCTGTGCTTTTATAAATACTGGATCATTTAGTGATGACAAAAATTTTGTGAGTCAGGTACAATTGTTCTTCACAGGTGCTGAAACTGTGATGAGAGTGTTTACATCACGTGCCTAGACACGAAGCTATTTAGACGAGTCTGGGTGGCAGCACTGACATTCGACCCCTGTCTGGGCTCCACTACTGTGCTGCTGCCTCCTAAGTGAAGGGAGAGGCATCTGTGAAAGCATCGATCTATCACCCCACAGGCAGTAGGTGCTCAGTAAGTGTTGCCTGAAGGTCAGTTCATGCTTTGATCTTGGTGCTGTGTGGACGCCTCATGTCCTGTGCTCAGACCAGTTCTGTGGATCGTGATTTGCTCTCCAGATGCTCACACACAGGTGGTCACCGTGAGATGAATGGCTTTGCTGCTGTTCATTTAATGTTTCATCCTTCATCTGCCACGAACCCCAGACATCCATCTTCACTTTCCATCCCGATCTTTCCAATCCAATGCAATCTTTCTATTTAATCTTCTAATCCAGTTTTCTTATTTAAGTTCATTATAAATGACATTTGCTCTTCTGCACCTCTGGAATAGGTCCACATAAACACTTTCTGGGAAATGAAGCTTTCATGAACCTGTACAACCTATATCAACATTTTAGAGGTTTCCAATGATGATCAAGAAAGACTGTATGGAATCTCAAGCAACTCATTTAAAAATCCAATGAAAGGTATTGAATTAGGGGCCTCTCTGGTGGCGCAAGGGGTTAAGCACTGCACTATGAAGCATTCTCAGTCACTGCAGCATGACTACAATCCCGGCCAGGGAGGTGACCCATGTGGTGCAGCAGACTTCTCCTGCCTCACCCGCTGCTCTCCTCACTGCCTATTCTGCCTATTCTGCTCCCCACTCTGTCTCTGGTGACTCCTCTAAACCCCCACACCTCTGGCCTGTACCCCAGTTCTTGTATGGATAGATAATAAATCTTTTAAAAAAAAAAGGTATTGAATTAAAAGGGGAAGACCAGTAGTTGTTGAATATCTACTATTTTACACCAGAAACAATGGTTTTCTCATGCATCTTATTTGACAGTCACATTAATTATATGAAGAAATGTCATCTCATTTTAGATGAGAAATCAGGAGGTTCAGAAAAGTTACATTACCCTTGTTTACCAGTAGTGAGTGGTAGGAATCCAAGAGAGCCCGTGGCTCATAGCAGGCACTTAAATGGATGAATTTGGAAGTCACGTGGACCTACATTTATACTGTCATACTCTTATAAATGTAGGTGTGTCTGGTTATAAGCTCATCCATGATAAACAAATATATCTTAAGTGCCTACCATGAGCTGAGAACTGAGTTAGGTTCCAGGGATCTGTGTCAAGTAAGCTAGGTAAACATGGTCCCTATCTGTACAAAGCTCAAAATCCAGTAAGAAGAACAGAAATAACAACATCATAAGTAACGCCACCAAGTGCAGTAAGTGCTGTGATATCCCTTCTTTCTATTATCTAGGTAGCAAAAAGTGCAAATCTTAACATTTTAAAAGTGTAACACATTTAATGAAGCAATTATTATTTCCTTCTCTCCAATCTTCCTTCTTCATCGTTTTATTTTAAATTACAAAGGAGTTTATTTGAACAACTAAGGATCTTAATGATGTCTACATGAAAGCTGCTAGTAGAAATTATAAAAATATAAGTGGGTATTGTCCCAGGACAATAGAAATTTAGAAAGAACTGGCAATCATAGTGGACAATGTTGATGCTAGAAAATTCTAGGAAAAGCTTATAAGAGTCAGTTTCAACACATTGTTCCCTTTGCATGAGTGGTTAGGGGAGCTGGTTAGCACAGGACGGTATCTTGGCAATGGCAGTGACAGGCTGTGAGTCGTGAGAGGGGTTTGTGCCCTGGTCTTGTTTACAATTTGTCTGAGACTTCTTGAGCTCACCCCAGCCAGATGGACTCTTCCTCTCAAATATCAGACCTGATCTTTTCAAATAAAACAGTACAAAGCACATTAAAAGCTTTGATCCAATTGTTTACTTTGCATTTGTGTGTGTTGGGGAAATGGGGACAAAAGAAGGATTTATGAGGCCTTACTGTGGGTGGCCAGTGCAACCACTGGGCATGTTAGAGGAAAAGTGGGGGCTCTTGGAGCTGATACATATTGGATATATGTCAGCACTCTGACACCCTGATGCTCTAGCTAATTCTATGGACTTGCTCTGTGGGGCCCCTTCCACATTCCAATCTTCCTGTCCACGAGGGGACAGTTCCCAAGAGAGATGCCCTTGGAGATTATCTGGACAGACCATTCCTCTGCCTCAGGGGACGTCAGAATTGGACACCTTTCTTAAGAATTCTCATAAACATCTCTGGGTGATACCACCTTCCTTTTTCACAAGAAGTCATAATTTCAAAGCTTTTCTTGTCAGTTAACTTATTTGATCTACATCCCACTGAAACAGGTGGTTATGTGTATATCCTCTCCTCTCTCTCTGACTCTCTCTCTTCCCTCTCTCTCTCTCTCTCACACACACACAAACACACACACACACACGCACACACACAAACACACCAGTCATTTCTACTACACAGAGTGGAAAACTGAGCGTGCCTATAGGAAAGAGAGATCTTTAACTGTCTTCTACTATATCCCAGAGGCCCAATAGATGATTGCATTAATCCTTTCGAAAAATTCCAGGAGCAGGTAGGAGTTCCCCATTTCAGAGATGATGCACACTGAAGCTCAAAGAAGTTTGAAACTTGGCTCATTCAAAATAGACATTGATACCTGTTATCACATCACCAAAGGAAGGGAGCTACGACTCAAACTGAAGTGTGTGGATTCCAAGGCCTGTTCTGCCCTTGCTGCTCAAGGACACAAACCATAGCTCCTCCCAGAGGAGTCTAACCCTCTGACTCCAGCTCAGGGTTCTTGGCCTCCCCCAAATATCCAGGGCAGAGGGGTTACTGCTCTCAGAAAACCCTTCTTCATGTCTGTTTTACATTTGTGTTCAGTAGAGACAGAGAACATCTAAAAGGAAAAGTGCCATAAAGGTTTTGAGATCAGTAAATGAAAGGAAACGATACAGATAGAATATACAACGCTGTAAACAGGAATCAAGAACCTTTCATGTTTAGGAATGAGAAGACAGCAAAGCCCTGCAGTTTGTTTTCAGTTCAACAGAAAAGCAACTCTGATTACTTAGTAAACAGAGTGGGTAGATACTGTCCAGTCGCTGCGTGTTAATATGGAATTGTCCTCTTATTTCTCAGCTCCAGGTCCCTTTTCTTCCCTCGCTCACCAAACCCCACTCCACCCCCAGATAAAACTGTTGCACATTATCCCCTTGGTGTATGGATAGTTCAGGGATAGGCACCAGAGAGAAAAGGAATTTAGAAATTCCAGAACAGGCACAGTACATAAAGCTTAATAAATTGCAGTGTCTAATGAGATTAATTATCTTTTAAAAAGACTACTTATGCCTAGATTTTAAGAACAATATCTCAGTATGAGATATCGAAAAATAAAGAAAAACATGCATTGTTGCATGTTCTTCGGGTAGAATTTTCAAAATATCTCGTTGGAACGTGAGAGAGAGAGAGAAAGAGAGAGAGAGAGAGAGAGAGAGAGAGAGAGAGAGAGAGAGACTAGGTACTGTAATTTTAATTGCTTGTAATCTAACTTGCCTTTTTGTTCCTTTTTTCTTTCTCTCTTTCTTTTCTTTTTTTGTATCAGTTAATCTGTTGGTTACATTTTCAGCTTTTCTTTGCTTCTGGTTTCATTTTCAGATGAAAAAATGCTAGGCACACAGTGCTGCTGTCTGGTTACCATGGTGACCACAGCCTATTATCCTGCCTTGTCATTCATCAAGAAAGAATTGCACTTGACAGAGGGAGAGGAAAATGCCTGCAGTCTGCAGCATAGGAGGAAAAAAAGGTTTTCTTTTCTTCTATGTATGTAAAAGGTCTTTAATGCCCGTTTAGTTACATGTTTTATTTAACATTATTTATTACTTGTAATGACAATAATTGATACCTATAAAAATACATCCCCTCCCCCCAAAGTATTTAACTTGCAATTTGTTCATTTACTTTGCTTTCCCATTTCAAACCTATACCTAGTGTTGCACCCCCACCCCCACCACAACCCCTGCTTCCACTCCAGTAACAGAAACAGCCAAAGATTATATTTTTCACAGAGGAATAATCATTGTAAAGGTAGCTAAACAAACCACTTCCTCTTCCTAAAATTGTGTTTTACGATCAGCAGTTCTCTAGTCCTGCTTTTCTTAAAATAAGTTTGTGTGCTATGTCATCAATAATTGAATATAACTTTTGATTAAGAGATTTCTCTAAATGTACAATGTCTGTAAAGTACAGCATTGGTAAAATAATAACAAAAGTACCCTGATCTTTCCATTAGATAATTGGGCATAAAATCATGGTTGCTCTTTACAAATTTGGATCCATCCCAAATCCATTGTTCTTCAAAGACAGGAAAAGGTAATTACTTGTTATTTGACTATTCTTCATCATAGCCTTTTAAATTAACTTAAATTATTTCCAAAAATAAAGGATCTAATAAATTGTATATGTTTAAACACGTAGGTTTGTGTTTATTACTTTTAAGTCTGACATTTTCCATTCTATTATTCAAATATTAAAATATTTGTAACCAGTAGGGACATTTTAGCCAAGTCTGTTCTGATGATGGCTTTACTTTGCTCTTTTTGAATTGTTTGATTTCCTTGTTAAGGTGGAGGAAGTAATTATAATATAGGCAGTATTTTAAGTTGAAATCTACTGAGCTTGGTCTTGGAATATCTGCTCATGATTTGTCTCAGTGATCAGAGAGAAACTGGACCATGATAATACCTTATCTTGAGTTGTTAAAATGCCAGTATATATCTGAAGTTTGATGCCTTATACTGACTTACTGGGAGTATAACTGAACAATTAGTTTGAGGAATAATGAACTTCTGAAGTTCAAGTTCTATGCTGTTTCATGACAGTTTTTCTACTAGAAGTCAAATATCACACACAGTGGCACTGAAATCATATTCCTAGGGTGTAAGTGAAACAATATTGGATAATTATCTGGTCCATTTGGGCTTTGAGAAAGTTCAGATTCCAACCTTCCCACATCTTCATTAATTATACAGATATTCTGGCAAGAGGAGTTTTAGGGGTAGAGAGGAACAATCTAAAATAATTCAACAATTATAGCTGTCAGGAAATCTGTCCTGGATTTTAGATATTGCTGTATAATACTTCAAATACTTTATTTTCAATGCACGTAACTTTCATTCCTGATTATTCCATTTAAACACCATTCACCAAGTTAGAGTGTAGATACCATGGAATACTAAAAAAAAAAAATTCTTGGTAAATAGAAAGAAAATGAAAAAGGAGAAAAGATATTGAGTTTAGAATTGTGGCTATTTCCTATTGGTTCTAAACTTTTACTTTAATATTGCAACAACACCACTGTTCATTTCCTGTTAAACTTCAGGCCTACCTTTTGATTTTCAAATGTCCCTTAGGCTAATGTTTTCACTGAAGAATGAAATGAGCAGGCAGAAACAATTAAGCGAGCAGATACAGTGAAAGCGGACACCACTGCACTTTCACAGCAATGGAAGTGTATGAAGGAATTCTGCTTGGAATTGGATCCTACAGCAGCAAAGCCTTTGCTCATTGTCATTTTTCTTTTGCCCACCCCCCAATGCACACCACTTCCCCTTTATGGGCCAAAAAAAAAAAAAAATCTAGGCACACAAAGGAAATTCTAAATACTCACAGGCATGAGAAATATTTTTCTCTGCCTATTACTCGTACAGGAAAATCTCCAAGAAAAAAAAAATCTAGTATAAGCTGCAAATGTTTCCCAAAGTCTGTTAAATGTTCACATGCATCTTTATGAAATTTATAATATGGATTATTTGTACACTCCTGATTATGGGTGGGAAGATCTATTTAAAAGCAGTAAGTCAGTGTGAAGATGAAAACTTATAAAATCAGATAGGATTAGAACTTACAAGAAAAAGTGTGCATTTAAAAAACTTAATAATCTGACTTTTAATATAAAATAGATAAATCAACAACCAAAAGTAAGCTATTAAAGTGCCTGCTAAGTTATACCAGGAATTAACAAGGAAGTAATTAACTCTACCCCAAACAAATCTGCCATCACATGTTTATAGCATTTTTGTCACTCTATGAAAGCTATATCTTCTTTTTTTAGCACCAAACAGAGAGATTTTATATGAAGGAGCTTAGCATTCCTATTTTGGGATTTACTTTGTTAAAACAGAATTAAATCATGTGTTGTAAGACACAAGAGACTAGTTACAATTTAGCAAGGTAAGGGTGCTAAGAGGGATATGGCATTAAATCCGTTTTGGAAGATGCAGTATTATTATCTGATGTAAGAACTGCATAACTTGTTCAAGGGTGGTTTCCATTTGAATTCAAACTTTATTTCTATGATAGTATGCAATGAGAAATTGCCTGTGAGGGGGTCAGAATACTGAGAGCATGCACAAACTTAAACCTTGTGGATCGTCTCTGTAAGGTAAAACAATACCTCAGTAATGAATCTGGAAGATGCAGGGCATCATTTAAGATTATATTGAGCGGAAGGCATGGTTTTGTTCTTTATTGAATCCATCCCTTAGTATTTTCCTAATAAAACACCTCTCATAAAACAGGGACTTTGTATTTTTGTTGTTGTTATGGGGATTTTTTTTTTAATACCAGTATAATAGTTTTACTCTGCAGTAGTGAAGATTTGAAGACAGCTGCTAGTAAACATAAAACCAGCTATATAATGGCATTACAATGGATTTTTTATTTGAGATTCCAGGGTGGGGTAAATTTGTTACCCTAACAAACGACTGGTTACGTGGAAATTGACTTCACATAATAGGGAACATTTCCGTGGAAAAGAAGGCAATTTATATTGGTTAAAACACCAAACACCGACACGCTTCCTCTTCTTTGTAACTTATAAAAACAACAACAAAAAACCCACATATGTGGTGTCTAGACATCAAAACTTTCCACTAAACCATTCTCCCAGGTGTCGTGATTTCAGTCCTGAGGCAAGTATAAAAGCACAAATGAACTTTCAGCCTTCTGCGGAAGACACAACACTTTCTTAATCTTATCTATCGTTACCTGCAACTAGAATCATCTGAACTAAGCAAATTAAGATCACTCAATTTGTCTTCACAACATAAGGTAAATCTCAAATATTTTTATATACTTGTGCATTTGCATCTTTTACAACACGGATTATTTTTCAGACTACTGTTTTATATTTATTAAATGTCAAAGTGACCTTACAGAAAGAAAAATATAGGTAGCAGTGGCACAGCGAAGGTGAAATTTAATATAGGAAAGAATTTATGGAGCTGGATATCACCAATCTCCATATTAGTTACCACTACAGTTTGATTTTCTTTTTTGTTACAGGCCCACAAAACCTCTCTCAGAAGATATGTCCACTCTGTGACCTTATTTGGGAAAAGAGTCTTTGCAGATATAGTTAAGAGGATAAGGGAAGCGTAAGCTCAAAGTCCAATGACAAGCTTCCTTGTAAGAGAAAAGAGGGGCAGAAAAGACCTAGAAGCACACAGAGGGAAAGTTCTGTGAAGGAGGTGAAGATGAAGGAGAGCAATAAGTGCCAGACAATGAATGTCATAGATTGCCAACAGCCATCACAAAGGAGGAGACAGACATGACGGGAATCTTCTTGGTCAGAGCTCTAGAATGAACACAAGCTACCAACACTTTGATTCTGGGCTTTTGCCCTCTAGAACTGTGATGAACATATTTCTGTTAGGTCATTCAAAGACATTCAAGCTACTATTTGCTATAGTAGCTATAGGAAATTAACACAAGGTCATTCAACAACTAAGGCAAAAAGGAGCTATATTAGCACACACAGTATGGAATGACCAAGTTATTAGAAGGTTGAATGTGCAATGAGACCTCATGAACAATCAAACCTCAGGCTCCAAGTTCTTAAAAACTCTCCATCCCCCCTTCCTGCTTCAGTCTTTCATTGAAAACTAGCTTTCTTGGCAGGAAACATTCCCACAAACACCTCCCGGATTTTCCATTTTATGACTTCAATCATCTCGACATATTAATTCCCTTTCTTAGTTCCAAATCCTGTGGAAGCATTTGTCTTTCTCAATTTAGATCATGCCTTTCCCTGAGTGAAAAAAACTGAGACTAAACTTCTATGATCTCTAAAACATGGCAGTTCCTGAGAAAGCCACGCAAACAGCTGTCAATCCCATGAATCCATTTTTGTCTGTGATGTCATCACCATTTTTAATAAGCATGATAGTGTGGTATTTGCAAAGATATTTGTTCTGTGAATAAGATCTGGAATCAAGTCCAGTTTTACCGTTTATTGGAGGTGTGATGTCAGCAAGTCACATGACCTTCCTGAGCTTCTTTGTCTTTTTTTTTTTTTTTTTTTTTTCAAAAACTAGGAGACAATAAACATCACATCAAAAGGCAT
>JAGFMF010011443.1:5847369-5905300 GCA_019455555.1 Galemys pyrenaicus | reverse complement strand
AGAAAGAAAGAAAGAAAGAAAGAAAGAAAGAAAGAAAGAAAGAAAGAAAGAAAGAAAGAAAGAAAGAAAGAAAGAAAGAAAGAAAGAAAGAGAGAGAAAACATGTTTCATTCAAACATGTTATGAATAAAAGTAGGAGTTTAATAAAAGCAAGACTACTTTTACACACTAGGTGATTAAGATGTTCACAAATGCTCTAATAAATATAGTACCTGAACAGAATAAAACAGACCTGAAGTTTGCTTGTGTTTTAGAAGTTTGCAACTAGTTAGTTGTTGTCATGTGGAGAAAGGATGCTTACCTGAAACAAGACGCATATAAGTTAATGCCAGATGTGGATGGTTGTGGCTCATGATTCATGAGATGAAGTGAGGTAGGTGGTAGGTGTTTAAGGTGTGTTCTTGTGTGAGATTTGTATATATATCCCCCTGGACCCCAGTTCAGCTGGACACAGCTTCTGCCTTCGTGTTTTGTTTTCTGCAGACAAAATTACACATAACACATAAGCAAGTGAAAAATCTGTCATGCCCACGTTACAATATATCAATTGTGCCAGAATAAACTCATATATTCAAAACAAGTGTTATGATAGAATTAGCTATATGGAGCATTTCATCACCCCCAAAAGATCCTTTATGCACCTAGTCAATTCTCAGCTCCCGTAGGCAACCACTGATCTGATTTTTATCACCACCAATTAGTTCTGCCCCTTCTAGAACTCAAATACTGAAATCATGCAATCTGTACTGCTTGGGTTCTGACTTCTTTGACTCAAATGTCCTCTAGGTTCATTAATAGTGTTGCTTTCATTGGTAGTTCATTTCCTTTATGGATGAATTTACAATATATGGATGATAAATCCATTATATGGATTTACAAGAATTTATTTTCCATTTTCCTGTTGGTGCTTTTTATGACTGTTACCAGCTTTTAACTATCGTGTATAAGGTTGCTATGAACATTTTTGTACTTATCTGTTTGCATACATATGTTTTTATTTCTTATGGGTAAGTACCTAGAAATGAAATTGCTGGGTCATAAGGTAGGTAGGTGAGTATATGTTAAATTTCACAAAAAATGTGAAGCTCATTATGAAGTAGTGTACTGCTTTATACTCCCAGCAATATTGTATAAGGATTTCAGTTGTCACATCTTCTGAAACATATGATGTGATTAATCTGTAAGTCATTCTGCTAGCTACGTAGTGCCATCTCATTTACTTAAATTTGCATTTCACTGATAATTAAAGATATTGAGCACTTTCTCAAATGCCAACTGACCATTCATGAAACTTTCTTTGTGTGATGCCTACATTCATTTAATTAGTTGTTTGATATCTTATCATTGAGTCAGAGGGCTTGTTTATATAGTCTGTAAATCTTTTGTTGTATGACACATGTGACATGTATATGAAATGCATACATAGGTAGGTGGTAGAAGGGTATAGATATTTAACTGAGGATCAATTAAATAGTGTTTTCTTTATGTTTATTAGTTTCTGATTGTATCTAAGAAATATTTTTATTTAGACCCCAATTATTAGTATATTCTTCAATATTTTCTTCTAGAATACTCAGTGTTGTGCTTTGTAGTTTTTATAGTAGCTCATAATCAATCTCAAATTAATTTTTGAATATGGTATGAGGTAGGGGTTTCAATGTCCCCATCCTCCCTCATATAATTAACACTATTGAAAATAACTTCCTTTTCAATTAAATTGCTTTAAGACCTTTTTCAAAAATTAATAGATCAAATAAGATGGGTCTAATTTCTATTCACAATTTGTTAGAACTTATACCAATAGCACATTGTCTTAATTTCTATAGCTTTATAATCGATACTGGAATCAGGTACTCTCAATATTTAGCTGTTTTAATTTTCAAAAGCATTATGATTATTCTAAGTCCTTGTATTTTTAAATAATCAACTCAATTTAGAATTAACTAATCAATTTCTATTTTTAAAAGCCTATCAGATTTTTAAAAATGAGATTGTGTGACCTATAGGTCAATTTAAAGATTCACAAGCTCTAGTAGGATTTCCTTTCAGTAAATTACTTAAAATATACATATCTAGAGAGAGAGATAGATATAGATACAGATATAGATATATGATGCCTCACTTTATATTTTCCTTTAAAGCTTTGAATACATTTGTAATAGTTGTCTTGAAGTTCTTGTTTGTTAATTCCATTATGTCTGTCATTCTGGGTCTGTTTTAATTGACTGATTTTTCTCCTAATCATGAGTCACATTTTCTAACTTCTTTTCATAATTTCTGACTTAATAATCAACATTATAGATTCTATTTTGTTGAATGACTTTTGCTGTCTTCCTTAGGGTTTTAATTTTTGTTTTGAAGAGCTGGTAAATCAAGGTAGCTTGATTCATTTGAATCTTTTTCAGTCTAGGCATCAATTTTCACTCCAATGTATGGGTTCTCTACCAAGTACTGCTGCTCCTCTTTATAGAGTGGTCACTTGGAAATTGAATATATCTTGGCCTGGTGCAAGTTCTAATATTTATTTTACTCATAACTCCTCAGTAGTTTTCTTTCCCCAGTAGTTGACTTTGTTTAGTGGTTGTTCTACACTTGATCTCATGGGTTTTTTGCCCCTGAACATGAGAAGATTTGTGTTTGCTCAAGGACTCTGAACAGAGGTTTCTGAAACTCCTCTGTAAAGTTCTTATTTAGTATCCTTACCCCCAAGTTCTAGCCAACACAAGAACCCCAGACACTTTTTCTCTTTAGTCAAGCAAAGTCATTGTTATCTGGGTTCCCAGTCCCTACACCACATTTCCAAAAGTAGATCTAAACAGAAAGCCATGAAGTTTACAGAGCTCACTAATTTAGTTTCTCTCCCACCATAATTACTATTCTGTTTTGCCTGTTGTTCAGCAAGTGCAAGTATCTTTCCATATATTTAGTTCAGTTTTATAGTTGTTTATGTCAAGAAAGTTAGTTAAATCCAGTCACTCAGTTATCACTACTAAGCAAGTATTTTAAGATTAAACAGTTTTAGTTAGTGTCAAGTTCTTCAGAGAAGAGATCTGAAATCTTTTCTTTATAATACAAATATTACCTTAGTAATTGTACTCTAGTAAATTTGTTGTATATATATATATACACATATGTGTGTGATTATAAAAATATGTATGTGTATAATAGTTTTTAAAATTATAATTGATTTTATTCACTTAATGTAGAGAGTGATTCTATTGATGTAGGACTATTTAGAGTCAAATATACCCTAGTATACCTGACAGACTTTACCTAAACTGCAGCATAAAGTGGGTATGTTCTCTGTATTCATATGATTGATTCAGAGAAAACTCCATTCACAGTATTTGTGAGATACCAGATGGGGTATTTAGGTCAATGGAACAAAAATGCATTTATTTGACTGGCATGGAATCAGTCAGATAATAAATATCCATGTGCATTAACTTGTACACAACTGGAACCCAAAATGAACCCTTTATTTTGGGCTCTATATTATCTGGTACTTTTTTAAAACCTGGTTTCTATGATACAGACATGCTTAGCAATTTATTTTAAGTGTTGGGTTGTATTTAGGCCTTTTATTTTTTTTTTCATTTTTTAATATAATTTTTTAAAATTTACATCTATTTGACATCAATTGTAACCCCCATGTATTCCCCATCACCATCTCACCAGTGCACCATCACCTCCGTCCCCCGTGCTCCCGTCTGCCCTGTATTTAGGCCTTTTAAATGTTGAGCCTACTATGGGTTGTATTTAGGCCTTTTAAATGTTGAGCCTACTATGGGTTGTATTTAGGCCTTTTAAATGTTGAGCCTACTATGGGTTGTATTTAGGCCTTTTAAATGTTGAGCCTACTATGGGTTGTATTTAGGCCTTTTAAATGTTGAGCCCCTAAAAATGCCTTTAGTAGACAGGGCGAAGCCAAGGTGACAAACGCATAGTTTTAATAATGTAGATATGACTATTTCGTATGTGTCATTAATTTAGTTAGCCATTCAACAAATACATTTTGAGTTCCAGGTGCTATGATAGTGCAGCAAGATCATGTTGAGCTGTTGTAGGCCTGTGGTAGGGTACATGGAGAAAACCTCTGTCTGTGTCAGGATGTGAACAGAAGTAACTGTTTTCTTTATCTATATATTGAACAAACCAAGACTGCAAGAACTCATTTCCCCAAACTTCTATTCCAGGAATGTGAAAGCTATTCTCATTCCATGGGGAAAAAAAAATCACCTAGTTAATTAAAACTTTGTTTTCCCCAAAAGTGGAGCTGCATTGGTAGTAGTCACCACATTTTATTTATAACTGCTCACATTAAAATCAATCTCAATTATGTAAAGACACTTGGTTATTTTTTTTCTTTTTTGAAGCCCTAATGTCCTTGGCCTAAGTAAAAGACTTTAAAAAAAAAAAGATTCTTGAAATCTTTTCTTTTCTAATGCTACATGAAATCAATCTCCATTTCTACAAAGCTCCAAGTATTATTGTTAAGAGCTAAGTTAATTTTCAGTTGTAGTTGGCAGTGTATCACCCCACACACAATTGAAGATCCCACTGGGTGATGGACTATATAGGATGGTGTAGATTTCTCACCAGATGCATTTGTTAATTAATGAATGTTTGTAAGGCATTTTCAAAATTAAAGGAAGAAGATAATTCATTTTTTATCAACTTTGGAATCTTCATAGAAACTGGAAGTATATAATACATCATATCATAGTAGAGATCTCATTGTAGCTGACACTTGAAACTTGTATGAGCAGCAAATGTCAATCAATTAATGTGATTCTCATCTAAAAATATATAAAGTTCAAGTAACACCCTGGAGATTAACTGACTTTATCAATAACAAATGTCTTTATTCAACTGAGATGAGCAAGTGACCTGGTCAGGCCACTTTTATATCTGTCCAGGATGACACTTTCAACAGACGTTATACTGAAGGAAAAAAAATGAAGATGTATGTTTAATATTTAATACTTTCTTATTTGGAAATTACATTTAAACATTTTAAATATCACAACTATGAGACTAGTAACTATAACAACTATAGATATTATTGTATTCCATATTTTTTCCCTTCCTCTGAAATAAATCATTGATATTTGGGGATGTGATGAGTGTAGACACACACAAATGTAAATTTTAAAATTTTAAATACACTTTAAAATTCTTTTAAATATTAATTTTTCTAAAAGTACAAAAGATGCAGTCTATGTCATGTCAACACAGTGGCAATACAACCCACTGAAAAGCAAATCTTTTTATTTTTACTTATTTTTTAAAAGATTTTATTTATGTACACAAGAGCTGGGATACAGGCCAGTGGCGCAGGGGGTGGAGAGGATTCGCCAGAGACAGAGTGAGGAGCAGAACAGGCAGACTGACTGAAACACACTGCTGAGGGGAGCAGCGGGTGAGGCAGGAGAGGTCTTCTGGCCACGTGGGTCCCCTCCCTGGCTGGGGATTAAACACGCATCGCAGTGGTTCAGGAAGCCCCACAATGTGGCGCTCAACCCCTTGCGCCACCGTGGAGGCTCAAAAAGCAAAACTTTTTAGTAGTCATTTTCATTTAACTGATTTTTTTTTTCTCACAGAACTGACCAATTGTTTTGACATTGTATAGACACTTTGGAGAAATATGTTTGCTTGTAATTATTGAATGATTCACTTTGTATGTAACATATGCTAATTTTATATGTATCTATTTAAAGCCTGGATTCTTAGAAGACAACCTGTTAAGTTATTCATCGAGCTCCAGCATAAGGACTTCATTTGAAATCAGTGAGGGCAGAATGACACCACCACACATTTTCAGTCTTAAAAGGACAACTAAGTGTAGAGTTATTTCAGTTTTGTGTAAGGAACAGAGTTTCGTAGACACTCATAGGATTCCATGAAGACTTTCAGTAGGCAAGTCTCATGTAGAAATTAAAAAATAAAAATAATAGCTGGAACTTTCTGTACAAGATCTCTCCTTGTAAAGAAGAAAAATAAAGCTGGGTCCAAAGAAAGAAGCAGGTTAAAGAGCATACTTGTGGAATTATTAATCAGAAGTTATTTAAAAACTACCTGAGACTAAGCATTATAAGATAGTCACTACAGTTCACTTTCAGAAACATAGAGACACACTTTATGTGCTTAATTTATATCTCCTTTCCTTTGTTCTATTTTAGTATTTTTAAAGCAGTAGTACAAATGGGGTCAACTGGATGGTGAAAGATAGAATTTTAGTGGTGAACTTAATGTTCTATATACGTATGCTGACTTTTAATGGTGTAGACCTGAAATGTATATAAGCTTATAATGCAATGTTACCTCAATTTTTTAAAAAAAAGAACAAAGCAAATGAACAAACAAAATAACAAAACCAAACTCTTAGATAAAGAGAACAGATTGATGGGCGTCAGAAAAGGGGTATGAGGTGTGGGTGAAACAGGAAAAAGAGTCAATTAGGTGGGGTTTAATGGAAAGTAGACTTTTTGTGGCGATCATAATAAAGTATAAACAGAATTTGAATTACAATGCTATTGATCTGAAACTTATGTAATGTTATAAAGCATTGTTACCTTTAACATTTCTTAAAACCACATTGGATAATATGCGTTAGTTTGAAAACAAACGTATACTGACCTATTTAGCATCATCTTCTATTCATTTGGAAGCTATGAACAATGCAAAGTGGTGTTTTTGGGGTGCTTTTACTTTAATCCTCAACCTGTGATGGATATGGTGCAGATATACTCACAATTTATTATTTAACCACTGTCAGGCAGACAGTATATTTAAACAACAGTTTTCTGTTAACGTTCACCTTTATATTTTTTTATTGCATAGAACCAGTTGAAAACATTACAAAAATTTCAGGAGTTTGACTTCATAATACTTTCCAAAGCATTAAAAAATATAACAACCATCCTCTGTGCTTGTGAATCCTTCATGTTTGATGTAGGGTGACCATGTCTCCTGATTTGCCTGGGATTGAGAGGTTTTCTGGACATGGGACTTGCATTACTAAAACTGACTGGAATAGCAAATCAGGAGAGTTGGTTACCAGAAATGAGAGACACTGACTGAAGTGGCTAATACAAGTTCAACCAATGTTCAATGAGGACTTCAGTGTCGAGAATAGTGGTAAGCAATTAACTTTTGCTCTTTCCTTAATCCTTATGGCAATTCTTTAAGATAGGGATGAAATTTCCTCTCCATTTTACTGATGAAAAGGCTGAAGTTTAGTCAGATGTTGTAAGCCTAACTTTAAGTAACATGCACATATTGAATGTACCAGGATATATGCTCTTATAAACCATTTCTTCTTCTTATGTCCCAATCTCTTACTATGTTGTTTTTCATACAATAACTTAATGAATGAGTGAATTAAAAAGTAGACATTAAAGATAATTGTTTCAGCTTAGTGTGGGAGGACTATCCATTGGAATTATATCCTTTAATGCAGTGGAATGGATCCTGTTATTGCAATATCAAGATAACTTACCATGAAGTCAACTCAATTGTTTTTAACAACTTGAGGCCAACTCACCTTGGTATACAAGAACTAGAGCTGAAGTTTACATTCACCACATATTTTATTGTGCTTCACTACTTTTGAGGGCTAAAGGGAAGACTTAATTTAGGTGAATCATGGAGGAAAGGGGAGGATTTGAGAGAGAAAGGATGATAGCAGAGCAGTTGAGAGTGGGGGAGATAGCAGTAGCATATTCTCCCCTGGTTCTTGAGGTCCAAAAACCTGAATGCCGTGATCTGACTCCTCTCTCCCACCTCCTCTTAAGCCCTGGCAATCTGATACTTGAACTTAATGTCTACAGGTATTGTTGCTAGTATTATGTGGCCACATATTAACAGCAGTTAAATATTTAATTGGGTAGTGAGATTGACAGAAAAAGTCAAGACTCACATTCTTCATTAGACTATGAATAATTCACTACTAACATCATCCAGAGCTGGATTATATTTGGAATTTTTACATTGACCAGTTCTCAAGTCAGACTCAAAAAAGGTCTTGAAGCCCACTATGAGGGGTAGGGCTTCTCACCTCCTGCCTCTGTCCTGATAGGGAAATGTCCCAAATCCTTGTGGTTGGGGTCCTTCTCTTTGTCCTGACAGTCAGATAGATAAGAGCAAAGACATGAACTTGGGAAAATACAGTAATAGATTATCTATCCCCTCTCTTCCCACAAGGTAACCTGAAGCCTAAATACTCAGATTCAGGTTGCCAATATTTTCCAGATGAACTACAAAATAAAAAAAGAATGAATGAGTAAAGTAAAAGTGGCTTATACATGTAATGGAATACTATTCAGCCTTTAAAAGAAGGGAAATTCTGACACCTGCTGCAACACAGATGAATGTTGATGACAATGTGCTAAGTGAAATAGGCCAGTGACAAAGGAAAAAGCACTCTATGATTGCAAACAGAGAAATCAAATCATAAAGACAGAAGGTAGAATAGTGGTGGCCCACAGTGGGGGTGGGGTAGGGAGGTGGGAATGGGGAGTTATGTATTGGGGACAGAATTTCAGTTTTGTAATAGGATAAAAAAAATTCTGGAGATTACTGAGATTGGTTGCACAGCAATGTGAATGTACTTAACAACACTGAACTGGACACTTAAAAACGGTTAACATGGTGCACTTTTTAAAAATGGAGAGCAAAGAATTCACTATATACCTTTAAGTATGAAGAACTGCAATATGCATATGTGTCCCTACATTTTTGTCTTTGTTCTGATAATAGCTCTTACTAAGCGGTTAACAAGTCCCTGACTTCACTCATTTTTGGGTTCCCCCTCTGTAAAATGGGGAAAATACTTCTTAGCATGCAAGTTCTGTTTCTGATGAACAAACAGACTTTTCTCTTAAAGACCAAGTGAATAAAATTCTTTTTTTTCTTCTAGCTTTGGTGCCCACCACCCAAAAAAGTAAGGAAGGAAGATGTTGTCACGAAGCCAGGAAGTGGTAGAGATGATCATGATTCAGACCTTCCCTGTGGTGGTTAAGGGCCAGGGTAAGAGAAGGAAAAATGTCCAGCATGGCTGAGTAACAGGACAGGATGGAGGTAGAAAATGGCGCTGAAGCTCACAGTACATGAGTTGACCGTAATCGCAACATCTTGCCCTGCTGCCTCTACTCCCCATGGAAAGACCTAGGAGGTCTGAGTCCTCCAAAACTCTTGTGTTGACTTATCACATGTTTTTTATTAAATCATATATGTGACAGATAATTTTATACCTTCATCCCAAACTGTCTCCTTACTCAAAAATCAGCAATTGACACAATGAATGGAAAGACCAAAGCAGAGTGGCAGAGCCAGGAAAACCTGATTCAGAATCCCTGCTCTTCCATTCCCTACTTGTGGGTCCTTGGTCACATTATCCAACCTGTAAAGCCTTAATATTCTTATCAGTATAGTGACTTTTCCTCTGTATCTGTGATCTAAACTCTTAAATGCACATGCAGTCACCCACTGTTTTTGCTCTACTCCGCAGCTCCCTCATACTGTTTTATTTCTCAGCTCTAAAAGAACTCTGTGTTTCCTATTCTTTCACCTCTTAAAAAATGTCACCAAAGTTTGTGATGCATCAGGAGACTGACTTGAGAACTGGTCAATGTAAAAATTCCAAGTATAATCCAGCCCTGGATGATGTTGGTAGTGAATTATTCATAGTCTAATGAGGAATGTGAGTGCATTTGTAGTCAAATAACAACTTTTCTCCAAATGACAGAAAGCACATCTGAAACAGATCACTTTGCCAGATGGGAAAACAAGGTCTAGGAATGCAGAAGGACCATATCAAAGTTGAGAAGTATTGTAGATGCAGACATCAATGTGTTTCTATCAGGGCTCAAGACTAAGTGGTAAATCCCTTCCCAGCCCCCTCTCCTGTCCCTGTTTCCTGTAAAATAAATTGCTTTACTTTTAAGAGAATTTCATAGGTGAAAGAAAAGAGCAGACATTCAAGAGCACATGAAGAAGCCGGATGCAAACAGTATAACTCAACTATCACAATAACAGAAGCCAAATGTGAGCCAATGCCAGTGCCGATATGGCTTCCTAACCTGGCAGGAGAGATCTTTGTTGACCCAGCCCCAGCCTACTTTGTCATCCTCATTGTCTCCACTCCCCAACAGGAAACTGAATATCATACTATACTCTCCAAACTCCCAGAAGCTTGTACTTGCCTGACTTATCTTCCACCACTTCCTGATTGACATCTTATACTTGAGTCTTTGGCTTGAGCATCCATGCCTCTGGGAATACTTCCCAGCCCTCCTCCATGCCTCTAGAGTCTATAACTTCTTCCTCTTTGTTCCCAGGACACCCCTGCACATATTTCTGTCTGTCTTATACTGTATTAACATGACCTCCTCCCTTGGCATTCTTTCTCACCAGGCTGAAAGCTCCCTTCGAATGGGGACTATAGCTTTTTGTGTTTTAAGTGCTGGATGCAAACTAACCCTTCAGTAATTGCTTGTTAAGGGAATCAGTACTGTTCTTGGTGCTCCGAAGCATGAGTTCATTTTCTTTCACTAATAGGTAACACATTTCCCCTTTCTATATAGTAAGGATATGATCTTGCAGACTTGTATTGTGGAATCAGTATGACTTTACTTTAAAAAATTACAGATCACTGGACTCAAACGGACATTTAAAGATCTACTCCCATCAATACCAAGGTGAGCTTTCTGGAAATTTGAAAAGATTTCAGTAATGAAAAACTATAAAAGGTAGCAGTCAGCATTAGAAATCAGGGCATATTAAGCTTCAAATGGGCTCAAGTGGCATGTTCAGATAAGTTTGGTTTTCAACAATTAAAAACAAAGCTTCCAACTTGTTAACAGTTCATGTTGAAACTTGTAAGTGCATAGAAAGTAATGTAGTTCATATGCTTATGATTCATTTAGTGTTCGTTCATCACAGTGCTTATTTGCAAGAAACTGCTTGATGCTTGTTTAAACTTCCCTTTTCTTGACAAGGAAGTTTGTTTTGGGGGAAGATAACTTGCATCCTAAAATTTGGGTACTTAGAGGGAAATTCCAAGCCTGTCAAGTCAAAGAACTTGCAAATTTGCTCCCACACTTGTCCCTGTACAGGTTAATAATCTAAGGGGTGAGGGTAAGGCAATCAGGGGAATAATAATTCTGTATATGAAATAGGTCACTGACTAATTGACTGAAATTCCCAAGGCATCAGTGATCAACATCAGACCTGCTAAGCTTTCCCCAATTTGCTATACACTTTAATTGGCTTCAGGTTCATGACATGAGGCTAAAATGTCTACAATGACCAAAGACCTTTGAAAAGAAAACTCATAAACTAGTGATCAGTCTGGAAAGAAGTGAGAATGTATCAATTAAACCCATGAATGGCATTCTTACCTATGTGAAAACCCCATACCTTAAAGTGCCTCTTCTTGAAGGATAAGGTCTTTCTTTTTGCTTTTCTGTGTGATAAAGTTCAAGATCAAGAATAGTAAAATCAACTGCAAATAAGGGCATCAATCAGAAGTTGGTTTCAGATGAATAGCTATGACTGAAACCAAACACATAAAGCAACCCACATATCAGATTCTAGGGTAAAGGGGAAACTGCCAAAGAAACATGGCATCCAGAACTGAAGTGTGAATCACAGGGCTAAATCAGGAGAGCAGCATGGGTCAGACTCACATCTACAAGAGCAAGTCCTGCAGTTCATGACCTTAGACTGAACCAGAGGAAAAAAAATCAATAGATTCAGATCAGTTTAGAATACAAGGTGGGATTCTGGAGATCTAAGAACCAACTAATTCTTGAGGTACCCCATTGCTGCCTCATGGTACTCATCTATATTGAAGGCTTCTGGACGTAACTCAACTCAGCTATCTATTATACAGACAATTCTTCATGCTAGAAGATGTCTCGAGTAGCATTATTTATCTTAATGTTTCTTTCTGTGTTCCATATAAAGATATACACAATAAATTGAACCCTATTATGCAACATAGCTCTCTGAGTTTTAGGACCTGGCTGTTGAGCTCTCCTTGATTCTACTTTTCTCTAGATGAAGCCCAACAAACTCCTATGTTTCCTCACATGGCATGGCTTCAAATCCCTCCACTTTCTTAGCCAATTTCCTCTGGAAATTCTTCTCTTTGTCACACTAACCCTTAAGTGTATTAATTAGAATGAATGTAAGACTCTTCATGCTGAGACCTTGAAAAATTCGTGATGGAATAATGTTCTCTTTAAACAGTGAATAGTAGAAACATTTTCTGTCATGAGCTCTCTCCCTCTGTCATCAACACATGTAATTTTTCTGTGCTTATCATGTCTAAGTGGCATATTTTTAGGCATTTGTTTACTGGAAAATTCCCTTCTCATTATTTTCAAGCTCTTATGGACTGTTGAGTGAAATAGCCTGCTTCACAGCACATTTAAGTCCTAACACCAAGTGCAAGCCAACCAATTCAAGGACAAATAAAACCCAAGTGAAGACAAGGAAGAAAGGGATTCTCTGTGCATCATTCAAAAATAAAATGAGACGTCATTGTTTTATGTGAGCATAAATGGAACATGATAGAAAATTCAAGGTAGGATTACTGAAGGGACAAAAAGCCTTATTGGTTTATTTTTCCACAGAAGAAGGTAGATTGAATATAGATATGTCTGGACCTTGCATATGAATACACATAGAATTAATCAAGAAGTAGCAAACTTTATCAATGTGTTGTTATTTTTATGGTTATTTTTGTACTTTGTCTATGCAACAGAGAATAATCTGGAGGTTCCATGGGGTGAAAGTTTGTATGACATAAATTGTAGCAGAAAACAGATGCTCATCTGATCTTAATAACTATTTAAACAGAGCTAACTGCTTTTGGTGGTACCATCAATGGTGATTTATTTGGGAAGCATGGAAAAGGGACTTTAACCCCCATGGAAGTTTTCTTTTCCGTGTTTGTGATTGTCTGAAACAATTGACTGAAACACCTGGATATAAACCAAAACTTTTAGTCTATCATCTGCATGGTTGGCCCATGCCATGCCAAACAATTAAATATTTGGAAAGAAAAATGCAACTGGCTACATTTTTTAGATTTATACATAGATTTCTAAATCTGAGTAATTATTCAAAAGTTGGTCAATAGAGACATCTCACTGGGATGAAATAGAAAACTAGCTCAGGTTCCTCTTGCTTACAGTTCAAATACCAAATTAGGGCATCCACGTCACAGCGTTATTTGATCCCAGCTGTCATCCCAGCCACATCTGCTACTTCTTTTCACTCAGTGAATTCTACAACCCAACTATACAAACTATGCACCAATGAGTGCTGATGCTTTTTCATGATTTCAGCATGTCTTTGTTCTTGTACATCCTCCTTGGTATGCTTCTCTTTTTTCTGTCTGATAAATTTTCTATATTTGCCTCCATCTTTTTTTAAGACCATGCTTAAGCATTAACTTCTTCCGGGAAGTCTTTGCTAACTTCTCTGTACTTATTTCTTCCACTGTGCTCCTATAGGCCACCTCAGGAGAGTTGCCATCACGCTTTGCATTCTCACTATTGTTGACTCATACTTGGTGCTCCACAGATGATATTTGAATGAATTAATTCCAATTTAAACTCCTTTTGACAATGAGAGGATTTTTATCTGGGTAGTTTTGGGTCCTTGTTCAACAATACACTCTGACTGTATAGATGAGAGCTGAAAAATATATCTCAATCCAATATTGATTTGATTACATACACTTAAATAATAATGTAGTCAATCAATTTTAATTAATTGACTGCATATTTTGCATTTCATGTTCTGGTGCAACTGGATAAAAGACACAATTAGCATTATTTATTATTCTAAAAATACACTTCAGTATATGTGTAGCTGTGATCTTTAGCTTTGAGGATGCCTGTACTCTCTGTAGGAAATTTCCAATCTTTCTAGAATGGATAATACTAAAAAAGAAAAAAAAAAACAGAATGTTTAATACATAGTAACTTTCACAAAAACTATGTTCAGAGTATGAGAAGCTCTAAAATACTTACAGGATGCCCTATTCACCTATTCAATTCTGGACACTAAAAAATTTTTATTGTGTCTTTTTTTACTTTATATTTCATTGTTTGCTAAGAAAACAATTTCCTGTGATATTGTTTTGTGTGTATATGTGTCTGTAGAGAAATATATATTTATGTGCATATCTCATCTCTAACAGGTATGCATAGATACACACGTATACATATACATACACACATATACACATAAATATACATTGCATTCAGTGAAACAGCAACAAGCAGTACCCCAAGAGAGAAAGCTACTTCTTCCCTCTCCCCTCCATCCACAGCCCCTTAAAACATAACCAATAGTTTTCATTTCTTCACCAAAATTGTCAGTATAAAATGGACACTTAGGAAAGAAGGATAATCAGGCATACTTCCACCAGGCTTAAGGGTATGAGATAATACACGGAGCTCCTGGGATAAGCATATTTATTGAGTTTGTTTCCTATCAAATGTAACAAAAGTAGAGGATCTGAAGAACACCCTGTGTGGTTCTTTTCACACCCTTTGATCACACAATTCCTCTTTAATTCAGATTCAGTAGAGCTTAAGTGGCTTCATTGATGTGTTAAGTGTGGAATGATTTTTGTATAAAATAAAAAAGGCTCCATTATGTGTCCAGAAAAGCCTGTGTGTGCTTGTTTATTGAGACAGGAAGTCGGTTTCCCACACAGCACAACAGTTCTGCAATGCTGAAGCATTGTGTCTGAAAGAAGAGTAAAGGAAACTTAATTTTCTACCTGGCAGAAATCAGCTTCAGGAGGAAGGGGCAGACAAAGCGATTGGACTTTCACTGAATGAGAGGACTTGATTGATTTTCAGAAAATGCACCGTGTCATGTAGAGAGGGGTTGCCTGGAATACTTTTATTAGAGAAGGTACATTTTATAATGGATGTGTGTCCCCCCCCCCCCCACATATCCTTTTTATTTATTTTATTCATTCATTCATTTATTTATTTATTTGGTACCTTACCTCAAGTGATGCATCCCCAGTATGCACTTGCCAGCTGGCTTCAAAAAAGGGGAAAAAATGAAATGCTTTTGAAATTTTTCCTCCCAGTTTCATCTCCAGGTTGATGGGTTCTTTGTTTTGTTTTGTTTCATTTTTTCCTTAAGTTAGCTGCTATCTGTTTTGTTTTTGTTTTTCGAAGTTTGGAGAATACTTCTGAGACGTTCCAAGGTCACGTTCAAATAGTCATCCATAGTTTATTTTTTTTATGAGAATATTTCAATTTTTAATAATAATTGTATTTACACAGATATGAAACCAATAATTGCAAGTATATTCTGAATCATAGAAATGCCCATGTTGTAACTAGTACTGTTAGGTCACCTTATTCATTTCTTATTGTGCTCAAAATATGTAACATAACCTAATAGAACATTTATATCTTCCCCATTTTTCAGGGTACAGTACAACAGTATTAATTAAATATTTAGCTGTGGCTCTGGTTCCCTTCTGCTGGGAGTGGCTTGTAGTCGTGATGCAAACCAATGGCCACATTGTGAAAAGGAGCAAGATTAGAACTCATCTCAGTCTCTTACACTAAAGTCCTGTCTGTTTTTCTCTGCACCAGGCTGCCCTTGAACCTATGAGGTAGCTAGATTCTAGTCAAGCTCCCCATGTAACCCCATTGTCTATCCTCATGGCTAGTGTCATTGTTATCATCCTCTTCAGCCTCACTTTGAGCCAGTCTGAAGGCTTATGCTTCTTAGCCAGGAATTGTTTGAAGAGAATATATTACATAGTTAGCTGTTCCACTGAACAGTTTTATAATCTGAAACTGACAACAGTAAAGGGGACCGAATGAGAGGAATGTATGGAGAGTAGAAGAAGCTCAGGGGATTTTTCCATTGGTAATGTTTACCTTATTAATATTTCAAGATAAGTGGATTTTCAGAGCGAAAAGCCCGGTATAGGTTAGTTATAGCTGTATCATGTCCAAGAAAATGATCATTAGGCTGTATATACCATGCTGGGGAGACAGGATTAGAAGAACAATTGGTTGCAGCTTGGGGAGGGAGGGAAATATAGGGATGTGCCTGGCAGGATCATATCCTCTCAGCTGATTACTTGTTATCTGTAGAATGCTAGCCTTTTCTTCCCATCTATCTTTACTTTTCCAAACCTACTACTAATATATGTACTAACTTCTCATCAGGCAGATGGGGGTAAATTTTTTCTTAGGTATTAGGGCAAGACAAGGATATTCTTCCAGAAGTTTCTAGATTAAAAGTAACAGCCATTAACTTTCTTCCCCTTGGTATTCAGAATAAATTCTCCTTTTATCAGCCCATGCAATACATCTCACAGTAGAACTGCCATCACTGTTATCCTAGATATTTAATGTTCCTTCGTGCACTTCTTGCATTCCTCAAATGCATTTCTCATTGAGCCTCATCTCTCGCCCCCTCCATTTATTTGTGAAATGCTTGGTATGTGACTGTTACCAGGCATAACAATAGGTCCCAACCAAATCATGTGCTTTAATTTATCATGTCAAATACCATTTTTCTTGGAAGAGAACTAGCAGTTGCTTTAAAGCTAATTAACTTACTCAATATGATATGGTTTCTAACAACCAAGGATAAAGAAAAAAGGAAACTAGACCTTTATCACCAAAGTTAATAATCCAGTGAAAAGATAATAAAGTTAGGAATCCATGAGTGAGGAAATTCTGATTCTGGTAACTGACTTCTCACAATTTTTTATGTAACGGATTGCTTAATCTCACTGACATTTACATTTTCCAGCAGAATACTGTCTCTCCCTGCATTACCCTTCCTGACTCTCTCCCTGCCTCCCTCTCCTTCCTTACCTCCCTCCCTCCTTCCTTCCTTCCCTTTCCTTTTCCTAATATTTACTGAACATCCCCATTTGCAAGGAGAAAACATGAAAGCCAAACAGCACATTAAAATAACAACACGTGGCTTTTGTAACTAAGTGCCAAAATAAAAAGAAATAAATCTGTAAGCATTTGTAAAGCACTATATAAAACTGGGATGCTATTGCTATGGGTGAATGACACTTGTGGAAAGACTAGATAATATACAGGTTAAGAACTCAGACTTTGGAATTAGAAAAAAACGTTAAGTTTCATTTCCACTAGTTGTATGACCATGGACACAGCACTTAAAGCTTCCATGTCTAGGTTTCCTCATCTGTTAAATACAGATAATAAAAGTACATATCTCAAAGTGGTGTTGTGAAGACACACTGAGTAAGCGATGTAACATGCTAAGCCAAATTTGTTCAAAAACAAAATTCTTAATTACAGAGATTGAGTGGGCCTTATTAAATGATTCATGAATCAGGCAGCATCCATCTAGATACTCAAGGGCTCACCTAAAATGGAGCATATTTATAGATAGAAAAAGCCTTGGGATCAGGTTATTTGCAAAAGGAACAATTATTTCAAGTAAAACCACCTTCCCTCAGGGGGAAACGAGGGCTCTTAACCTGTGGATGATAACACTGCTGACAATTAAGAAACTCCAACTTGATTGGTTTAATATTACACTTTTGAGAGAGGTTGAAATTGCAATAAATCTGGGTGGGGACCCAGCAAGGATAACTATTTTGGGCCAGTTTTTTAAAAGCACAATGACTAGCGTCTAGAATGCTAAACAGTAGTTGTTACTATTATTGTTAGGGGAGACAGAGTAACTCAGACCATGATTGTTTTATGTTGTTTAAAATAATAACAATAAAGAAAGCAAAGGTCAGTCAGTGGGGACTTCTCTTGAGGGGTGTCAGTTTCCTCAGTAGAAAAGAATTCTAGCAGAGGAGGGACCACTGTGTCACAAAGCAGTGTGACAAGTGTGCTTATTTTTGTCAATCACCCACCTCTCTCTATGATAGTTAAGCATCCTTTCCTCAGTCCTCTACTGAGGTTGTCTTACATTGTTTCTCAGAGCTTGGGAATATTCCTTTGGGGAAAACCAACTTGTTTCACTCCTTTCTCATTATCTGTCAAAATTCTTATTTTTCGTGACCTGGTTCAAATATCATCTTCCTTATGCAGCCTTCCGGGCTGCTCTAAAATTCCATTCAAGATCCCTTGATCCCTTGGCATTATATGGGACCCTTCTTTGCACCCCATATCAAGTTACGTATGTCTAGTGCACCATAGAACTAGACAACTGAAATCGAATCGTACCCTGAAATGGGTTCAGTTTTGCCAAGTGTGGGGTAAGTGAATTAATCAGCTCTGTGGCTATCACCTGCAGCCTTGGTGGTGCAATTGCAGGAGGTCCTTGGGAGTGTGAGTGCGGCGTATGCGTGCCTGATGGTGGACTCCTGAAGCATGAGCATGGGCATGCCTAAGTGTGCACATCTGTGCCTGGAGGCCTGCGCTACGAAGGCGGCATCACTCAGCTAGAGGGCTGCTACCAGGGACGAGTGACCACAGAAGAGGTAAGACCCAGGGAAAGCATATAGATTTGCTGGAGCTGGTTCCCCACAACACCAACTAAGAAGTAATGGGTCCTTTTTAAGGTCTTTCCTAAGTCTTTTTAAGATCTTTCTGAAAGTGACTCAGGAGGCCAAGGATCTGATTCCACCTCTAATCCCCACCTGCACCACAAGCTGTCTCTGCATCTTAGAAGCCTTCCTTATTAAGTGGCCCTAGGTTCTTGGAAGCCTGGGATTAGAGGTAACCTGTGTTTGGACGAGTGCCTTCCTGACATGGATTCCAGAGATCATGAAGCAGTGGGAATGTTCCACTTAGCTTATTTTTGCTGCGTGCTTATCAGGGTTCAGCGTTCACATCCAAGACATTCAGATGGCTGGGGTTTAAGTGATTAAAGGGTGTGGAGCCTACATTTGGCTAAATATAGTTAAATTCTTTGGCTTAAAAAAATAGTTCTTCTTTTTAAATTTGTATAAGTTGATCTAGGGGGAAAAAATTCTTCTCTACAGTGGAAGATGGAAGATGAAGTTTCTTTTTCCTTTATCTCTGTCTCTGTGGGACTTTATCTGATTTTAATCAGCACTGGCCTGATATGATTTGAAACAGCTGAAGTTGAAATTCCTTTAAAAAATATCTTAAGTTGGGACTACCTATATAGTCTATGCCTCTGGTTCAAGGCAGTATGTGCTATAAAGTATAAATATTAGAGATTAGGAATTTACCCTTAAAAGACTCCAAGGGCTTGCAAGTTTTCTCAGCAAGTTTTAAAGTCCTATTAACCATAACACCGTCAGTTCTTGATTATCCACAAAAAAGGAAATGAATAGTGGCACAGATAATCCAAAACAGAAAAACAATCAAAATGTTTCTTATATTTTAGTTTGGAATGCTTTGTATGGCTTTTGGGGATGCAGATTTTCCTTCCCAGTGAAGTTCTGCTCAGGAAAAAGTTAAAATGAGTTTGCATTCCCTAAGCCCACACAAAATAACTGCCGAGGGATGTGGCCCAGCCACATGCTGGGTGGCAGGGAGAAAGCAGCCTGAATTCTAAGGGGAAAGAATTTCACCGATAATCTAGAAGTGGAAAAATGCCCATATGAATAATTAAGTGCTCACCGGACTATAATTCAGTCTTGCAAATTAGCATGGATAGTTTTTGTGCCCACATTTAAAAAAAAATAGGTTATCCTCTTCAAGAAAGCTAAGCTGGTAGTAAAACAAGGGACCTCAACATTCTCTACTGCCGCTCACAGCCATAGGTGCTGACAGGGTGGGAAGGAGTCAGGCCCCACTACTAAGCCTATGGGGAGTCAGCCCTCAGCTGCAGTGGTCAGCTGCATCCAACAAGCTTCTTCAATAGAAAAACAGGTAGGCTTTATTTTTTTTTCATTTATTTATTTATATGTATTTGACATCAACTGTAATCCCCATGTATTCCCCATCAGCATATCACCAGTGCACCATCACCTCAGTCCCCCGTGCTCCCGTCTGCCCTCAACCCTCCCCTTGCTCCCTCCCCACCAAGTGTCCCCAATTTGTCCTTGTCTTTTCATTTTTGGTTTTGTGTCTTTATTGTTGTTATTATTATTATTGTTGTTCTTATTCCTTTCCTTGATCCTTATTTGGTTCCCTTATGTTCCTCCTAAGGGAGGAATCATCTGGTATTTTTCTTTTGCCTTCTGACTTACTTTGCTGAGCATAATCCCTTCCATTTCCATCCATGTTCCTATGAATGTGTCTAGTTTTTCATTTTTGATTGCTGAGTAGTATTCCATCGTGTATATGTACCACAGCTTTCCAATCCACTCATCTATAACAGGTAGACTTTAAAATGCCAGACTATGTACTAAGTATTGTCCCACCTACCATGGTAATTACTATTATTGCTCTACTTTATAGCTGCGAAAACATTGGTTCAGACTGCCTCATTACTAATCTACATTCTCAAAATGAGCTAATAGGAGAGGTCAAATTTAAGCTCAGGACTATCTCACCTTGTTTGGGATCAGGATGGGAAGAAAAATTAGACAAGGATTTTGAAAAGGCAGTTTTTTGTGTGAATGAATACAGGTCAGTAGGCAATTATTATATAATATGTGTGTATTACTATCGGACCCAAGAAGCAGTGACCTTGAGATGGGCCATAATGATCAGATAGCATTTTTTAAGAGCTCTGAAATGGACAAACTGGGATTCCCAGTGATGGTGTCCTGGGCAGGTTCACACAGGTTAGAAAACACCAGATCCAGTTAGAGAGCCAAGAATTGATCTGTAAAAATCTGTTTAAGGTAAGGCAATGTAAACAGAAATGAAAATAACAAAAAGAAGTGTCTCACTAGCATAACAGTCTATTTAGAAAAAATTAGTGTACAAAATAGGAATGTGAGAGAAAAGAGGAAAGGAGAAACTTGTTTCTGAAACTTATTCTCTAATGCAGGACAAAGAGTATACCTTTTAGTAACTCTAGTGCTGGGAGATGATGAGGAAAATAGGTAAAGAATTGGTTAATCCAAGGCCAACCAGTTGGCCAACTGGTCAAGTGGATCCCCAGATTCCTATCTCCTGACTCCAACCTTGTGATCTCCTACTTGCCAGGTTTCTTTAAGGCATGTTGGCACAGAGACCAGGCTTCCAGAAAGCCTCTGAGTAGCTTTCAGGAGGAAAGTAGGGACTCCAGGATGCAGAATTTCAAAGGGAACAGATTTTCAATTAGTTCTGTAAATTTCCACAGTCATTTTAGCTAAGTCTTATTTCTTTTCCCAAATAGACCATTGACACCTCTTTGATGTCATATTTTACCTCACTTTATGTCTTGTATATAATGGCAGGAGTCATTGAATCATCTAGCTCCACATATATTTATCATGTCCTGAGTTTTTGTCTCTTTAGTTTCTGGGACCTTAGATATCTGTGGGCCCCATTCTGTGGTCTTTGAACAATTTCACATCACTGTGGACATGCTGTTTGGGAAACTTGCCCCAGAATTCTGGGTTCTCATCATCTATCTCTAGTCCTCTTTCTGTAGTAGATGCTGTGGGGATGACTTTTCTCAGAAGCAAGGCACCCCAGCTGCCAAAAGTACCCAGTGCTGACCTCTTACAGCTGAGGCTTCACTGGAATATGTCCCCTGTCCTCACCTAAGTTCATGTCCTTTTCCTAGAGATAGCTCACATCTAATGATTCCCCAGAACTTTTGCCATAGTTTCAAACAACTATGATGACCATCAGAACTTCTCCATGGGATCAGTTATGCTCTCTCCTGTAACTGCACATCATTTGGTTTCTCCCTTTGCCCAGTCCTACTTCCCTTAATACTCTCAAGAGTATCATTATGAGAGTATTCCTTAAAAACTCCTTGCATACAAATCTCCACTTCAGAGTCAATTTACCAGAACACCTGATACATGACGTTCTCATCAGCCTATTTTTATTATGGCTCCTAGATTGCTACTCTGATCACCTGCCCACAATAAAAAGAAAACTTGTGAACTTTGAAGGGGATCAGAGATCAATTTTTTGGTAAATTATGTGCAACAGAATCTATTGAGTCACATCTATAGCACAGTGCAGCCATTTTACTTCTTGACCTTGCAGTAGGTAATTTATCATTCATTTCAACTGGCTTCCTTTGGTTCAAAATTGATAATAACCCCTATGATGGGGTGATGGGGAAGAAAAATGAACAGATGGTTAGCAATCCCTAGAAGATAATTAAATACTGTAGGAATACAAACTCTGTGGTAAAAGCTCCAAAATCTAGAGCCCCATTAAGAATGAGACTCTACAAAACCCACTTCCTTGGAGGTAGTTTTGAAAATACCCTTTACTTCATTTCCTGTGGATTATACAACCACAGAATTCCTCTGGGGGACTCAGCCACACCCCAAATCTTAGCCTAAATCACTGAGTTTGACATGGATTCACAGAAATTTGGCAAGGAGCTTACCCAATTTTTCTATCAAATTGGATCCAAATGTTGCCTAGGTTGGCTGAGAGTTCAGGCGGAAGAGAAGGCGGCCCAGGCCAGTTGGCTGCTAAATGGTGATATTTGAAACTCAAATCTGTTTGACTTGACTTTAAGACTGGGAGAAAAGTTTTGAGCCATAGTATATGACAGAAACTTTGGTCTGGCTCAAAATAATTTCCACAATTTTTTACATTGTTGTTTCAGAGGTACATCTGATCCTGCTAGTATACACAGGTTACTATGCTCATTCTACAAGCCAAGATCAGTTCTAGGGACCTTTGGGTTCCTATAGGTTAAAGTAGATGGGAGAACCCTGTCTCTGTTTTCCTCTGTGAATTCACAAAGTGCTGGCCTCTAGCTTCCTGGAATAGTGGATATGGCTAGCACATGCAGCACTGGCTTGGATAAAGTTATAAATTAGAAAAGGTTAAGTTCCATTGCTTACATCAAATTTTCTATCACAATTTCTTCTTAACTACTTATTTTATATTTTCCCCCAAAGACCCACCACCACAACATCTATTATCTTCAGACCTCATCTCTAACTACTTTAGAATGTCCCACTAATCTAGCACCCAGCCACTAGACTGGTTTTTCCTGAGCAATACCACATGTCCCAGGCCTTTTTACCCTCCCCTCCCCAACTACATCAGCCCTCATGTAATCCCCCTCCACTTCCTACCACCATTAAAATTCAGTTCTTGATCCTGTCAATGAAGGCCCTAGCTGGTTGGACAAACCAGTGTTATAAAAAGGCTTGTTTATAGGAAAAAATACTAAAACTATTGTCAAAATATATTTTAATGATTTATTTATTTATGCATACAAGAACTGGGGTACAGGTCAGAAGTGTGGGGAGAGGAGTCACCAGAGACAGTGGGGAATAGAACAGGCAGACTGACTGAAATACACTACTGAGGGGAGCAGTGGGTATCTGCTGTGCCATGTGGGTCACCTCCCTGGCTGGGGATCGAACTCATGATGCAGTAGCTGAGGATGCTTCATAGTGGAGCACTTAACCCCTTGTGCCACCAGGGAGGCCCCAACGTCAAAATATTTTTGAGTCTTGGCTTTGTCTCTCACATGCCAAGGAACATCAGATAAGACATTTTAGCTTCTTTAAAACTCACCTATTTCTTCACATCTAAAATAGAGCTAAGAGCTACTTAACTGATAGGGTCTCAACTTAAAAGTAATCTTTCATCAAAGAATATCTCTTGATCTTTCAAAATAAGATCCAGTGCCCCTTCCCTTTGCTCTGTGTCACCTTATAATTCACTACCAGAAATTCTATAACTGCACCCCAATTGCCTATTCCCTTTCTAATCCTCACAAGCCTAAGGCTCCTCACAGCAAGGACTACAGCCGATCACCCTTGAAGCCCACGGGCTAACACAATGTCTAGCATGTAACTGGTATTCAAAATATAGCTACTGAATGAATGAGCCACCCTGACATCACTTACGAATAGTAGAGTTTGCTTCTTCCAGAGAGCATATTTATATTGGAACAGTGTCCTTTTTAAACCACATCTTTCCTAAAGGAGATACCATAGTGGAAATTTCCAGTACAGGAAGATGTTTTGAAACACATGAAATTCCTGGTGTCCCTCACATAACTCCACCTCAGTGGCCTCTTGCTTTCTCCAGCTGGCCCTGGGCCCATGCACCTGAAGAATGGTATCTGAGATGCTGACTACTTCCTGTTTCATTTTAGTGACAGCTTGGATCATTTTTCACCTCTCAGCTGGGATTAGATGTTTCTTAAGTGTTCAGAGGGGAGATGTTTGTTCTCTCCCTTGACATCTTCACCCACTTCCTCTTCTCTCCTCTCACATTTTTCATGGAAGCTTAAACTGGATTGCCAGAGAAAAGCTTTATTCCAGTCAACAGCTTCATAGTTGTGAACTTGGACACTGCTCAAGCAGCTCAATATGAGGAAAGTTCCTGATGTGAACACTGACACAAAGAGAGGAGAAAAGGGGGATACTAGGATGTGTGATGTATGAGACTCCCATGTTCATAGAACAATGACCTCGTACAGAAAGTCTACCAGGCTTGTGAGTCTGTTAAGAGGCAGGAAGGAAATGGATTATTTCTGTTATGCCTTTTGGGAGACAATTTTTCATGCATCTCACATTTTGAAGTCTGGCCGGCAGGAATATTGACTGCCTTTGTTCTGAACTAGATTTTCAAGGATGCTTATTGGAAGAAAGGGATAGTCTGGAGCACAGGCATGCTTACTTCACATTATACAAATTTTATGTTCCCTCAGTTCAGAATTCTTCTCCCATGGTGTGTCCAGCTAACACCTGGTTCTCTTCCTATTGCCCTGTGGGAAGTAGGACTCAGGGGGATGATGTAAATATGCTGATAACTCAAGCTGCTGTGCTATGAGTGAACAACTTCTTTGTCTCTGATCCAGGAGTCTCATATTCCATGAATACCCATGTAACGGTATCAAATTAACTTGTTAGCTTAAAACTAGCGTAAAGTTTCAGACCCTTCACAGTTCTTGACAATTACTGTTCTTTCTGCATAAAGGCAACCTGTAAATGAACTCTGCTCTTTATGTGGGTATCCAAGGCCTACCTCTTATGAGAGAAAAGAAAGAGCACCTATTTATTGAACTGTTTGCCAGGCTGGACTTGGATAAGCTGGACATTTCATATAGTAATTCATTTAATCTTCACAGTGACCCTAGGAATAGGCATTATCCCACCATTGTTTACTGACGAGGGATTGTATTTCAGTGATTGGACTCTAATCACTGAGGTCACATATGTAAAATATACGTGTGGGATTTAAACCTAGTTGTCTGCAGAAAGACTCTGAATATTCTCTTACAGCGTTCTGGAAAGTTGGTCTTTACTATGTGTTGAGTAGGTAATCAGCCTAAGACAACAAGAGAGATGGTGGCAAGTCAAAAATTATTTCTCTTACCATTTTATCATCTGTTTCATGATTTTGCCTAACTTTACATAGACATGATCTATAGTCCCAGTTTGATGAAACATTTTTATTTTTTAATCTAATCTCAATTTTTCCTTTTTTCCCCTAGGATGCTAATCCTCAGGCAATGACATTCCTATTGCTTATCCAGGATATTCTTGGCCCTAGTTACCCCTTTTAGTTTTTTCCTACCCATAGGAAGAAAGTAAAGCAATTTCTCTGATATCACCATTGAACCAATAACACTCTCCAGACTCCACAGGTCTGAAGAGTCTTATTTGGCTTTCAGATGTGACTAGAATGATTAGTACCCAGATGCTTTGACACACACATGCTCAAAAACTTCAGAAAGATCCACCCACACACTTTACATCATGCCAACCTGCTCCAGCTACAGCTGTCACTTTTCCAGGACTTCATACCTGCGCCACACTGTTTGGAGCTGTGCTTGAAGGAATTAGAAGTTTGCATAGACGTAAATACATCACACATTGACCATATTTTGTAAGGAATGGGCCAAGAAAGAGAGCTCTTGTCTTGTTTGTAGTGCCTGTTTGTTTTTCAATTAAGAGGGACGAGTTTCAGGTAGATGGGCTATACAAGCAAGGAGAGAAGACAGAAAATGAGCAGTCTTTTCCATCAAGACTTTGGGCTTACTGAGGTCTCAGACACTCTTGAACATCATTACAAATTCTGCTCTCTGAATCACTATACCACTAGACTACCCAAATTCTTGTGGGAGGTTTCATGAGTGTCACATTTCCTTTTGAAAATAAATTTTGTGAATAATCTGAATGTTTGCCTAACGATATATGTTAATACGTAATAGACAATATCTGTAAATATATAAATACTTTTTAATAGAATAACTTTAGTTTTACAATAAGTGAATGTAACTGACATAACTGTAACTCTCTGGAGAAGAAAACTGCCACTCATTCTCCAGTTCAAACACTTAACAACGAGAATGAACCAATTAGCAATTAATATTTTTTAACACTTACTAGCACTGCCTAGACTCATGTAAGCAAATTTTGAGAATAAAAAAACAAAAGATAACGGGACATAGACTTTACCATATCAAGTTCATAACCAAGTTGAAGAGAAAGACAGCAATGCATGAAAAGGAAATAACCTCTACCGTGGGTGAAAAGACACATGTGAACAACAGAGACAATAAACAGGTGTTGCACACGCAGTGTGGAAGCATCATTAGTCTCCTAGTTACAGTCTAAATGTGGAGACAACTCCAAATTCCATACCTTCTTTGCTCCCTCTCAGACTCCTTCAAAGTCTCTCTTACAACCTCCCCTTTCTCCATCCCATATCCAATGTCAGCACCTTACCTTAAGTCTATCAACTTATATTTAAGTTTTTAAAACTCCCCAGTTGTCTTCTTGCTGGTGTCTTCCCACTTCAATTCAGATGGTATACAAATTAAGCTTCAGAAAGTACAACTTGGCTTTTCTTCCTTCCCATTCAAAAACTCTTCTGAATGCTAATTTCCAACAGAAATAAAGTCAAAACTTGAGGTTTAGCGTGAAAGAAGAGTCCAGGTTTGAGGTGATTGGAGATAGTCCTAGGATGATAGTAGTGGTAGAAGGAAAATGAAGCAGCAAGACTAGATTTTTGGAATATGGGAGAAATGGTTCATTACTAAGAATTATTGGCATGAATCTAGGAGACTGGAAGACAGGCAAATGGCAAAAAAAGAGAATGTGTTTGGAAGGAGATATGATGAAGAAGAGTTAGGACTTTAGCAATATCACCCACCATGTGGCATGCACTTATTAGGACACAAGAGGTGTTCCATAGATGTTTGTTGAACAAATGAATAAGAGAATGAATCAGATTCTTAATTTCATTATGGCCATCATCTTACTTTGCCTTTATATCTTTGTTTGGGGTTCTTATCACCATGCTACTGATGTATAAACCAAGACTCAGAGGTTGAGTTGTTTTGTGAAGGTCCCATGGTGAATGACTGGCAATGCTGAAAGGTGAAGCCACATCAACCCCGATACTGCCATCCATCTGTCACACTGCCCTCTACAAACATCTACAAGTCTAGGACAAAGAGAAATGCATCTGGGATGATAGGTTCTGACTGGATAAAGAGCTGTGGGTATCATTTGTGCAAGGTGCTTGTTCATGCCTGATGTTACAGCCATGAATGGGACACTAGGAGAATGTGGTAGAGAACAAAAAGTAGAGGTCCTTGAACTAAACAATGGGAAATACCAACAATCTGGAGCTAGGAAGAGGGAGAGGAACTCTTGAAAACAGCAGGGAAAAAAAACACACACACAAACAGAGAATCATGGACCCAAGGGAGAAAGGAAATTTGTCAGTGAATATGAATTCAACAAATCTAAAGCTGCAAAAAGATCTCGAAGGGAGGAGGGAGGCAGGGCTGCCCCAGAGAACCTATGTTAGAACCAACCTTGAGCAAGTTGCCTAATGTAAACAAATCTGAAGTTTGTTTATTTTTCAAAAGGTCATAATACCCAATTGACAGGATTAAATGAAATAATGTAGTGAAAGTCCCTAACACCAGACCTGCCACATAGCAGATACCTGCTAATATTTATGAGACAGCAAGCACTGGTCTGAGCATTCAACATATCTGGATTAACTTATCCACACAACTTTGTTAGCTAGATTCTGGCTCAGTCAGCCTCAGTTGGTGAATGAGGATTCACATGCTCAGAGAGTTTAAGTAACTTGCTCAAGGTCACACAGCTTGTGAGTGGTAGAAGCCAAAATTAAAATCAAATCATTCTGTTCCCAGAGCCAGGCCCCTGAACACCAAGTTTTGCTAAAATTTTGTTGAATGGATTACCCATAAATATTAGTTCTTTTCCTTCCCAGAATAAATGAGCTATATTCATTTTCTTTTAAGTCAGCCCATTAGAAGTATTTAAACTAAGGATAAACAAACAACAGACCATAGGTCAAATGTAACCCATTGCCTGCATTTGCATGGCCCACAGGCTAAAATAGTTATTACGTTTGAAAATAGCTGAGCAAGCTTTAATAGTTTGAGACACATAATATTACATAAAAGTTAAACTTTAGTTTGCATGAATAAAGTTTTATTGGAACATAAATAGATCCATGTTCATATTGTCTATGCTACTTTTGGACTATAGGAGCAAAATTGGATAGCTGTGAAAAAAACCTAAAAATACTTAACCATCTGGCCCTTTACAGGAGTAGTTTGCTGACCTCCTGATATAACCATTTGCTTTGGTGAATGGGAGAGATGTGGATTTAGGGCTTGAATTTATCTGGAATGTCACTACCGTTCACCCATCCCAATGCCCCCTCCTCTCAGATCCTCTCTGGGTTGCACACTTGCATGCCCTTCATTAGCAGAAGACTGTGGGGAGGAAAGAAATATCTGATACAGGAGTTTGTTGAAATTCTTGGGAGGTTTTCTGTATAGGGTGATTGTGAGGTTTTCCTCTCAGTACTGAGTTATAGCCAGATGAGTTTATCCCTTTTTTCATCTAGAGAACTGTAACTTTTTTTTTAAAGATTTATTTATTTATGCATATAAGCACTGGGGTACAGGCCAGAGTTGTGGGGGTGGGGGAGGGTGAGAGAATCCACCAGACAGAGCAGGATACAGAACAGGCAGATTGACAGAAACACACTGCTGAGGGCAGCAGCGGACCAGGCAGAAGAGATCTGCTACGCCATGTGGGCCCCCACCCTGGCTGGCAGCAGGGATTGAACTCATGCTGCAGTGGCTGCACTCATGCTGCAGTGGCTGCAGTTTGCTTCATAGTGCGTTGCTTAACCCACTGCGCCACCAGGGCGGGCCCAAGAGAACTGTAACTTTTGAGGAACACAGGAAGTGCAGAAAATCAGTAGTCAGGGGCAGAGAAGCAATGGCCTGGTCTCAGCACAGGTGCTTCTCCGTGATCAGGTGGCGCTTCTCAGACTCCTTCTAAGTGTCTGCTCCTCGTTGGGAAACAGCAACGCCTCAGGACCTTTGCATGGAGCCTGTCCCCTTGGCTTCTCACCTGAGCCCTGTTTCCAGCCCTGCACTTTGGTGTCAGTGGCAAGGTAATTCCTTTCATTCTGCCTTTCACAACTGAATTAACCCAAGTAAGATCCTAACCATATTTCTTTAGTGTGTTCATGTAGCCAACCCATAAAATAACAAGCAAATGATAGAGTAACAATGGAAGTGAGTATCTGCTTGGTTTTTATTTATTTATTTTTTTTATTGAAATATTTTAAAATTTACATATACTTGCCATCAATTGTAATCCCCATGTATTCCCCATCACCATCTCACCAGTGCACCATCACCTCAGTCCCTCGTGCTCCCATCTTCCCTCAATCCTCCTCCTCCCCTCCCCACCAGGTGTCCCCAGTCTATCCTTGTGTCCTCATTTTTGGTTTCTGTGTCTTTATTGCTGTTATAGTTATTATTATTATTGTTCTTATTCCTTTCCTTGATCTTTATTTGGTTCCCTTATGTTCCTCCTAAGGGAGGAACCATCTGGTATTTTTCTTTATGGTAAAATATGTAAGACAAAATTTATCATTTCAACTAATTTAGCACTAGGTCAATATATTATCTAATACATAGTTCATTTAAAATCTTCAAGTTTTCCAAAAATGTCTTCTAATGACTCTCCCCCCATCGCACAAATCCAATTAGTGCTCATACTTTTCTTTTGGTTATAGTTCTTCATTCTGTTGTGAGAATAGAGCTCTTAAAGTTTTCTGTTTTCCATAGAACTTTTTTTCAAACTCTGGACTAGTTAGTAGTCATGACAAATGTCCCACATTCTGGGTTTGTCTCACTGTTGTCTAATGGTTACATCCAGGTGAACCATTTTGTCAAGAAGTGATGCTGTATACTTCTTGTTCACTGATTTCAGGAGGCAGGTATCATTAGGTTATTCCACTTTGGGTAATTCCAAGTTTGATCACTTAAGTGGAAATCATAAGAGCTCTCCATTTCTAAAGGAACAACGTTCCAGGTTCATACTGGGCTGTCATGGCTGCAGATTTAAAATCAGTCATTTTTCCATGAAGCCCGGTCCCTTTTTTTGCAGATGTTATTTAGAAATCCTTATCTGGGTGCCAGTTGTGCTCGCTACTGATGTAGTACCCTTGTTTCTAGACCTTTTCAGTGGACAGAGCTAGGAAGTACATTTAAGGAAATAAGTTACTAGTTCATACTTGATAAACTCCCATTCAAATCCACCTTTATAGGGTCCTTTCTCATTTTACCTAACTCCATTTCTGTATTTTGTATTGCCCATGTTGAAAAGCTGGGTTCCCAACAGGAGGTATATATTTAGTCATTTATTTTATGCCACCTGCAATCCACACCAATGGAACAACAAAGTAAGGGTCATGATTTCCTGCAGTTCTTTTTAATCACTACAAAATTCATTACTTAGAATGTACAAAGTGCTTTGGTCTAATGTTCTTAGGATTTCAAAAAGTTAGATATAATTTTTATTATGCCAATACCAGGCTAGTCTCATTAATTTATTCATTGTTTTGCTTATAAATGCTTTGGATGCTTAGATAAATCACAATTTGGTTTCTGGCAAGTTTTAATAGCAAACATTTTCACCCATTTTCTCAAGTGACGTATGTTCTTTATGAATTTCTGAACAAACTTTAATATTTTGGGACACATTAAGATAACATAATATTTAAACCTTAGCTTCCACAAATAAAGTTTTATTGGAACATAAATAGATATTCACATAGTCTATGGATTTTGTGCTACAGGAGCACAAAATACAATACGATTTTGTATTAAACATTGGTTAGTTACTATGGAAACCATTTCTAGAGGTTGGAGGGAAATCAATGAGTATAAAATTAATAAGTTTGGGCTTTCCGTCAGATTTCTATGTATATTACTTTACTAACAAATACACACAAGCATAGAGTAGATCACAGATAAATCATATTCTTTGAAGTTTGATATGGCGCATTTCTGCAAAATTATGTTTCCTTTATTCCTGTTTTAATCCTAGTATGTAATAAAAATTATATCTAAGAATTAAATTAACAATATGCATTATAATAGAACAAAGATAAAATACAGATTTCCACTTATATTCCAAACATGATCATGATGGAAGGGTCTTGGTCTGAAATAGAACCAGTGCCCTAGAATTTATAAGTGAAAAGGCAACGGAATTTATTAAGTAAAAGTTAAAAGTTTATAAGTTTGGGTATAGGAATTTGTAATTGTTCTTAAATTAGATTCATTTAAAATAATTTGTAATCAAGCAAACATATTGTTTCCTGTTTCCACTATAACAAATTACTCGAGTTAATAATTTAATCAACACAGATTTACTCTGTTATAGTTCTGACAGTCAAAAGTCCAAAATGAGTTTTATAGGACTAAAGTCAAGGTCAGCAAGGCCAGCTCCTCCTGGAGGCTCCAAGGAAAAATGTGTTTCCTTGTATTTTTAAGCGTCTAGTATCTTCCTGTATTCCTTGGTTTGTGGCCCCTTCCTTCACTTTCAAAGTGAAACCTCTATTTCCATCATTACAGTGCCTTTTCCTCTGTAACTAATCCTCCTCTGCCTCCTTCCTATGAGAACACTGGTGGTTATGTTAAGCCAATTCAGATAATACAGGATTATTTTCCCATCCCAAGATCCTTAACTTTATTACAGCTGCAAGTCTTTGCCACACTAGGTAATGTCTACAGGTTCTAGTAACTAGGACATGAATATCTTTGGGGCAACATTATTCAGCCTACCACACATGCTTTTTTTTTTTCCTTTGACCATGAATATTTATGCAGCTTTCATTATCTTTGGCTATACTATAAACCTTGTTGAGAAAAGTTACAAACTAAAGGAAAAAAAAAAATCTCTTGTCCCTTTCCCCTGCCACCCAACCCATGCATTCTTCTATAATTGACAACATCCAGGGATAAAGAATTTCTAACACTAGGATTTATATTATACATATTAAAAAACAACTGTGAAGTTTCATTTCTGGTCATCTTTCATTTCAAGAGTTATTAAAACTCTACATTTTTACTCCCTTATTTTGTATTTTGGATGTTGAACATTGACATTTTATATGTTGATCATCTTTTGTGTGCTTATTAGGCACCTGTATGCCTTCTTTGGACAACACTATATCTTCTTTGGAGGAATGTCTAGCAAAGTCCTTTGCCCATTTTTAAATTGTATTTTTTTTTTATGTTGTTGAGTTATAGGGATTTTCTTTATATTCTAGATATAAACCCATTATCAGATATATGATTTACACATGTTTATCACTGTGTATGGGTTGCCTTTCCACTATGTTCATAGTGTATTTTGATGAACAAAATTTTTAAATTTTTATGTAGCTCAGTTTATTTTTGTTGTTATTGCTGCCTATATTTCTAATGTAACATAAATCCAAACCATTGCCAAATTCAATATGAGTGTTTTCTCCTATGTTCTTCTAAGACTTCTATAATTTTAGCCCCTACAGTAAGGTATTTTCTCCATTTTGGTCTTACTTTTTCTATACGGTGTAAGCTGAGGACTGGGTTTTATTTTTTTCCAGTTTTCTCAAAACCATTTATTGGGGGGAAAAATGTCCTTTCCCTATTGAATGGTCTTGGAACCCTTATTGACAATCACTTGAACATATGTCTGGACATATATGTGAGGACATATATCTGCGTTATCTTAAGTTTTGATGTTACTAGAAATGCCTCTCAAATGAAGATCTAGGTTGTGTAAGTTTTCTTTAGATACTCTAATAAAAGGGTCAATGAATTCACACTTAGTACATGGTTGATAGCTCAAATTGTGCTAAAATTTCAAATGCATCAATCTGTAGCACCACTCATTCATGAATTTCTGGAGAGCAGAAACTCTTGTAATTCAATTTTAAAATTAATTTACGTGTATTGTTTCTCAGTTACATGTTAGCATCATGATATCACTTAGGTTGCAGAAACTTTTACCCAAGAGTTGGAAAATTTGTGGGAGAGCAACTATGCAAACTTATGACTATTTTTTATGAAAGGAGTACCCCAGAAGGCAAAGAAGGAAGTGGTGAAATGCTACTGGAGAGGAGGGAAGACTTCTCAGAAGTGGTGACACTTTTGCTGAATTTTGAAAGATAATTATAAGTTTGCACAACAAACAGAAATGTAGAAGTCACAGGGACATTCAAAGTAGAGGAAGCATACATGCAGAAATTGGAGGCAGGATTTTGGAAGACTCTCATGGAGCATCTATTTCAAGGCCAGAAAGAGTGGGTGAGGGACCTAGAAGTGCAGGAAGGATCCAGATCCTAAAAGTTAAACTTTATTATGAGTGTGACTTTGCATGACTATCAAAGCATGACTTAAAGCAGACCTTAGCCCTTATAATTATTTACTGAATCCACTTTAATATGATAAAACACGATTTATGTTTCTTTCCATTGCCAAACATTGACTGGTTCCCCTCTTTTACCTTCTTTCTTTTCCTTCTTTCTAATATGATTTTGGTGGCTTATCCATTTTTTTCCTCATAACATAGCTTAGCTGAAGAATATAAACAAGACAGGGGCATGAATTCAAACAGAAACAATGAGAAAAGTGAACTCATACAAGAAAACATGGAAGGCACCTAGCTTAAGCTCAGTTCAATTTTCAAATATGTTGTAAATTAGGTCATCTCAACCATGACTACAGGTTCAAAACATTCAAAGCAACCTTACTGGAATTAGAATAAGGCATATTTGATTTCTTCTAAAGGAGCTTTTAAAGTATATTTAAGAGAAGAGTTCTCAAATGTAAAAATACATGAAAAGAAAGCCCATTAGCATATCAACCTCATAATAAATGGCATTAAGGCTTCCAAGATACAAAAAGTTCTCTTAGTAATACCCACTTAGGACCATGCCTATCTAGCAACCTCCTTTGTCAGGGTGGGGCCAATCAGATAGAAGTCAGCAGAAGAAGATATGGAACAATAAATGCAAATGTTCAGATAGACTCAGATAGGATTTGCTCTTATTTTACACACAATCCAAGTAAACTTGGTTGCCTAGTTTTCCCAGAGGACAGAATATGAGCAGTAAGTACAAGGGCACTACAGCACAAGAAATTTTGGAGGGAAAAAAAAAGCACAGTTGCCTTCATAAGGAAGAAAAAGAAAAAATATGAAAGGATTGATCTACAGCCTCTTAAGAGAAAAACCTCCCCACACATATAGTTATGCTTGGCTTATTAATAGGAATTAGAGGCTTTCCCACCTCTATAGCCTCTAACACATCACCAAAGGAAAGCACAAAATCAGAAGTGAAGTTCATAACGAGCCCTTAAAATTATATTTTAAGTGTTTGCACCCACAAAGTAGTAAAGATGAGCTATTCTGGAAAATTCACTTCTGTAGAAACCACTGATCTTGTTTCTGCCATAATGCCAGTTAAATGAGTTATCCTACCACCCCACCTAATCACAGCATAATTTCCTCTGTAGTTATTGCGGTTGCAAAACTGTAGTTTGAGAGCTTATGTAAGTTTTCCATATGTTAAATCTGAACTCAGTCAAGGCTCAATCTCCTTATCTAGAAAATGATGATAATACTAGGTATATTATAAATCTATTTTGAGGACAAAATGAAGTAACTAATGTACCACTGTGCTTCATAATGCTAACTAGCACCAGCGCCACCTCTGTTGTTAATCTTACAGCAGCACTGTAACTGGGTTCCTATGGTGGCTCCCCCATCTTTCTGAGCTATATAATCTTAAGTAAGTCATTTAACTTCTTTCTGCCTCAGTTTTCTCATCTGAGACATGAAGACAAAATTATAATGTAAGTATCTTAAAGGGCTGCTACCAAGATGAAATGAAGTAAGATATGAAAAACACCCAACTTAGGAATAAGCAGAGTAGGCACTCAAGTAATATTAGATGTAATTTTTGGTATTATTGCTATCTCCATTTACTTCTAAGACTAGTAGAACTCAAAGTATGGTTTGGGGATTACCAGGGGTGGTTTTTTTCAGGTTGTCCATTAGTTCCAAACTGTTTTTATAGTCATATTATGTGTGTGCCTTTTTAACTTCTATCCTCTTGCATGTACAGTGGAGTTTACTATATGCAACATGCAGTATGTTATTATTATAGATTAAGTGCAGGTGCATAAGTGATATCCTGTCTTCTGTTAAACAATAAAGAGATTTGCAAAAAAATTAAAACAAGTTCTTCCTAATTTTTGCAAAATAAGGTTTTTTAAGACTGTTTTTAAGTTAGCCTATGATGGATTTACTGCTGTTTTTTTAAAAAATGAATGCATATTTTTAATGTTTAGTTTAAATTTCTAATATGATAACTAGCAATAGCTATAATCCACACAAACAAAAACTCTTTAGGGTTCTCAATAATTCTAAGAGTGTCAAGGTATTCTGAGCCAGAAAACCTTGAGAACTGTTGTTATAGTTAAATGACTTAAGTAAGTAACCTTGAGAACTGTAGTTCATAGAGCTTCAGAGTGTTGACATACTCAAGGCTACTTACTTGAGAGTCAGCTCACAACCAAAGTCTACTGATAATGGACATAGTGGTCATGATGATAACATTCTACTCTAAAAACCAGAGTTCACATATGGGCAAGGGGACAATGGCATCATGTTGCTTTTATCAGTGTACTATAGGACTCCATGTAGTTTATTTAGCAAGACTCTACCTTTAACATGGTATTCAAGGCTAACAAATATTTTCCAACACCTTAAATTTTATTCCAAGTGTTCAGCCACTGCAGCACCAAATTCACATGCAGTTTTTGCCTGTAAGAAGCACTCGTGTTAATACTCTCGAGTTGTGGTTTCAGAATTTAAACCACATTATGGGTCTTCAATCTCAAATGTTAGGCAAGAATTTCACTCATTTATACTTTAAGTACAGTTATGAGGAGTTCTAGGACTAACACCTGAAGGAACTGGGTCAAGTTCTTCCCAATCCTGTCTTCATACCACAGATAACTAAAACTCAGTCTTAAAGAAATACGTGGGAATACTAGGACATAGTTAAAGGAGGGAAAATAAACAGGGCCAGTCTTCCAAAGAAAAGATATATGTGGTTTCTCTTTGAATAAGCATTTGATACTTGAGTGTATTTCACTGGAACAAATTGGTTTAAGTATGGAACATCTTGATTTAGGGTTCCCACCATTGTTTTGGTGCAAAATTGACACCTGCTATGCTGTTTAAGATCTTTTTGTCTCAAAGGCCTCAGATTTATATGCATACACATATATAATTCATTTGGTTGGGTTGGATTGAATTCTTCAGTAGTAATTCAAAGAGTTTGGTTTATGGGGCTATGTCGCAGGTTTGCATGCATTATGCAGAATTGTCTGCTAAGTACAACGGGCTTTTGGAAATTAGGTTGGTTTATTTCAATCCAATATTTATTTGACATAAGTGTCACATTTATGCTAAAGAATCATATCATTCTTCTATTTCTACTCCAATAATGTTAATTTGTAAAATGTTACCCTACATAGCCTGTGACTACACAATGCTAAATAGCCATCTGGAAATAACAAACCTGATGTCCCAAAATCCGGTATTTGATAAGATACTGTTAAATTATCTGGATATTTAACTACTTTCATTATAGCTAGTATACCATAATATGTAGAACAATAGATGCAAGCAAAATGAAATGAAAATCATTCTGATTAAACTATATAGCATCACAGAACTAAACAACCCACACCAATATTTGCCTAAATTTAACAATTTCAACCTTTTCTCAGATAAACAGTACTGATAATTTTAACCTTTTCAAATTTAATAATTTCAACCTTTTTGATATTGTAAAATAGCAAAAAGAGAAACTATATCACTGTTGAAATAATGGCATGAACATGGGACCCTAGGGAAACATGCATAGGATGAATGGGGTACAGCAAATATTAGACGTTCTCCTCTCTTTGCATGGACGACCTGGACAGAGTCAGCTGTCTCCAACATTAGAGCAAGGGCACTGGTTATCTTATATTTGACTCAACAGAGAGGCTACTTCCATGATGTTGCAGCACTGTGGTTTGGGAAGAGAGGCATCTAAAGTAGAAGATTTAACTGTTAATTCACGGCTAAGGATTCTCCTTTCCCTGGGTTGTGCAGCCAGTATGCCAGTACATACTGGGCACACCCCCAGCAACGGGGATGAACCACTCATTCATTCTTAACCTAAGACTTGGAGATTGAGGCAGCAGACCATTACCACATCCACAGCCTACTCCTGTGGGTTGCCTGTTTAGCTTGTCCTGGTGAAGTAATTAATGAGATATTCCCTGGGACACCAGCCTATGCAGAACAGACCAACCAATATGAAAACAAGCCTATAAATCTGGGCAGATTTAAAATGTATCATCAAAGCCATCAAGGTATTTTAATCTGAAATTCTATTCAATTCCCCTTTTTTCCTGCTTGGAGTTTGGTTTCATTATTCCATAATATGTAGTGGGAGTTCAGGGTTAGCCATTTTCTGAATGCATCTAGAAAAACTAGAATCCACAGCATATTCAAAAACTCTACTTTCTTTTCAGCGGGCTGGATTAGCTGAGCCACAAGTGAACTTGGTTTAATGAGCCAACTAAATATTTTACACAGGTGTAAAAAATATTTAATTTTACACCTGTGTAAAATATTTGTCTGTTTCAAATGGGTGAAAATAGAAATACAGATGCAGTTTTTAAGATAAACAATGCTGATAAATTGCTAAAAATGACCCTCTTACTCAAACCTCTCTGATGAAAGTGAAAGATGGACATGTTATGCATTGATGAATTTTAGCTCAGAAAATAAACTATTTAATCATATTCGTTGAGTCCACACCATGAACTAGTTTCTAAAGTGAGAGTTAAATAAAGAGACTTATCTTCAAGAGCTCATAGCCTAAGTAATAAACCCAAAAGACAGTTCCTGGCAGTATGGCACATGCTGAGACAGAGGTATACTCAGCACACTTTGGGCACGCAGGAAGGATACTTTCCTTGTTCTAACAGCTGTGGACACGCACCGCCTATATATTTGTTGTATCGCTTGTTGGGGACCCAGTAGAAATAGCCTAAGAATTCTGGGGGTGGCCTGTTCCTTCCTAATTCTCTGTTGCCAAGGCTGCAATGATCAATTTCAGAAAAGCTACAGTTTAGCACCTGTTGAATGATATTAGAGGAAATCATCTGTGTTGCAAATAGAGAATATGTTAGGGAGGCTGGACTCAAATGGATCCAGGTTTTGATATCTTTCTCCTTCTGTTTTAGCAGACAAATAATCTGTTGCAACTTTGCTGCTTCTCTTCCATAACTTGGCTCTATTCCCGTGCACCATTTTGTTCTAGGGGATGCCTAAACTGATTTTTCAGTGTTAGCCAAAACAAATGAGGAGCTTGGCTCTTGGTCTGGTTGCAGCAGCTGCTGTGATTGAAGTTCTCTGCACCTAAGACAGTGGGGCAGCTTTCCGTTTGACAGATGAACACATTTCCATTACTAGAGAAACAGGAAGCCTTGCATACTGGGCAAAAAAAGAAAGAGAGAAAGAAATATTTGGGAAGTCGCTTTGTTCTTTCTTAAATCAATTGTGGTTATTGTTCAGCTGAAATGTTGGTGAGGAGGTTGGGGGAGTGGGAGCCTCTACCCAAGCGTCAGGCTTCTCTTCCCCCAAGACTGTAACTGTGAGCTGACAGCTGTATGGTTTCTTGACCTTAAGTTGCCTCCACCAGAAAAATCCTTTGCAGATCTGCTCTGGGAGACCGTGTCTGCTCATGCATGCAGGACATGGCGGTGTAGGCAACCTACCGATAGAGGGAAGGAAAAAAACTTGCAGCTTGTTCTATTTATTCAGTCTTAATAGTGGATCTCAACGATAAAGTGGTCATCTAAAGGCTTTCAAAATAGCTCCTTGAGTCAGTGGTGATTTGGGAGAATGTACAACTAAATTGTCAGGTGACTGGATACAGTTCTTCAGGGTACAGAGCAAATCGCAAGTAAGGCAACCATGTAGGCTTTTTCTTTCATAACTTTATACTCTGATTTCTTTTAACAAAACGGTAACGTTGGGAGGCCTCCTGACTCCCAGGTTTTGAGGGATGAGACCCGTGCTAAACATTAGTGCCATTCACTGCCATAGAAAATCCAAAAAAATAAAACCAGGCAAATCACGGAAAGAAGCAAAGGAAGACTATATAAGGCTATATAACTGCAGTGAAATGGTGAAAAGTCAATGTTAGTGTTGAAGGATGTCTTCAGGAATGAGGGGAGTCTAGGGCCCTCAGTGGTACATGATTTCTGCATCCTTATTTACAATTATCACGACACCAAGAATCTCCTGACCCTCTTGCAACTCCTGAAGAAGTCGATTGTCAGGCAAGGTAGCTAACATATATCGACCAGCTATAATTTGCCAGATACTGTGTTAGGGGCTTTATATAATGACAAATCTCTAACAGCACAGAATGTAGATATTACTTTCTTACAAACATAAAAAATGTTGAACGTCAGGCTGTCCAAGGTCACATGGTTAAGTGACATAGCAAGGGTTCCACCTCAATTCTATTTACCTCCAAAGCCCTCTTGGAGGGTGAAGGGCTCTTCTTCTACCCACGTCCCCCTGTCCCTCCTCTCCTACATCCTTAACAACTTGCAGCATCACTTGCTGGGCCTAGAAAAAGTCACCAGTCTCACCATACAGGACTCCAGGCTGCTAACAGTTGTTGAGGATTGGCATGCAAGATGAATTTTATTTGCAATTCTCGTGCCTTTACCAATGGACCAGGGTGTGGGGAGAACAATTATTTTGTTCTCGTGTATTTACTGAAGATGTCCAATATAGCAGACTATTCATTGTATGTATGTGTTCATTATTTTAATTAATGGGTTCCTCGAGGACTCACTATGACTGTCTTTTTCTCACTTTTACACCCTTGTCACATAACATGCATAATAATGCTTATTCTCTGACTTTCAAGCCAAAAACTCAGATTTGCTCATGCAAAATGAAGTCTTTTCCTATCTAGCATTCCATATTTATAAAAACATTTGATGAGGGCTTATTGGTAGTGGGGACCATAACACCAGAAAGGGACTTGGTCAAAATGCTTAAGTAAATAAGTTACAAAACTAAATTAAAAAAAACAACTTTTCTGTGTCCCAGAAAACCGGGATTATAAAAGTCACATCTCTTAGAGGTCCAGGTTTCCTAGGATTACTTGTTTTCTGTTTTTTGCAAAAACCAATTAAGCTTTAATTGTTTTTATAAAGTACTACATCTGAAATAAGCTCCTGATAGTTTTTTTATTTTAGTTTCCTATCTATATATATTATCTTTATATCTTTGTTTTGTGTGAATGAATTTGATCCTATGTTCAATAAAGAATATTTTGTGAGTAAAAAAAAAAGTGCAAATGTTTCTTTTCTTTTTTAAAAACATTTCATTTATTTATGCATACAAGAGCTGGGGTACAGACCAGAGTTGCAGGGGTTGGGGGGTGAAAGAATTCACCAGAAACAGAATGGGGAACAGAACAGGCAGACTGACTGAAATATACTGCTGAGGGGAGCAGGGGGCCAGGCAGGAGAGGTCTGCTGCGCCATGTGGGTCAGCTCTTTGGCCAGGGATCAAACTCACACTGCAGTGACTGCAGATACCCCACAGTGTGGCACCCAACCCCTTGCACCACCAGGGAGGCCCAAATGTTTCTTATAAGCAAAAAAATCTAAATTACCAAACATCTTAGACTCTTGATTTCCTCATTAATGGTATGAGGTATCAGGATCCATTTTACAGGATTATTGTGGAAATTAAATTGTTTCATATAACACATCTGCCAAAATGCTGGACACAGTGTAGGAATTTAGCAAATATTAAGTCCTATATCATTAATACTGAGATGATTTATCTAAGGAACAACATAAAAAGGATAAAGATAAGTACTACTGACTTTTAATATCTACTTCTGATCCTTATGATATTTTTGTATCTATGATTTTATCTTATCATAAATTATTAATTACAGAATAGTTTTTCTCCATCTAATTACCTAGCTACCTACCTATCTATCTGACAAGTCAAGGTCAACTATTGGGCCCTCCTCTACCACCATAAATAAAGGAGCATCCCTGGACAGCCATATTCTCACCTAGTGTTCCTGCTCTCCAAGTCAGGTCGGGGGTGAACAGCTGATTTGAAGGTACCAACCCTCAAGATATGTGCAATCTCTAAATCTCTACTCAAAAATAGGCAGAGCTAATGTGATCCTCTCGAGGCTGCAATTGGTCTTGGGAATTCTGGAGAAGATTAGGCTATTATCATCAAGAACTGAATTCTGGAAGGTGACACATAGGCCATAGACTGGAGTTGAAAAGAAACAAAAACTAAAATTAACAGAAACAATCAGTCTGCATGTGCTGCTTATAACTACCATCTCTTGATAGCCTCCAGTTTAAAATTCCAAGCAACTGTGTCCTCCTTATCCGATCCACGAGGCTTCCCTTGGGTGAACTGTTTTTCTCATGCCATTCTCGTGTTGTTTGAGGACCATAAAGTTGCCTTCATTTCCACCTGTCAGCAGCTGCTACTCTATCACTAAAATTCCATATTGGACCCAGACTATCTCCACTAGGCTTGTATTTTCTCAGGCCACACAGGACAAATTGGAAAAGTGTTATAGGGGAGGGAGAGGAGCACCCAGAACTTCTAAGCTTGCCCTCTCTGAATGGGTTTTGCCATCCGCCACATTAAGATAAACATATAAAACCTTTAATGGAAAGGAACTTTAATACAACTAGGGTACAATAAAGAAAGAACAAAGAATATAGTTACTAAGTTAAGCATCTAAAGTTATTCATTTCTTTGAGGGTAAAAGTCCAGCCAAATAGGATTGGCCCAAAGCAAGTCCCAAAAACCTGGCACACATCTAAAGGACCTTTCAGTAGAGACCCATAGAAAAGGGTCAGAAAGAGTCAGACAAATGTGGGAGGAAAAGAGCAAAATCAAAATCAAGATGAAAGTTTCCACTGTTAACCTCCCCACGGGTCTCTTACCCACATTTGTTTCAACCAGTCCAAGACCAAAAAGCAAGCACAGTTTTTTCACATGTCCCTCTGCTCCACGTGCCTCATCCAGGTCTCCTTGCTGTTCTTCATTTTCCTTTCTTCTCCTTTGCAGAAATCTTCTTATCCTCCTCAGCTCCACCCACTTAGGGCGGAACCAGGATTTTGGAACTCCCCCTTTTCCTGGGACCACCCTGTTACAAAAGGATACAATTTATTTTGGAATTTTCTCCTTTTCTGTGGTATTTCTATCTGGGGTTCTATGATGCCTGTTATCTCCAACCAAAGCTGGGGCGTGGGTCACTTATGTACCAATTATACTGCCTTTTGTCCTTTCTTTGATTGAATTCTTATTTTATGAATTCTAGTGTTATCACTTAGTTTTCTTACTCTCTGGCTTACAATTTGTATTTTTGTTTATTTGTTTTTAGGGTTACCCTTAAGTTTCTAAGCTGTATTTAGGATTAATCTAAATCCACTTTCCAATACTATACCACTTCACCTTAGAATATAAGAACCTGTCATAGGAAATAATAGAATTTTCCCAATTCTTCTCCTCCTGTCTTTTATAGCATTTAATTCACTGATCCATAAACTATAATCTGCAAACACAGAGTCACTATTACTATTTTGAACAAAATGTTCAATCTATTATAAATCTTTTAATTCAATTAAGGTAAGAAAAGGTTTAATTTCTTCATTTATTCTTTCCCTAACATTCTTCTCTTCTGAAGGTAAAACCCAGATTCTGACTCAGTCATTTTTCTTCTCTCTGAAGAAATTCCTTTAAGGTATCTTAAAAGGCAGATCTACTGGCCAACTCCTCTCAATTTTTGTTTAAGAAAATCTTTGTGTCTCCTTGACTTTTAAAGGATAATTTCTCTGGATACAGAATTCTAGTTTGGTGAATTTTTTGTTCTTTTAAATTTATCACTTTAAATCTTTTAAACTGCACATCTTGCTGATATTGTTTGTGAAGGGGAGTATAATGCAATTCTTATCCTTATTCCTCTATAAGTGAGGTGGGATTTTATCCTTCTTTGAATTCTTTCAGGGTTTTTTTCTCTGCCTTTGATTTTTTTTTTTCAGTTTGCATAGGCTAGAAATGGATATACATTTATCTAATTTTTAATTTTAAAAATGTATTTAGTACTTGTCATAGCTGAGCTTTTTAGGTCTATGTTTTGGTGCCTACTGTTAACTTTGGAAAATTCTGGACTAGAATTACCTCAAATATTTCATCTGCTCCTTTCTTCTGTTCCTTCTAATAGTCTCATTGTACTAATGTTATACCTTTCCCTCAGTTCTTGGATATTCTGGTCCATCTTTCTCATTCTTTTCTCTCTTCACATTTTATTTCTTTAAGTTTCTATTACCTCTTTCTTAATTCTCTCCTCTGCCTTGTAGATGAGCTTATCAAAGACATTCCTGATTTCTGTTATAAGGTTTTTAATTTCTAGTATTGCCTTGCTGTTCTGTCCTAGTGTTCCTAGCTCTCTGCTAGGAACCCATCTATTCTGGCTATATAGTTTTGAATCTTCTAGGCCCAAGGTCTTCCACATTTCAAATTCAAGGACATCAGTTATTAATTTCTCTAATCCAAACACTTGGTTCCTGCAGTAAAAGGGATGGCTTTCAAGAATTTTTCCTGCTTTCTATCTACCCAAATCTACCTAAGAGCTTCAAAGGGAGCTCTTGCTTGATATCTTTGTTATCATCCCTGCCTTAGGGCAGCATTACAGCAAGATCTTGATGCCACTTGAATCATTAGAGGATGAAGAAGATAGCCTCAACAGACTTTAATATTAAAATATCCTCCTATTCTGTTTTGCCTTTTTTTGTTTGTTTGTTTTTCATAAAGATTTATTTATTTATGCCTACCAGGGCTGGGGTACAGACCAGAGTCGCAGGAGGTGAGATGGTTCACCAGAGAGAGAGTGGGGAGCAGAACAGGCAGATCAACCAAGATACACTGCTGAGGGGAGCAGCAGGCAAGGCAGGAGAGATCTGCTGCCCCATGTGTCCCCTCCCTGGTCTGGGATCCAACTAGCGCTGCTGTGCCTCAAATGCTTCACAGTGTGGTGCTCAACCTGCTGTGCCACCAGGGAGGCCCCTGTTTTGCTTTTGAAGGGGTTTATAAACCTGGAATACAGAACTCACACTGCACTGACCCAGATGAGAAGCCAGATAACTCTAACCTTCACTGAACATGAAACTGAAGAAGCACCTTCCCCCAGTCCAGGACTACTTGAAATTTACTTACCTACTTAGTTGAACAATCAGTGTGCATCCTGGTGGTCATAATAAATAGAAGGAAACCCACACATCACCCCATTTTTCTATGCCCCTCAAAAAAGCAGAAATTTGATATCACACTTGAAACTGTAAAAGATTAATTGATTTAACAGCTATTCAAAAACTCCAAAGGGAAAAATCAATATAGAATAAAATAATCTAGTTCTGTAATTCTGTATGTTATTCACCTTAGTATGTTGATTGTGTAGCATCAATGTCATCTATTTTAGATGGGAATGTTACCAACTATAATGCTTCTGTTGATATTTCAAAGAGATTCTAATCTCATTTTAGTAATAGCTTCTGTCATTCCTAGTGACACATATGCCATAACATTCTTGGTTAAATTGACAGAAATATTAATGTGCTCAGATTTTATATGGCTCGGACCACTCTAGGTCTCTTTCTTAGTATTAGATTACCTTTGCTTTATACACAGTGTCAGAGCTTGGTCGCCCTGTCCCAGTGTATTAGGTATCATTCACCAGGGGCGCGTCTTCTCATCTCTGTATGATTTTAGTCTCTAAGAGGAAAACTTTCCATAATTTTATGGATTTTCTTCTTTTAAATTTATATTTTTCCATCTTCTCTGACTCAAATGAAACTGTGATATCCATGGCTCCTCATCTTCATTTTATCCATTAGAATCATTACCTAGCAGAATTGGAACGGATTTCTGGTCCAAACCTCAATTTGATGTTTGAAACGCTCCCATACAATTTTCTGCCAGGTTCCTCCTCTATCCTTATACTCATTGCCTTCCAGTAGCCAATTCTATCTTTAGCTCTTATTATTACACAGATTATATTAGCAGATATAGTTCAATCTAATTTTTCCCTCTTACTATAGTTTTAATTTTCACCATCATTTAGAACAACTTGCATCCTATTTCTCCATGAGCCTTCATGTACTCAAGAGAGCTATGGAGAGGGCCGGGAAAGCTGGGCGCTCCTGGAGCGGTATGTTTACTTCTCTCAGATAAGTATCCCTACTTCTTTCTATCACTTGTCATATTTTGAAGTCTCTTACCAACTACTTTGACTGGCCACTGCCAGTCCCTCCTGAAGGTTGGTTGTAGTCTAAGACCTGAAAGAAAAGAATCACCAGTTAATCAACAAACTGACTATTTAAAAGGTCAAAACCAGCTGGCGTTCTCTATACTTCAGCTGAGTCTCCCCAGTGTATACAAGTTGACTTACACAGAAACTAGCACCACTGTGGAAATGTTTTATTCTAGTTTTAGGGAGAATAGTAGGAATTTGAATAATGCTAATTCTTTACCAAAATGAACTAACTAGGAAAAACTACCTTCTACTACCTAAATAGGTGATAATGCTCTGGAAGACTATAGCTATATCTAATAAATACTGTAGGGTAAATGGAAAAGTGATCAGGCTTTTCCGCCCTCTTGCCACTGGTGTTGATGATGGACAACACCTGAGGTACTGCGCGTATGCCTAAGTGGGCATGCGTAAGTGGGCGCACCTGGGCTGAGACACAGGTTATATAAGGGAGGAGTCACGAGGACGCCAGGAGCTGAGAGGAGAGCAAGCAAAGATGAAAGCAAAAGCAGCAAGCAGCGGGGGAAAAAAGAGAACAGCAGAGAGAATGGCATAGCAGAATAAAGAGAAGAAGCAGAGGGAAGAGAGAACAGAAGGAGGAGCAGAGGCTAGAGAGGAGAGAGTGAGATGTGCCAGGGGTTAGGAGGCCCACCAGCCGCCTGGCCCCCGCCAACCTTGCCTGCCCTGTACCTGGTCACCCAGATAGAATGATGCAATAAAAGCCTGAAAAAGCCACGGATTGCTCCAGGACTCCTGCTCGACCCTCTGCCGGAATCATAGAAAACGGCTCCTGCCTTGCTGGCATTACAAACACTCAACTCTGGAATTTGTTCAAGTAAAACTCTAGGATTTTTTCAAGTAAGAACTTTCAAATTACTTGTACGTCGCACCTCCCCCCACCCACCTGCGATTTATTATTTTCCTACCTAAAGGTTGGGAATTTGATTCCCAAATCAAGTGGTTTTATTTTTCTTCCCTCTTTGAATTATATCTTCATCCTGACACTATGGTGATACAGGTAGTCCCCTCTTCAAAAATTCTTTTCACATCACTTCACTTTTGTAAAAAACCTAAGTTAGCAGGTATTTTTACGACAGGTATTTTACGCCTTTTACTACAAAGGCGCAAAGCAACAGTCTCAGTTTAAGGTTTGTTTTCCGGCAGCTGTTGCTCTGGAGACCTCGGTCCTAAGATGCCAGACTGCGCCTGCTCCTCCCACCTGCTCAGCACCGGTCCTGTGGTCTTGGACGCACCTGGGCTGTCCCAGCTCCACTTGCTTCATTTCGCGTCCTCTGAGCAGATGTGTCCTCAGGGCCGGGAAAACTGGGCGCTCCTGGAGCGGTATGTTTGGCGTGAACTGGACGCCCTGGAACTTCACCCAAGAGCAGGCAGCCCAAAGGCAGGTTGCCCAGGACCTTCCCTGAAGCCCTGGCGTGAGGGGTCCACTGAGACTCAAGGTGCCGCCGTGATGGCAGGACAGCCGGACTTGAATTTTGAACGGGCATAGAGTTTAGGACAGGCCTGCGGGATGTCGGGAGCGCCTGTTAGGAGAAGGCCTGGGGCTAAGCAGGGGCACCTGCTGTCCTCCTGGACGCCACCACCAGCCACCTCAGTGGCAGCAGGTGACCGGCCGTGACCTTGCACACCGAGGCAGCAGACAGGGAAAGGTGTAGGGCGATGTCAGAGACCTGGCCGCCCTGTTGGATTCCACGGACCATGGGCTGTTAATAGACGACCTTCCGCTCCCTCCCACACCTCCTCTCCTGTGCCCCCCACCACCCCAACCTCAGGACTCAGACTAACGCTGCCTCATCGCCACCTGCCAGCCTTCGGGTGCGCTGCTGTCTTCGGATTCTGGTAAGTGAGGCTACCCTGTGCCTACGTCATTCCTTCTTTATGCGGGCTGTGTATTCATCAGATCATTCCTGCTTTTATTACGTTAGTGCTATTTTAGGTTTTATGTGTTACTTGGTGTGATGTGGTAGGTTATTTTGGGGCCTACAACTGCTCAAATTTTTTTCCATATAAAGTGATGATAATTGCTTCTTGTTTAATGCCCTTTTGGTTTACAGAAGTTTCACAGAAACACTCTACTTTCAGATAGCAGGGGGATTGGAAAGACTATATACAATTTTTCCCCACGCAATCAAGAATTTTTGAAATTGAGATGGTAAAACGAAAATGTCTTGTATTTTCATGGTACTATGTCTTTTGCAAAAACTTATTTTAGTCAGGATAGGATAGTTTAAGCTGTAGTAACAGATTAATCTCAAAATCTCAATGCTTAACCATTAAAGCTTTATTTTCTGCTATATCACATATCCTTTGTGGATTGGCTGGGGATGGGTTTCATATTAGCATCCAGATCACAGACCAGCAATCTAAACACGTCTCTGTGCAATTTGCTGTGCCTGCCTTAGAAAACATTTATTCTTCTGTGTTTTGTCCTAAATGAAAAATGCATCTCTTCAGCTTCCAGCATATTGGTCAGAATTTGTCACACTGTCACACTTGGTTGGAAATATGGGTGATCCCTTGAATAGTCTGTAGCAACAGATGTCTCTGCCATACACATTTCTGTCATTGTGTTCACTTAAGCATCTCAATAACCTTAAGATGTTGGTAATTAGTGACTGGTAATAAAAAGGCAACTATTCATCGTTTCCTAATTTTGCAATAGGAAATGACTCTTGTGGCCTCATTTTACTCATTTGGAAATTGAGACTCAAGTGGAGTGGTGCGTCAGAATCAGGTGCTTTGATGGAGTTAGAAGTAGAAGAGATTTACTGGAGGTAACCCTCTTAAACATAAAGGAGAGAGGAAGCAGGAGTAGAGACAAAGTACTTGAAAGTGTGACACCATTTAGGGACAGGGAAAGGAAGGGCTTGGTATCAGACTGTAGAACAGCTCTGAGGGTCTCAGCCAGTCTTCATGGAGCTGCAAAGGAAATAGAAATCTCACAGTGGGTAGAAATCACCAGCCCCTAGGACTCAGGCGATGCCCAGGAATTGACTAGGAACTCATGTTCTTGGCTCTAACATAGAGGCAGTCCCCAAAGGCATTTACCTCCTGGTTGTTGGCTGATTGCATTGGCCAAAGCAGATTTTCTGTGGAAGAGTTGCCACAGATGGCTCTGTGGAGAGTGGCAGGGTGAACAGGAAGGCACAGTTCAGTGTCCTGATGCTAAGATCCTCTGCTACTCCTAGAAGCACTGCTAACAATGACAAAACTTTTAATATGATTATTTCAGTATGAACTGGATTAAGAATTACCTTTCAAAAAATATAGTAAGCAGTGGGGAGAAAGAAATATTAAAGTCAGGTAGTAGTCATGAGATCCCAGCACTAGCCTCATGTCTGCCATCAATTAGCTGTGTGATCTCAACCCAGTCATTTAATCTCTCAGTGCCTTAATTTTCTATGTGTTAAGTTAGGTTATGGTGCTAGATCAGTGGTTCTAAAACTTTATCATGCATCACAATTATCTGGGGGGGGGGGGCTTTTTAAAATGCAGATTTCTGCTTCCACCTCCAAAGTTTCTGCTGCAGCAAATCTTGAGTGAGGCTGGAAATCTGCATTTCTAAAAGCCCCCAGGCATTGCTGCTTTTTGGGAACCCACACTTTGAGAACCATTGTACTACATGTTCTCTAAGGCTATTTCAAAATCATAAATACGAAGTGTTTGCTAGTCAGCTGCACTTCTTTAAAATTATCATTGCTAAGGGAAATAAAAGAGTATATAAACAATTGGGACTACATCACACTAAAAAGTTTCTGTATAGAGAAAGAAACTATCACTAAAACAAAACAAACTCTAGTGAATGGGAGAAAATTTGCACACTATATATCTGACAAGGGGCTGGTATCTAAAATCTACAAAGAACTCAAACAGCCAATGAAAGAAAACAAAGAACCCAATCACAAAATGTGCAGAAAAGCTAAATAGACACTTCTCCAAAGAAATGCAGATGGCCAACAGGCACATAAAATAATGTTCATCATCACATATCATCAAAGAAATGCAAATCAAAACCACAATGATACACCATCTCACACATTCAAGAATGGCCCAACTTGAAAAGACAAGTATTGATGAGGATGTGGAGAAAAAAGAATCCTTGTACCTTGGTGTAAATGTAGACAAATCTAGGTCTAGCCCAATATGCAAAACAATATGGAAAAATATCAAAAATATTAACAATAGATCTACCATACAATCTAGCAATTCCACTTCTAGATCTACCTGAAAAAATGCAAAACACTAACTCAAATGGATTTATGCACTCATGTACTCATTGCAACAGTATTTACACTGGGCAAATTATGGAAACAATCATAATGTTCAAAGACAACTGAGTAGATTAGGAAGATGTGGTATATATGAACAATGGAATATTACTCAGTAATAAAAAGAATAAAATCTTATTTGTGACAGCTGGAGAGGGATAATACTAAGTGAAATAAATTAGAAGGAGAAAAAAATACTGGATGTTGTCACTTACGTATAGAATATAGAAAACAAAGTGTTCGATGAAGCTAAACCAGTAATAAACCCTAGAGCAAACTGGGGAGGAGTCCCAATGGACTATGGTGAAGATCTATGGGTTCCTTGGTTATGGGTATGGTATGGTAACATGTTCCTGAATGATGTGATCCTATACTTCTAAAACACAAACAATATTGTAAAGCAATCTTACCTCCATAAAAAGTAAGCTAAAATTATTGTTAGTTATTTATATAACCTCATCATAATTGCCTTTATTAATATCTATATATTTACTACATAAATATAAATATCTAAGTTCTTACTATATGACATATATTATGCTAAATATAAAGAAAATATCCTTTGTGTTTGCACTAAGAAACTACTAGGATATTATCATCATTGTAAGAGCTAACATTTATGGAATAATGCACTGTTCTGGACTCTGTATTCGCTCTTTATACCCATTATTTCATTATGTCATGAGAGTTATAAGGAAGGGGCAACAAACTTTAAAGTGCAGTTATAGAAGCAAAATAGGCTCAAAGAAAACAGATGAGGTAGGGGAAGAAGAACCCAGCACAAGGAATTGTAGCCATGGATAGATGTCATGGTCTATTTATTGAAGTCTTAACAGACTGAAGGTGTTTTGGAGATGAGAAGGGAATGCTATTTGTCTAGGAAGAGGAAAGGAAGAGAGTGATTCATTATGCACTTCATTTCCATAGATCCAACACATTTGACAATCAGAACTCAGAGTAGTCTGTATAACATGACCTGGTAGGTAAGTCAACTCTGGTAGAATATTATACCAGAGGGAAATGAAAGGAGACAGTGGAAATAATGTGAGACTTGTTTCAACCCTGCTACAGAGTCTACCAAGTGACCCTGAGCAAGTCATTAAGCTCTCTCAGTAACCTGTCCTCACCTTTAATATGAATGTAGTTCTCACCATGTGCTTATCTTAAAGGATGGTGAGGAGTATAAAGTGGATGCATGTTAACTATAAAATTATGTGTATCAGCACAATATTATAAGAAAGCTCTCTTGTATTTTAAAATATTTCAAAAACATTTCCAGTTTTCTTATTTGGTGATAAATTTCAGTTTCTCCCAGATCTCCCATAGTGATTGGGCCAGCATGGGATTGTCTGTGGGATTGCCTGCACTTACGGTAGCTTTCAGGATGTGGGAAGGAAATCCTTTGCTTCATGACTTGACATCATAGAAGTTTCCTCACCCACTTGGGGTAGGTTGTCCTCTCCTGGCTAATTGTAAATAGGAAATACCCAGAGAGGCCATGTGATGTTTTGTGGTATAGGACAATAAAAAGGTGACATGAACATAATGGAAAACCAAAACATGGTTGGCCAAAACATGTTGTAATTAATATATCCCAGGAGCTCAATTGGCTTCTTTCTCTGGTTAGAGCCTAAAGGAACAAAGGAAGGAAGGAGAAAATACAATCCAATTAAAGAAAATGCAGCTCAGGTTAAGGTCAAGGCTGAGCTCTAGGGATCTTTCATTAACCACTTGAAGGCAGGTTCAGAATGGGTTAATACAAGCCTTGACCTCTGGCATTAGGAATATATTGTCAAGGGAAAATCAGATTCTTAGCTAGAGAAAAGGCAGGAAACTGTCTACACTTCAATTAACAGATGCATATAGAGTCGATACTTGGGAAATTGAGTCCGTCTATAAAGAGTGTACTATGAAAGCTGGCTAACTTGGGGCACCTTGCATTTACGGGTTATCACTCCTTTTAAGCAAATGACTAAATTAAGTTTGATGATCTCCAAAGATTAGATTATAGGCAATAATTCAAAATTCAGAGGGGATGATACTCAGAGTAGATGATTTCAACCAATATAATTTTAGCTTTAGGGTTTTATACTAACTCATTTTCAGTGTATTTGCCTATGTGTTGATATTTTGTTAAGATGAATACTAAAAAGGCCTAGCATTCTTTAGGTATTCAACATTTATACTGGGATTAAGGTGGTCAAGAATTCTGTTCTGGACATAAGAAGTCTGAGATGACTAATAGACACCCAAATGGAAGTGTGACTTCATGAAAAACCTCGAAAGCCATCCGTTCAACACTTTGTCTCCTGACCCAGAGCCCTGTAGTCTTAACCCTAAAAGTTTTAGATATTTCCACATGTCTCCTTAGATATTCTGTCATCACGGTAAACCCAGTATATGCGAAACAAAACTCATCTTCTTCTTCAACTTTATTTTTGCCACTTCTGTTTTTGCTGTGCGTTTCATCATTTTTCCCTATCGCCTAGGTTCAAAACCTCATGGGTAGCCTCTTGTTCTATCCAGGTCAGTTTAAAACGTCCCACCCATCATACCTTTGTAATAACCACCCTATATTCTCTTCCCTTTTCACTTCATCTGTCACGATCCAGGACTAGTTCAACATCCCCACGATTCCTTAACAACTGGAAGCTAGTCATCTTGACTACAGACTTTCTCAGCATTAAATTTCATTCTTTGTATTACTTCCATGTTTATCTTTCCAAAAAAGTCTTTTGGATCTATCCCCTTTCAGCTCAAAACTATTTCTTGACTATTTGTGGTAGAGATTGCTGTTGATACACAGGATGATTCCCAGTGTCTATTAATCCATTCATTATTCCATACAAAGGGCTTATCTCAGAAAACTACCTTTCCCAGTTTCCCTTGGGTTACCATGAGTCATGTGATTAAGTCCTACCCATTGAAATGTAATCAGCAGATGTACAGGTCCTTGAATTGTTTGCTTTGAAGGACTGATTTCTTCATTCTCCTTTCCTATGTGAGCATATTGCCAGAACTCCAGCAAATGTCTTGAAATTTAAGATAATCTTGAGGGTAGAAGTCAACTCTGAAAATGGTTGAACAGAAATACAGAAGGAGACTGAGTCTGTGATGACTTCATAGAATAGGCCAACTCTGGACTGCCTAATTCTGTACCTTTTTAAATTCACAAAGAGAAACAAACATGTATATAGTTAACCCACTTTCCTGGAGGTATGTTACTTACAGTGCAAATCTGAACTGATTTACTTTATCCCCAGGATGCAGGACATTTTTCACTTGATATTCACAACGGGAACTTGGCCTGCCTCTAAGCCTGTTTCTACAACACTTCTACTGGAAACATTTCTTTTGATCAAGTTAATGCACTCCAAATGTGCAATGCACTCTCTTGTTTCTTAAAGACCCTGACTTTCATTTATCCCCATAGCGTCTAGCAAGTACCTGGCTTTGTGAATCAAATAATAGAATAATCTTTGCAAGATCGAAGGAATTTAAAATTTCTCTAATACATAACTTTCTACACAGTGAAGGGAAATTAAATCCTTGATACTTGAGTGTATTTGGTGACCAACAGCATTTTACAAGACTCCAGGTGATTTAAATGCACTTTTAAGTATTTCATCTGCAATATCTCTAAATCAAGTGCCATTCAACTTCTGCTTCAGTTGCTAACAAATTCACAGAACATTCTAGCCTATTCTTGGCCACCTATAATTGTTAGTTAGCACGTCACTCTGTGTCATGAGGTGAATATGGCTCTCTTGGTAACTACCGCTGATGACATCACTATTTCTGGTCTCTGGAATAACAATAATACTGATGCACCACAACTATTGTATATCTGAAGAGGTGAGAAGCTGTACTCCTAAAACCCTGATGATGTTATAACCAGTATTACTGCAATAAAAATAAGATGCTCCTTAAAGTAAAAAATAATAATAATAAAGATACCTATTGTTGGTTCCAAACCGTCTCTCTTCAAAGGTGAACAAGTTATTTGAGTTTGCATTCTTCACGAAACCTATTTTAAGACGGTTCATCTGCTTTTAATGCATACTGGTTAACTTCCTAATTAAAATACAAAACCAGAATTCAATATTATTTCCTAAATGAATGGAACTAGGTGCCACAAGAAGCAATGAATTATTATTCCCCAAATCTGCATCCTATAGCATGAAAAGTTCAATCACTATAGGTTTTGTTATTTTTGTACTCATTTAATTAGGAAAAGCAATGTGTGAATCAGAATTCCTCTTTCCTCTGTCTAAAGCTTTACCTGTTACCACCAAAAACTAAGAGTTATGGCGGACCATTATAAATACTCATTTCTAACTATCTGTAGCATACTTTCTCTTGAGTATCTCTTGCCCTTATCTCAGACTCCTGGCCTCACCTAACTCATCTTTCTGCCCTTTATATAGTTAGGTATATAGGTGCCTTATTCCTCTTTTAAAGAATAGCCTTTTGACAGCTGGAATTCCTATTTCCCATACCACCTGGCACAATGAAAAACTCTCACTACATACTAAAGAAATATTTTTTAAATGTGTGGACTGCTGTTTATTCCCTGGAACATAGGACATAACTAGATTAGACCTGCGGAATGAGTTGAGATAGACAAACTAGTAAAACAGACTCTTCTTGCTATCTTTAGGTGAAATATATAGTTCCCACTGGAATTGCCCCAACAGAGGAGTTGACCTAGTTAAATAGAGTATAAATATAGTGTGTTCCCAAAAAGTCCCCAAACACTAGATACACAAAAGTGTGTCTTCAGTGTTTCAAGTGGTGCAACTAATACAGATTGACCCACTTAAAATAAGCCTTTTGACACAAAGTGGTTTTCATTTAAACTAGGACTAACCAGCATAATTCTTGCATCCACAGACCAAAGAGCTTCCACTCCTTTTCTCTAAAACACTGTTGAAGAATTTGTGTTTATAAAAAGACAAAATTGGCACCTCTCTGGTGGTGCAATAGGTTAAAAGACGCACTATGAAGCAAACCGCAGTCACTGCAGCACGAGTGATACCTTCCTCCAGTCAGGGAGGGGACCCACATGGCACAGCAAACCTCACCTGCTTCGCCTGCTATGTATTCCCCTCAGCAATGTATTTCAGTAGATCTGCCTGTTCTGTTCCCCACTCTGTCTCTGGTGAATCCTGTCATCCCCCACACCTCTGGCCTATACCCCAGTTCTTGTATGCATAAGTAAATAAATCTTTAAAAAAATAAAAAGACAAAATCAAAGCAAATTACAGACAAGTAACAAACAACATATTTAACCAAAATTATGTGGTCTTAGGAATGAAATGTAGGTACATGCAGTTATGAAAAATACCTAACTAGCATTCCTACCGTTTTATACTCTGCTTGCCCAGTTTGCTATTTATAACTCCTAGATATTTTTTTCTGAGGTTACAAAGCTGTCAGTGGTGAATATTTTTGCCTTCACTATGGTTTCATAGAGTTCACATAAACATTAGTATATGGGCAAAAATTCCATCATGCATTTCCTCCTAGTTGTACAATTTTTAGAAAAATGGGCCACTTTGCTGAAATAGGCAACTCTAAATCTTAAGCAGTATTAATCATAGCTTGCCCTAATTAAAATATAAGCAAGATTTAAGAAAACATATTAAATATTCATGGCAATCCTGCATCTAGGGAAAGTTCACAAACTCCCTTTAATATTACCTTTACCCTAGCCAAGAAAAATTCTGATGTGGGTCGAGTTCTTTTGCCTTACTCCCTCTTTCTCCATCCTTCTTAAAGATGTTGATGTCCTCAAACTGGCCTGAGGCCATCTCCCACTTGGGAGGGCTCCACTACTTTGGAAGAGCTAGGAGACCCCCAGGAGTGCAGGGGAAGGAGGAGCCAGCTCTGCTCCAGGCTTAGGAACACAGACTTTTTTTTTTTTTTTTTTACTTTGAAGCTATAAAAGCAGGCTAAATGAAAAATCAGTCTCCTATTGATGGAAGATTTGGGTTGCTTCCAATCTTTTGCTATTACTAACAATGCTGCAATAGATACTCGTATATATCATTTTGCATGCATCCTAGTATAACTTTAGGATACATTCCCAGAAGTGAAAGAGCTGGGTCAAAGGGTATATGCATTTGTAATTTTAATGGATATTACCAAATTGCCCTCCCTAAGGGTTGTAACAATTTACATTCCCACCAGCAAAGTCTGAAAGTGCTTCTCCTATAGCCTCACCAACAGATTATATCACACTTTTGGATTTTTGACAATCTGATAGGTGAAAAATAGTATCTCAGTGTAGTTTTTAAACTGTGGTTCACTTATGACTAGTCATATTTTAAAACACTTAATATTTCCTTTTATAGTCTTCGCCCCTTTGTCCCTTGAATTTTGTCAGAATTTAAAAGCTCTGTTTGAAAGATAAGTTCCTTTTTTGGTATTCACCGCGAGTATTTTAATTCAGTTTACATTTCTATTTTTCTTTGTTTAATGGTATGTTTTCATTCATACTGGAATTTTCTTTGCGTTTTATGTGGTCAAATATAACATTTTAAAAATTTTGGATTTTGATTTATTTTTAGACAGGCTTTTTCCTATCCAAGTCTATAATGGAATCCTTCACTTTCTTTTTCAATACTTTTGTTGTTTCATGATTTATATTTAAATGTTGGACCATTTGAAATTTATTCTTGTTTAAGATATGGCTTGTGAATCCAACAACTTTGAATACTCTATCATGTCATTTCAGATTTGAGAGAACTACTTTTGTTATATGATACATACAAGTATTTCTGAACTATTTTTTTCTCCTTGAATGTGTTGGTATCTTCCTGTGTAAGTATCATGCTCTTTTCATTTTAAGGATTTATAGTTCAATGGACTTTGGATTCATAAAGATTATTTCTGTCCCTGCTCTACTTTCTCAGAAATTCTCTAAATACTATTGTCTATTTTTTCATATGAGGTTTAAAAATCACCTTTTGTAGCTTTTTTGAGAGTGTTGATACTTTTACTGGGATTATGGTAATTTTAATGTAGGTTAAATGAAATTGACATCTTTATGATTTGGGGTCTCCTAATCTAAAAGATGTATGTCTTTCCATTTATTAAGCTTTACTAGTTGTAGTTTTTTTGACAAAATTTTTAATGTCTTATACTTCTTGTGTTAATTTTCTCAGACTTTATCTTTTTATGTTGCTTTTGTAAATAGAATCCTTTCTTCTATTATATCTTCCTACTGGTTATATTTTCATATATAAAAGTCATTGATTTATTCATATTAGTATTTATTCCCACTGACTTTGTTTTGCGTTATACTTTTACTTAGTTCATTCTCTAGGGTTTTCCAGTTTACCATCAACCACCTTCAAATACTAATTGTGTTTTCTTCCTTGTTTTCAGTCTTGTATCTCTAACTCTTCTTTAGTCCAATTGGATTACATATATATATTGTTGAAGTAGATATATAATGTATGACTAGAACAGTGTTAGATAATAGTGATGGTTATGGACATCTTCATGCTTTTTTTAGTGGGAATTCCTCTGATTTTGCAATTAATAATGTTGTTCAATTTGGGGCTATATGGAAATATTTAATCTTATTTAGAAAGTAGCACTTTTTATTGTTTTTTAAAAAAGCAAATGGTGTTAGAAGGTACATAATTGTAGACAAAATTTGGCACAAATATTCAAGATAAATTCCGCAAATAAGATATTTTTAATCTTTTTTTTTTTTTAATTTTTTTTTTTAAGATTTATTTATTTATGTATACATGAGCTGGGGTACAGGCCAGAGTTGCGGGAGGTGAGAGGAGTCACCAGAGACAGAGCGGGGAGCAGA